>VZRO01005665.1:61161-142030 GCA_013397915.1 Daphoenositta chrysoptera
CCCTCCCCGCGCGGTGCCCGGCGCAGCCGCCGCCCCGCAGCCGGTCCCGAGCAGCGCCGGTCCCGCGGCGGAGGCACCGCACGGCTTAGAAGCGCCAGCTCTCCGTTAGCGCTGCCCGCGCTGCCTCCGTCCGTCATGGTGGTTTGGTCTCATCCCGGAATTCGCACGGTGTAGCTCTCTGGGCTGCAGCAGTTCTTCTCTTCTGATCTTTAGAGCGATTTGGTTTTTGTAGTTTCTCCATGTTATGCATAAAGCAATGTATATACACTAGAAGGAGATGTATGAGTGTCTGCAAAGAAAACACGGTTTCAAGTCCAGCTCTTTATTCTGGCTCTAGACGGTTCTTTATCCCTATAAATTTATTCCTTTATTAATATTTACAGAATTTAGAGTGACTCATCGCATCAAGTGCTTTCAAGTAATTTTGAAAATATAAGTATGAAGTCTAAATAGAACTGATTTCTACAGTCTGCTTGAACTTCTAGTCAGACAGAGGCTTTGTTTCATTTTAAATAAAGGTGTTTTATTTCACGGTATTTTCGTCAAAACCACGGGAATTCGTGCCCATGAATCTTCCATTTCTGAGTATATCTGTGAACTGTGTGGAAATGTGGGCTGTGTTTTTCTAGAAACTGCAAATCCAGCACTCTTCTAGGAAGAAACTGAAAATGCAACCTTTCATTCTGACTTAAAAGAGTGCTTGGCACCTGCCAGTTGTGTGGTACTTGAAATGTACAGGTTGGTTTTAGCCATCATAGTTTTGTAAATTCAGGACTCGGCAGCCTTTGGGGCAATGTAGTGTTTGCAGTGTTTTATATTTGCTATGTGTTACCAAATGTTTTGAAACCCCTGTTAAGCAGATGTTTTGGTTGAGTTGAATGCAAGACATTTTATACAACCTCATTTTGGTAAAAATTTCCCTGCCCTGCTTCATGACTATTTAGCAGCTTTGAATAATTGCTGGACGGTGTCCAACATTAAATCAGGAATTCTAAGGAATGAGTTGTTCAATGTGGCAATTCCGGCTGTTCACTCTTTTTTTTTTAAATGTGTCTGTGTGGGTGAGATAAGTGTCTGCTAGATCATCCTTCATACCTTCTGGTGTGAGGCCATTCTTGACTTTGCTATTTCAAGGCGGGAGGGGGGAAACCTTTGTGCATGTGGAGCTGTTTAGGCTGGGTTTGGACTGTTTGTACCTTCGTTTCCTGATGTTGTACTTTGATACTTCTTTTGCTTGCTTGAGCTCAGCGGTGGAAGGGTAATGTTCACTTGTCGTACAAAGGCACCTTGAGACATCACCTTGCATTTGACAGTTATCTCACACTTTTAAAGATACTGTATCAGATCATCTACCTCCCCACGTGGATTATCTTGGGGAGAGTTACTCCATTGTGTTTGAAACTTGAATTTCTTTTCTTGTCCCTTGAGGCTCTGCCTAACTAGGCTTGCTGCATTACCACTTTGTCTAACCCCATCAGCCCAGCTTTCTCTGCTCTGCTGGTGATAGACTGCAGCATCCAAAGTCCTCTCTTTTTCTCATCGTTATCTTTGCCACTCGCTGCGCTTCCCATTCCTGGAAACTTTGGAGCAACACCCAAACTTTTCATGCTTCTCTTTCATGGCCCGTTCATGAGGTGCATTTCTATTAACCATTCAATCCTCGTGGACGGTCATGACAGATGAGCGTTTTCTAAACAAAACAATATTGTTTTGAACTTAAATAACTGACTCTGACACAACAGAGTTTGGCTATATTGATTTGTGATTTGACATCAGTAATGTTGCAAATGAATCTCTAAGAGGATTTGTCAAAAAGTGTCTGTGAAGAGAGGTGATAGAATTTTGCAGTCTTTAAAGACTTGAGAATGGATTTCTATATTGTAAAGCTTTGAAATACCAAGACAATATGAAATTATACTTCTGATGCCAAAATATTTAACCTGAAAAATGTATCTTTGTTTTGTTTTTTTCTTAACTGACATTTATTTCCTTTGGAATTCCAAATTTCTTTCAGTGTGTCTGCTTTGGCTGCGATGTTTACATGCCATGTTAAGTTCCTGAAAGAAGCAACATTAGTTCTGTTACTTTGTCCCACTTTTTTAAGGGCAAACTGACTGTGAAACCGATGTGTGTGTTTTTCGGAATTGAAGTTTTGTTTTTGAGGTGATGTTTCTTGTTTCTGTGAATAATTCTGTCTTGGTGCATTTTACCTTCAACGGTTGAAATTTTGGCAGATGACTTTTCAGCAGATACATTGCTGAATAATCTCATTCTCTGTGTGTATTTGAATAAGATACTTATGTAATTATTAAAGCTATGTCGCTTTTTACCTCTGATACTGACAAATAGCTGTGGCCCCTGACAAATGAGTCTATGTGCTTCACTGGTTCTACAAAAAATAGTCCACTTGACCTGTGGTAGAACTTGAACGTTTGTTGCACACTTTCTTTGTGTTCCCTGGCCTGAAGCCTTCTTTTTCCTCTATTGTAGTCTCTACAGTCTTGTTATTGTCTTTTTTTAAATTTAATCCCTTCACTTTTGCTCACATAATGGGAATGTAAGAGGTAATGGTGTCATATATCATGATACAGCCAGTTCTGAAAGTGATCTACCTAATCCTTGGTTTCTGTTATTTTTATTATGGGAAGCTTGGCTTTTCTTATGCTTAAATTATAGGTGTTTTTGTGTTTCAAGTAATAGAAAACTAATCTAACAAAAGAACAGATAAAGTAAACCCCCAAAACCTTAGTGTTGGCCAGCCTTGCTCCCTGGTCTGGCTCAGCAGAGGATTAGCTGGGCATCCCTGCTGCTGTGCAGGAGGGGAAGGAGGATGTGCAGGGGGTGATTTGTCTTTTTGGTAGCAGCCAGTCATGAAACATCTGGCCAGCTGCATCCTGACGGGGTGGGACCGCAGCCCTGAGCAGCAGGGGGATTCCAGGAGCAGCCTCCATCACTGCTGTTCCACTGATGGAAGGAATGCTATTTTCCTTGAGTAGTGGTGAGTTTCTTTCAGCCTTTACACCTATATTTTGCTTAGCATGTAGAGTGTGAGCCACTTTCTTTAACTTCCAGGTTTGCTGGACCCATAGAATGACCTGAGTTTGTTTTTCTCCCCAGCCATTATTTTGCACAGAAAAAGGGAGCACGCAGGTTGTTTAATTGCTGTTAGCTGAGCACAGGAGTTCTTACTCCTGTATTCTTTCCAAGAAGGAAAGGCTAGTGAACTTCTGATGGGATAATGAAATATAAAAAATAACAGAGAAACTGTATAGGATTTTTTTTCCCTTCCCAGAAATTGTGTGAAAAGTGTCCTGAACATATGGGAAATTCAGGGAGTAAAATAACTGTATTGCTAATCGTTGTGCTGGTAGTTACAAAAAGCTGCTTTATGAAAGGATATTTAAAGAATATTTGACTGTGGCAAGTGGTTTGACAGCATGTGGTATAAGGATGTTGCAGGATTAGTCTGTAAGGTAAATGTGGTTGATTGCCAAGGAGAATTTAGAGTATGATACCAAACTGACATTAAAGCTTGGTTTACAAGTTATGTGTTTTTTTCCTCTTAACTAAAGCAAAGTTCAGATGTTTCTGAAGTGGTAGGCTTGGATTAAACCTTAATGAAAGTTGCATCACAGTTACAGCTTATTTAATCTTTATGTTATTAAGAGCAGTATAAGTTATTTTTCCTGAAGACTCATACAAACTCATTCTAACTTGAGCTGTTTCATACATTTTGTTGTCACATTTTCTGAAGTGTTTGAACACTCTGTGTGTATGGCAAATGTGCAGTTGCTGAGTTAATGTATCTCAACCCATCTTTATTTCATTTGTTCTCAGCTCAAGGAGGATGGCATGCAAAATCAGAATTTTAGAGGCTGATTCAGTAACCAAGTTAGTACTCTGCTGTGTGTAGCTGGACAACTGATGTTTTTAGATCATCCAGCTTCAGAAACAGCTATTGTAAACCCTCTGTGAAGCTTTATTGGGACTTCATCTTCAGCCTGTCTGTGGAGAGCCCTAGTTTACTTCATAAATAGTCCAACATGAAGTGCTTATTTTGTTTAAATGCACATCATGTGTTTTGCAAAGAGCATGCACCAGGCCAATACACAGCTTCACTGGGTGGAGTTGTGTGCTTATAGTTTGTGAAAATCATGCACGTGTGGATCTTACCGATGTCTAGACTTACTGCTAGTAATTGTAACAGCAAGAATTGGAGGCCTCTTTTTGATTTGGAGAGCACTGCACCTCTTTTTCAAGGTCTGTAGCAGCCTTGTCAAGCTTTTTGTTTCCTAGTCATGGATCCTAAAGCCTGGTCTGGATGACTCCCAGTGCTATTGGATTCTCCCTTTAATTGTTTACTGCTAAACAGAGCAGACATTAAAAGAAAGGAAAGAAGTTGTAGTTTTGAGAATTGGTATATTGTGATGAAGTTCTGGTTTGCTGATTTTCCTTTTCTGTTTATTTTTTACTGGCAACCTTTTGGGTGATTACTGAAGTATATTTTTGCTGTGTTACACGAAAGCATTCTTGCTTGAGAATACTTTCTCAGTTACAGCTCTAAATGAGTTTAATCTAGGTGTTCAGCCTTTCACCATAACTCTGTAATCCTCAAAGCCTGGGAAAGTGTCTGTTACAGTTCAGTCAGTTGTAGCACAATGGTTTCTGTAATTGAATCCCAGCTTTTGTTCCATGCTTTGTTCACACTTACCTCTACTCAAAGTGGTACTTACTTTCTTTATGTTATCTACTTGATTCTTGTCACCTCTGTGAAGAGTTTTCACTTTGTAGTCCCCTGACTTATGCTGGGTCGAATTTTGCAAGATGTCCCCGGCTGATGGTTCTTACCCAAATGTCTGCTAATTTTTTCTGTAATGCTGCAGTTTTTGTGAAATGTGGACTTGAAAAACTTGGCTCTAAAAGTTTAAATTTAATAAATAAATCTACATTTATGCCTTCTGCAAATGAATTTCTAGATGCTTTGTTAGGAAAACTTCATTTCACAAGCATTAATTGCTTAAAAATTTATAGACTTGGGGCAGTTTGAGATCTAGTGTTATTTAGCAGCCCAGTTCTTCCCACTCTTACTCATTTTATTGACAATCTCTTTTCTGACTGACCTGCAGTGCTTGAGATGTGTTGTGGGGTAATAACCTCAGGTTATGGGTTGCTGTTCAAGCCCGTTGCTAGCTGTTCCCACATCTGCCAAAGCTCTTCTTAAAGGTGTGTTGTAATCCAGTCTAAACTCCTCTAAACCCTGGCTGTCACCCTTTCACCTGTCCCTTTGAGTTTCCTTGTGTGTTCAGTCACTGGGGATGTGAACTGAATAAACTTCTCGTCACCTCTTTTCCTTTTTTTTTTGCGGATTATTTTGTTGGCCATTTCCCTGAATTGGCTTCCACGTGACTGCATGAGTGCTGGTATGAGATAGGTTGGGATCATGTGCAGAGTCTTAGGAAGATGGGATTGTGGCACCCCAAACTTGACAGGAGCAGTGAAGCTGGATTGGAAGCTTGCTCTAAAGTGCCTGAGGTTTGATCTGTGCTGTTGCCTCAGGAGGTGTTTGGTTGCTCTGTGTATCACCCACAGTACACGAATATTTTCTGGGTCTCACAGCCTTGTGCACAGGCATGGATGGAGCTGTGCCAGCACAAGTCAGGTTCCATGGCCTCTTCAGAGTACAAACCACATTGCTTTATACTGCAATTGTACTGCAAACCCATGTTAGATATTCTTGAATACTCCTGCATCTAAATTCTTGTTCACAGAGGATGTTTTTCTTGACCTGCTTTTCTGAATGCATGCTAACAGATTCATGATCACTTGTTTTTACCAGATGTGCTGTGCTGCAGTCTGTCTCTGAACGGAGCTGCACCAAGATGAGTTTGATCCCTCCCATCAGGTTATTTCTGGTGGCAAATGATTCACTGCTGGTAACTTGTCTCATGTAACAAAATATTGCTGGATTTTTTTCCTCAGTGTTCTTAACATACAGCATATTTTCTTTTTAGTGCTGTTCTCATTCTTGTTTAACTTTCTCAGGAAGCTCAACCTGTTTCTTTGAGTCAGGAGAAACCAAAGCTGCATTCTGCTAATGTATCTGCCAGAGCTCAGCACAGCAGCCATGTGGACAGGTTCAAAGACAGCCATGTACAACATGGTTAAAATTGCATGTAGATTGGCTTTGTGTAGTGAGCGTGATGCAGTATTGTAGTTTGTGGCTAGAGCTAGTCTGAAAAAGCTGTTTCCTTTCAAAGTCTGTCCCTGGTGCTGCTGCAGGTCATGCAAGTCTCTAGGCATAACTTCAGTCACCTGGATAGGTTAAATTATGCATGTGCTTAAGTGACACATGATTGGAGCCTAAAAATACCAGTGGTGTAATTACAGAACTGTTAATCAACTTTCTCTTCAATTATAAAAATCAGTTAATCTACACAAGTAGGTGCAGTTAATGATGTTTTAAATGTCAAAATCTTACCAGTTTCTCCTGTGTTCCCCGGCTTCATTATTGTCTGTAGTTTGCAGAATTCTATTAAACAGCAAATTTAATAAAACTTCTGCTGAAGGTATTAGAAGAGTACATGGCTGAGGGTGATTTTTTGGACAAAGAGTTTGGGAGAGATTCATCTCGAAGGAACTCCTGCTCGTGCTAGTAACCTCACACTAGGGAAAGAGTAATGGATCACCAACGCCTTAGGTGACAAATATCCTAGAGAGCTGTCTAGGAGCTTAGCACTGTCTGGTGTGACAATGCCTCTGGATGCAGAACGAGCTGGAAAAGGCTCATTCTTCCCGATTTCACAGGCTCTTCTTTACTGAGCCCTGAGTGCTGCTGAAGGTGCTGATGGTTTCGCTGCCGGCTGGCCCTGGGGACAGCCCTGTGAGCTCTCACCTGGCCTCGGCCGGGGGCACTGAGCACAGATGTGGAGGTCGGGATGGACTTTTACCTCTTAAACTGGCATCAACTGGCTTTGCAGCCAGAGGCATTGAAAAATACCCACTTCAATAACCTTTGCCCTCCTAATTTGTGCAACTTCAGAAATGCTCTTGATGAGGATTTATGCCTTTGCCTCGTTAAGCAATTGGTCTGTCTCAGTCTTGGTTTCTTTTATAAAAGTCTTATGCAGAAAAATCCTGTTTTAAATTTTCAGCTGTAGAAAACCCACGGTTTGTGTGCCTGCAGTTTTCAGTATAAATCTTACTGCTCTGCCTTCAACTGCGGAACTCTTCGTGTTAAATTCCCTGTAATTGTTTCAAATGCCTTAGTGAAACAGTGTGGCCTTTTTATGTTGCTTATATAGGGAAAGAGGGCAGAAAACACTCATCATCCTTGTCCTGGTTTGGGCTGCCAGCTAGTGTTACAGGTGAGCATTCTGCGGTGCTGAAGGCTGCTAACAAACGAGTCATTGTGTGAATGCATCCTCTGGTTGTGCCCACAAGAGAAGTATTTGGTACTGGTATAATCACAGTGCTTTGCTGGACAATGTGATGCAGTCAACTTTGGGCTGTGATTTCTTCCTGGTGTAGAAATGTGCAAGAGTGAAGCTTTTCTGCCTTCAGAAAAAAATCCTGTTTTCAGGCTGTAGAAGGATGTTTTTTTGGTCACAGGCAATCTGCAGAATACAGGTAGACTTTACAGAGAGGGGGAGGATTATTCACAGGAGCTAATTAGGCAGTGAGTCCCTAGGCTTGCTCAGAGGAGACCAGGGGGGATTCGGAGCAGCTCTTTTCTCTCTGCAAGGAGGATGTAGAAAAATTAGCACTGCTGAGATCAGGTTAGTCGTTTTGACTATCCTCTTGGGTGTCATTACTGGGTTTTTGGGGTTTTCTGACAAATATAAAGATCTTACATGTAGGACAAGAAAAATCTCTAGTAATTAACGCATTAGGAGTTAGTTGAATGTTAATTATACCATGAATTAGTACAAATCTTCAATGCCAGATGAGAATGGATGCTATTCTTAAATACAGAGTGTCTGCCCCTCCAAAATGTGACCTTAGGCAATATGTTCTTGCTTCATTGGCAGCTCTCCGAGAAGTAAAGAAATATAGTCTTAACTTCCTTTCTTCCTGAATATCAGGATACATGTGCATTAAAAAAAAATGGTTTTGTGTGGCAGATCTCCTTCTTTCCCTGGGTGCCTAGACCCTGTGATTTTGGGATTATTTTGATGTACCTTGACAATATGCTTAGATCAGCTCAGCTCTTCTGCCAACCCAGTATCTTTCTGCTACCAAAGGGTATTTCCTACTTACCTTGTTGCCATCCTGATCATGGCCATGTGATCCTTTCTTGTGCCTTAGTTTTCCGTCCAGTTTACATCTGAATCTGTTCATTCTGACATTGAAGTTGTTTTATTTTTTTTCCCCTGAAAGTAGTGTGCTGGTTTAGGGAGCTCAATGGACTCCCCAAAGGGCGAGTGCACAAGTGCAGGTGGGGGAGAAGTAGCAGGAGAATGGGTGGGAGGGCAGAGTAGGAACTTCCTCAGCTTCTCTTCTCTGACTGCACCCTCACTTTATAATCTGAAGAATTGCATCTGTCAAAGCAAATATTTCTCCTGTGTTTCTTGGCTTTGCCAGGACCTCCACCTCCCTACTGGTGTCCTTTGTTTCTCCAGGATGATTGTCTTCCCTCTTTTGGCAGGCCAGGGAGGAGCCTGTCCCAGGTATTAGCCCAGTACAGCTTAGACAGGCCTTTGTGCCATATACACTCAACATTGGTGAGTTTTAATGGAATTTAGTATGCTGGAAGAAATTACCATAAATAGAAAACATTTTCCATGTGAAGTCGTGCTGTGGTCTCTCAGTATCATTTAATTAGTTGTTTCCCCTACCCTGGGAAAAAAAACAACCCAACAAACCAAAAAAAGAGGGTACTTTATTTCTAAAAATAATATATTTAGTTTCTGAGTAATTATTTAGACTTGTGGTATTTAACGTAGAAGAGCCTCTGAAAGCATCAAAAGCTCAAACAACCCTCAAAAACAGAGGATTGAAATTTTTAAAAGTGCCTAAATAAACGTTGTATATTATTTCAGACAGTAACTAGCTGCTTTCACATTTCCCTAATAAACCCGGTTAAGTTTCTTCTTTGCACTTTTCGTGACTAGAAAACAGAAACCACTTGAATAGTTTTAGTGGGGGACTTTATCTTCCGACGAGAGTTTAGGCACGTGGATGTGTCTCGGATGCTGTCAGGCTGCTTGTGCCCCGAGCTAAGGCTGCAGTCAGAGCGCGCTGAGCAGCGCGGGCTGAGCCGCCTGCGAGAGGATGTTTAATATATGTCTGACAGGCAGGGCAGGGGTAACTGAATCCAGTAGCTCTTTGTTATGAGCTCTATTTAAAAATGCTTAAGTCTTCGTAATTCGACAGTAGGTGAACTGTAGCAAATTCTTGTTTTGGCTTGCTTTTATGCCAGCTCATCCTACTTTCTCCAGCCTGTTTTAATCTCCTAAGAAGTCTGATCTCTGTAAAGAGTTGACCAAAACGTTTTCTTTGCCTACTGTGCCTAGCAAATACTGGCACATTGGTGTGCACATGTGTACAGGCAGGGAGAACCCAAAATTCCAGATCTGTTTCAGGTGGGTCTTTGGTTGCGTGTTTGCTGATGGGCCTCTTTCCTAGTTTCAGTAGTTTTGATTATGACAGTAAATTTGTTTTCCCAGATACAGTGTCTAAATGTAACTTCTGTGAAATTTCATCATCCTTAGCAGTGGTCTGGTGCTGTCTCCTATTTCATGTGCCTGCTAGTATGTTCTGTTGCTCTTCCTTCTCACCCATGCTATTCAGAGAAATATTATTGTTCTGTCATAATTAATGTGGCATTCTTTTTTTTTGTTTAATATATATTCAAAGAGTTGTCTTGAGGCCAGCTATGTCAAAAATTCTGTAGTGATAACAAGTTTCCATTGCTCTAGTGAGTTAATAATAGCCTACTTAGGAGGCACCAGAATCTTTGCTGTGATGATAGAGAAGTGTCTTTCTTTGTTCAACATGAAAAATAAGTCAGATCTGTAAATTGAACAGGCTCAGAAAGTGGTAGAGCAGGACAAACAGCATCCACCCTTCCAGTTTGCTTTTGTAGTTGTAGTGTGCTTCAGCACATACTGAATTAATCAGATGTTCATGCACTTCATGGACTAGAAAGGGAGGACTTTCCTTAAATCTGCAGCTCAAATATCGCTGAAGTACATCCTGTGCACGAGGTGAGGGGGTTTGCAGCTTCTAAAGCTGTCTAGGAACAGCGGCTGCCAGAGCTGAGGTTTTCCATCAGGGAACAAACCGGAAGCAAATTGAGGGCAGGATTAATTATTTGGCTGGTCACACGAGCCCTTTCCCACTGCTTTATTTCCAGAAGTGGCCACCACTGCCTCCTTTCTTGCATCTGTGTCTTATATTCCCTGTGTGAATGGGGAAGGGACTGGAGGTTGCTTGAGGAGGACGGCAACCGGATCCAGACTGTGTGAGTTGCTTTACTGCTGAAACCATGCCCCAAGCCTCATTCCTTCCAAAAATAAATCCAGAGTTTATAGGATTGTCTGTTCCTACACCCTCTGTGGCACGTGCAAGGTAAGCCCAGCACTTGCCAGAAATGTGAGGCATGAAGCAAACTAATACTTTCATGTAGAGTAAATCTGGTGAGCCGGGAAGCGCAGGGCTTTCAGCAGCCAGCACAGTGTGTCCCATCCCTCCCTGTGGAAAGGACCAGGGAGAGAGAGGCACCAGCCTTCGTACCCACAGAAATGTTTTGACCGACTTAAAAAGACTTGGCATCATTCTGTGTGTGTTGGTGAGTAGGAATGCTGACTCTACCTTCCTGCTGGTCCTATTTAAGAGAGCGTGTAGGCTTGCAATCTGCAGCTGGTGAGGTCAGAACGATCCAGACTGCAGCTAAATCTCTGGTGCTCAGAGGGGTGAGGAGGATGCAGACTGTACAATTGTATCACTGTGGATAAGGAAGGGAAAGGAGGCTGGATGTTTAAAAATGTGAAAGGTTTGAGGTTGGTTTGTATGGGTCATTCAACATAGTTAAAAGTGGGTTTTAAGTGAGGGACCCTACCAGAAAGAAGCAGGCACTGTATGACAGACATTCCTATGTACTTTGCCAAGCTTTTTTTTTTGTTTTGTTTTAATCTCATTTGAACAAAGTGAATATTAAGAGTGAAAATGTTGGCTGAAAAGCTGTAGCTGTATTTCTTGTAGTTACAACCACACACTCCTTTTCTATCCTTTTCTTTCATCCGTGGTGTTAAGTTTTAGGGCGTAAAGAATTATTTTCATCTCCTTTGAAAACTCAGTGGTTTGTTGCTTCTAGGTCATAACGTCAGTATATGTTTTGAAATACTTTATGGAATGCATCAAAATGTGATTGGTCTGTGAGCTCAGAGGAAGTAATTTATAGATTCTTTAGCAAGGCTAAAATTTTTTAGCTTGGTATTTCATTAGTTGGGAAGACTGCAAATATAAACTATCCTGAAATCAACTTACTTTAGCTCACAGCAATGAAACTGGTTTATCTTCTGCTGTGTTTTCTTTTTCCTACCAAAATTCCAAATTCTGTCAATGAAAGTTGTTGGAAAATAGAAATTAAAATACGTTTTTCTCCTTGCTTCCCCTCGGCTTTTCTGAAGGCGTGTTCAGGAACAGCTTGCCATCTGCTGTGCTGACACAGTCTCGGGGAGTCTCTGGTTTTGGCAAGTTTAATTACTGTATCTGTTATAACTGGGCATTTAACTCTGAAGGTGTTTATTGTTATGTCAGCTGAGAAAAAGCCAGTTTGAAATGACACCAGTGTGTGATTGTCTCCTGAAATCAACTGATGGTCCATTCCACAGTGACCTGAGCTATCTCATACTGTAGAATCAGTTGTGAAATATTTTCTAGGTGTATATTAATATTTATTTTATGCCTTGTATGGATGGTGTATGTATTTTCAAATTTAATACTTTCTAAAAAAGAGGAATAATTTTATGGCTGGTCTAACTGCATAACAGCACAGACCTTCACCTATTAAATAAATAAATTTATTTTAGAGTATGCTGCATTTACTCTAAATTTCCAACTGGAAGACCTGTATTGCAGTTAGAAGGTAACTTTCCCAATAATATGGGTAAAGTGGATTGAGTTTTAATGTAATAAAAATATACTGAAAATATTAGGTGGGTGTGTTTTATTTTAGTGCATCATGCTTGAAAGTCACCACTTCAAAATGCTTGATTCTGTATGTGAATTTAGAGTATTCTTAATTAAATGAATCTGCAGAAAAAGAATCCCTGAACACGTGAATTATATGCTTTTTAATCATACAGTGAAATACTTCTCACAAAAACCGCCTGTTCTCCAAATAGCAGATTGGAATAATTTTCATCAAGTTTGAGAGAGCTGTAAAAATCCCTTTTGACAAATCCTGATTACTCTTTGCATCCAAAACTGCACGTGGATTCAGGGAGTTCTGTGGTGGCTTCATTACGTCAGAGAAGAACTTGATGAAACAATAGCTACTGTGTTAGAGACCTGGATTGCTGTGAAATCTGTTCAGAGCAAATCTCCTGAACTGTTTAATAAAAAATAGGATTGTTGAAGGTTTGCTTTCAGCACTAAGGGAGCCATTGAGATGAAGATTCATATCTTTGCTCTTTGGCTCACTTGAGATCTGCTTCCCATGTGCAGAATTGACAGAAGGCTTTCTCTGACTGCCCTCTTTCCTTCCCTGCTACAACAGTTTTTATTTAAAGTCAACCCAGTAGTTTTTTTTGCTGTCAAACAATCTATTTTCAGGACTGTAGCAGTATTTTCACTAGAGAAGTTTTTCAATCCAGAAAACTGGAGCAGTTTGCTTTCTTGGGAGTCCAGTGGAGCCTGGTGAGGTGTTCTGTTCAGAACAGGATCTTCAGCATAGCAGAGACGCCTTTTGTGCCCGATGGGTCGGTCTGTCTGTCTGTCTGAGCTCACATTTACTGACAAGAGATGCCCCAATGCATTTGGGGAAAAAGATAAAGAACCAGCTTTTTCTTGTAGATGAAGCTGCTAGTTGTTCTAGACTAATAAGTAATCCTGATGCAGCAGGTAAAATACCCTCCCAAAAATGTTTCATTTGTAGTGGTTTGAACAACAATTAAGATTAAAGCCTAGTCCTTCTCATTTAGAGTGACATTGTTCACAGGAATACATTAAAGCACTGCATAAATATCTTCTGGCACTGTGATAATGTCTGAGCCTCTGTCTTTCGAGTATTGAATGTACCCATGTTTTCTGTGGAAGTTAGTACAAAAAATTGAGGTTGACTGATATCCTAGATGCTGGTTCAGGAACAGGTTTTGTAGGTGCTCTGCGTGTGTTGTGCATTCTCTGGACAGACAGCACTGTTACTCTGTGTCAGAGAGTCTTTTAAATTTAGTTCATAATACTAGCTGGCTAAATACTTTGTTTTCTCCCCCCTCCTTTTTATAAAACAAAACAAAAACCCCCAAACTGAAATTATAGAAGTATGTAACTAAATTGAAGGGAAAGTAAGTAAATTAAATGCCTGGGGTTTGCTGGAGCCAAGAGTTTAAAATAAATGTTAGCAAATATATGGCATCAAGCTACCTAACTTTTTTTGTTTTCCTTCCATCTGCTTATTTGCTTAGTTAGCTGAAGTTTTGAAGAGTTTTCTCAAATGATAAATGTTTTCTGAAGGAACTGAGTAGTGCTCTGCTAGTATTTTTAATACAAAATTCTAAGTATTTTCTTTGGTAGATAGGCACAACTGTCTTTCAGCTAGCTCTGCACCCCTTACATAATGGCTTAGTTACTCACCTCATCCTGGGGTGAACATTTTTAGTATCATTCAGTTAATTTGTCCTAAAATCAAGTCCAGGTGCTTTACCTGGAGTGTGGTTCTTACTGCCTTAAGGGTTTGAAGTGCCTACTGGAAATCTTTTCCATGAGCTATTTATGTAGAGGAGGCTCTACAATGTTATTAAAGCATGAAACTTTTCGTTTGGTGCATTTTATTTATGGCTCCTCTTCCCACAAGAATCTTTCTAAACTACTTGATATGCATTAACCTAATTGGATATTGTATTTATCACTGTTTATTTGGCTTTACTCAATGTGTCGAGCATAAAAGCAGTAAGATAGAGGTTTGTCTGGAATTTCTGCCTTTCAGCTATAGCTGCAGGAGCCCAGTGCTTGGCTAGGGTTGGTTGTCTGGGCAGGGATCACAGGTCAGTCCCATGGTGTAGCACGTGTTTGGATAATGGAGTGGGTTTCTCAGATAAGAGATCCTCTGGTAAGTCACGAAAAGAGCCTCTATAGTTGTATGTATAGTTATATAAGAAGCAGTAACTTCAAGTTGGAACATTGTCAGTGGACAATTCCTTGAGTAGACAAGCAAAAGGACATTCTTAGGACAGAATGTCTCTTAGAAATGTTTTGAAATTTATCTTGTTGGCTGTAAGTGACCTAGACAGATAGGACTCCTCTGCGGCAGTGCTAGCACGACTGTTCCTCCTGCACATAGTTTCCACTGTGTTTTCTTGTTTTCAGGCTTGCTCAGACTCTCCTGTATTTTCTTCTGTCCAAATGGAAAATAAACTTTTTGGAAAATTTGAGGCAGTGGAGAAAGAATTTAGAGTCTATATTAATTTTTTAATAAACGACAATTAAAATTGGCAGATCTTCTCCTTTAGAAAGTATTGCATGTATTGAACTGCCATATGGTGTAAGCAGAGATTTGAAAGATGAAATATGAGATGGTGTAGAAAGTGATATGACTTCTAAATTTGAAGCTCAGTCTATGCAATCAGTAACTGAAATCCCCGTTATCAGCCCTCCACAAAGGTCACAGTTTGGCAAATTATTTTTTAATTCAGGTCAGTTTCCTGATTGAGTGGGGAGCTTTATTGGAAAAAATTGTCAGGGGAAGTGCTGGGTTCATATGCACTGTTACAGGCGGCAGCAATATAGGTGGGAAAAGTTAAATTTTAGTTTTGTAACAAATATTGTTACAATATTGTAGCATATGATCCTACAACAGTATACTGTATCACAAAAGAGTAGAAAAAATAAACTGGGATCCCTTTGTGCATTAAGAAGTTCAGGATTGCAAGCTACAAATATTATTTATACCTGCCATATTTGTGTTAATTGAAAATCATGCAGGTCATTTTGAGATCTTGCCAAGCAGGCAGGCTTACTTTCTATAGAGAAAATAATTCAGATCAAGCTTGTTGAATAAACGTTGAGAATTTCACAATAGCTTGATAAGGCTTTGCCATACTGTCATGCATCAATTGCTAGAACTTAATTGTCTTCTTATTTTAATGTGTAGAATGAGAGGCTCGTACAAACACATGAGCTGCAGGGGGGAGAGTTGTAGGTGGTTGGTTTTTATTTCTGCGACCTGATCTCATACTGTACTTTGGTGATGGTTTCTTTTTTTCTTTAAATTTTTTTTTTTCACCTGCTATATGCAAAACCTTAAATTATAGTTTGTGGTAAAAGTTTCATTCTACAAACAGACTTGTTGACGTTATCCAATATGAATTTTAGTAAAGATAACATAAATCTTGAGCAGGTACATTTAAATAATCTCTGTTATCGGAACTTTGGAGTGCTAATGCTATTGCTGAATCAAACATAGCTAATATTAAAGTGGCTGTGATAAAACTTCCACCTGTTATAAAAGGCCATGGGATTATCCTGGCATTTAGATACCTCCAGAAGTCGGAAATAGTTGGGCATGTTCTCTTGAGTTTGTAGGTCAGCAAGTACTTGTGTAAGTTTTGTTTCAAATAGCAATTAAAATTATTTCAGCATTGGTGAAAGTGTTGGGAGAGGACATATTTATTTAAAATAATGTACAGTATTTCCTTTAATCATCATCCCAGGGTGAGTATCTGTCTTCTAGATTACTGAGCCAAACCTATGTGCTTTCTGCTTCTTGAAGTTCTTTCAGAAGCACTGAAAGACACAGTGAACTTTGCTCAGAAATCAGTACACCCAGAATGAGGTATCCTGTAAAACCTACAGCTTAAAAGCTGCTGTGCCAAAGCCTCGTTGGCCTCCTTGGGATGAGGAGTTAGTAGTTACTGTAATACCCCTTCCAAAAAGGTAAAAGTTAAGAATTATTATGTGTATGGACAAGATCCTGCCAGCACTGTCTGCTAAGAGGTCTTAATGTGGTGAAATTTTCATAGGCTCACCTGAAAGGAAAAGTGGAAGTAGTTCTGGAGTAATATAAATGGTATTAAAATTTTTCTTGTCTTACATTTTATTTAGCTTGAGAGATTGAGAATGCACTGGAAAGAATACGGGAAACTAAGTTTATTTCCACAAGATGCAATTTTGAAAGAAAGTAAATAGTTGAAAAGTAGCTCTCTGTATGTTGATGCTGCTGTCCTTTTTGCTGAAAGGCTCCTGACCCATGCTACCCATAACCATGGTGTAAAGTGCATCTTCTAAAAATACACTGGGAAAACAGAGCACTGGGAGCAGCAGGAGCTGCCTGTTGCTGGGAGCAGGGTTTGGGAGGTGGAGTTGTGTATCCTGTTCAGATGATGAAAAAGCTTTAATAAGAGTAGGCAATTTTTCTAAAACAGTCTGATAACTTGCATATTGATTTTTGACTTCTGACTTTATCTCCTATTTTAAGTTAATCTTTAGCTGATGAGGAAGTATTTCTTAGAGGTAATTGCTGCAACTAATTTATACTTAACAGTGTCCTCATATCATCTTCCTTTTTCTGGTCATCACAGGAACATTATGTAATAATAGTTCTTATTTACATGAAAGGCAATACTTCCTACATTTTTAATGTGATTTTTACCCATTTATGGGGAGTGTCTTTCACTCAGTTTTCTTCTCTTCTTGGTTTGTATTTTCTTTTTTGTTCCTTTTTTTCTTTTTCCTTCTCAAAAGAAAACAAGATTCTAGAATTAGCAAATTCTGTATAAAATCGTCTGCAATAAAGGTTAGTTAGCATACAGGCATGCTTCTACAGAGTCTAATTTTACCAAATGAAAAGTTCCAAGTGTGTTTTAATAGCATTACAGAGCTTCTTCTACGTTAATAACATAGATGTAGTAGTGCTGTACTGAAAATATTTTCACGGCTAAAGAATAGAGAGAAGTCCTTGATGAGTGGTTACAACTACATTCTTTGAGAGAAAACTTAATGAATGGTTAGTTATTTTGTTTTGGGGGCTTTTTTTTATTTTGGAAGTGTTTATTATGAAAAGTGGCGTTGCACATTGTGAGCCAGTGTTCCTTGTCCCCAGCTTTGATCACCACTTAATAGTAAAACAATATTGTGTGGAGCAATTGACGCAATTGCTTGTGGTTTATATTCTTTGGATTTTAACATCTAGAGTGTTATGCCTGTGATCTCTTGCTTCAAGGTGTGGTTTTAGCCAGCTGGCTGAAACATCTAAGTATTAAATGACTCTTCTGTATCTTTTTATATTCTGGAGGATCTGCAGAGTTAAGCATAGACTGCTGCAGTGTTAAAGTTTAAATGCTCAGCTTTAAGGAATTAAATACAAAATTAAATAATTAAATTAAATACAAAAATACCCATGTAAACAGTGGCAACTCAGGCAAGAGAAAGTAGCTTTCAGAACTGGGATTCGTCTCATAAAGGCTAAAGTTCAATAGTGCCTAAAAAAAACTTAGTGAGGGGCTAAAAATTTAGACCACTTACTGTGTGTAAAAATATGCATTTAGTATGATATATGTATAAATGTACATATGCACATATGTCAAGTTTATTTTTATAGCACTGCTAATCATCTGACAAAGGTAGAGAAGAGAGACAGCTGTTTTGTGCCCAGTTCTTGTGAGGCACAGGTGTCCTAGGAAATACTCAGCTCCTCTGTGGTAGATGTAACACTTTCCTTACCAAAGAACTGAGGAGATGCTACTAAAAGATTAGAGATGAATTTTGAGGAGAGCAGAGAAAGAGATCTCTTTCACAAGCCTCTTAAGGGTCAGTCACTTTGATCTGCTTCAAAGGAGAATGAAAAGAAAACACACCAAAACACCTCCAACAAACAAAAAAGAAGGAAAAGCACCATAAGTGTAATGGAATCCTCCATAACAGAATTTTTGCATGTGGTAGATACCCTGCTTTTCCCTTGCTAGGCCTTCTTTCTCCTTTGCTACAGCCTTCATTCCTATCTGTAGGGAAAGGAGCCAGGACAGTAGCAAGTTATGAGCATGGCTGTTTAATTTATTCCAGGTGTTGAAGGTATTAGTTTAAATGTAAAATGCACTGTGTGGGTGCTCATTCTCTTGTCTTGCTTTTCCTTCCATGAATCTTCGCTGTGGCTTGTGCATCTTTTCTCCTTCTTTCTGTCTGGGGAAGTGCCTTTACTCTGACTTTTCCTGCTCCTTGGAAGAGGCTGGCGGCCTTCTTTATGTGAGGACAGAATCTGGAGCAGCAGTTTGTTGCTGTCTTGATAAATTCATAGTCAAAGCTCACTAAAGCAAAATATTGGAAGGTCATCATGATGAATAATATGGGAAAGAGCTGCTGAGTCTGGGAAATGTTTTGAAAGAGGGTGGGCAGTTCAGGAGCAGTTTTCCAGGGGTCTTTATTAAAATTAGCTGATATATTCTTACTTTTAATAATTTCTCTGTGTTATCTTAAACTGGTGTCAAAGTTGCAGTGAGTGAAAAATGCACCCATCTTCTCTGAAAATTCTCTTGTAATCGAAAAAAAAAAAAACCCACTAAATTTATTCATAGCTTCCACAGACCTCTGATTAGATACCTGTGAATAATATCCATCAGTCTTTTTTCCCTTTGTAAAATAAAACAGTGTGAAATTTATCAAACTTTTCTAAAGGTAAAATGTAAATGTAGTACATTGCTGTTAGCAATGAAGTAATTTTAATATAATCTTAATAAAGATTTAAAGTAATATTGCATAAGATGCAAATTAGCATTCCAAGATTTTTTCATGTTTTTAATTACTAAAAATCCTGTCCGAATTCCTTTCCCAATGTATTGCTGAAACATGACATAGATGTTAAGTGTTATGATGTTTATGATATTGTTTAGCAAGTAATCTTTAGATTATTATGTAAGATAATGTTAATGTGGTTGTTGAAAGCAACTGAAATGAAATTATGTCCAGCAATTTGAATAGTAAGCATTTAAGTAAGGCACATCCTTAATTTAATGTTTCAAGTTTAACCTTAGAACACAGTTCAGAGATGCCAGTTAATCTTATTTACTGAAATGAAAAGTTTCTTGATGAAGAACAAAAGTTATGACCTATTTATTGCTACTAGGGAAGATTGCCCATGTTAGAAAGCTTCCTTACCTACAATTTCAAGATAAAAATTTCGCTTCATTAAAGAGGGAAATAGGTGTAATTAGTATTGTCTCAGTTTAGTGCAGGTAATTTTTGTATATTTTTACTTGATTTTTTTTTTCTTAGTAAGATAGGGTAAGAGTGTATCTTAAAATTGTTTGTGGGTTTCTTTGGGTACATCTTTATTTCCACATTAAAAATTTTGCTATTTTAGTGTTAGCTTTGAAAAATATTACTTCTGATTTTAAGCTATTTGTTTATAGATTAGATAATGATTCTGGTTATCTCAGCTTTTGGAGAGATGTGTGAGATGCTTTTATAAGGTCATATATGGTTTTGTTGGTTTTTGAGAGACAGCAAACCCCTCATATTCTACCTCTTGTTTCCTTAAAAAGCATTTTTCATTGCAAAGGTATGTAATTCCTATTTGATAATAATACTAAATTTTTTGTTTTTCAGTCCCAGAAATCCTGGATAGAAAATACTTTCACAAAGAGGGAGTGTGTGTATATTATACCAAGTTCAAAAGACCCCCACAGGTAAATGAGAAATGATGCAAGAACTCGTTGCTGCTCTTTGAAATTAAAAAGTCAGCATTATAAAGAGTGTTGGGCTGTGTTTCTGTATGAGGTACTGGCTTGGGTTTGTGCCTTCATGACTGGACATTGTCAGTCTGTGAATAGATTGGATTCTTTTTTTTCATTTTCTGAAGGTGCTTTGGTATTGCAGAAATCTCCAAAAAATGTTCCCTTTGCTGCTTCTTAGCAGTCCTCCTACTGATGTCTGTGATCTGTTTACAGTGAGGGGGGGTTGAAAATAAAATTTCTGAAGTCAGTCTCATAGTGATATCCTCTACTGGAATTGAAATAACATCATTGTGAGCGTAGGATGAAGTGTGAAAATAAACCTGACAGTGTAGGAAAAAAGAGGTGAAGAATTCATAAAAGAATAAAGAAAACGAAGAATTGGGGTGGGGAAAAAGTTACAAAAAAAGGCCTGAAGAAATACTTGCTTCTAGGGAAAACAGATAAATGAGAACTGTTCCGATTTCATGTGGTATGTAATAATTTTTTCATCCTTAAATTCTTAAAGAAAAAAAAAAATTAGGCTGAAAAGTGGGGAAATATGTTTCTAGAGGGGAGGCTGAGGCTAAGAATATTTTGCATATCTCACATGCTGTTTTTACCTTATCTTAAATTAGAGGTGTGAAATCAAGCAAGTTAGTGATAACTCCAGTATATCTAGTTGACTTTCCCCAAGTGTTATAGGTATAGTTTAAGAGTTCCTACAATGATTGAGTTTGATGTGCATAGTCATGACATTTGTGTCATAGATAAAATAAAGTTTGAAAATAGATTTAAAATTGGTATTTTAAGGCAGTTTTGTTTCCCCAAAATGTTTGCTATTGTAATTACGGATTTCAGATGACCTCATTTTAGGCTTCCTATATGTGAGAACAGCTGAGAAACCTGTTCCTCTGAGGTTGAGAAAAATTCTGTTTCTCTCTTTTCCTTAAAAAATACTTAAAAATCTCTTTAGTTACGTTGGGGAAGATTACTGTTTTTCATTTAAGAACTTTGTTTTTAAACAGAAAAAGAACTAAGCCCTGTAGAATTTTTAAATTATTGTAAATAATTCACCACATTCCTTAAGACCATGTGACATGAGAAGCTTTTAGAATTTATAGCCACTAGTGGAGCACATGGAAAATTTGCAAATGCAAACAAAGTAATTAGGAAGCTGTTAAAATTTCCAGCGCATTTAACATGGAACAGAATGGTCTTCAACACTTGCCCTTTCAGCTTAACCTATTTGTAGCTTACAATGGACTTTACAACTTTCCCACCACATTTTGTCCTTCAGTTTCTAAGAATGGCCCACTGTTGTTGGTGAATTGCTCACTGTTGTGTGTGAATTATGTGTGAAGTTTAGTCATATCTTTAAATATTTCTTACAGATGCCTTCCAGGATGTCAGATTTGTCAGCAACTTGTCAGGTAAAAGGTCTTTGTAATTACAATATTTATGAATATTTTCCTCATTAAATAAGTGCTTTCATAATAGGGTTTTAAAAAGTTTTGATCAATATTATGAGTGACAAGTTGGTGAAAGGTTAGATATAAAATAAATATGAGGAATGTTTAAAGAACTGTCTGCAATAAGTAGGTCACAGATTTATAAATGTTATATAAATGACTTGGCTTCAAAGAAGCAATTTCTCCTGGCCTCCAGCTTGCTACCTTAGTGAGCCTCAGTATTTTGCATAATAATATGTATTGTAATTGACTATTGCTGTAAATATTTATGGCAACAAGGCTTGCTCTGGAAAAGAGGTTTATCTAATGTCTAGAATCTTTGCTTTCGAAATGTAATCTATTCTTGATATCAATAAAGGAAGTTATTTTGTCTTACAAAGTGGTATTTACTGAAGGCTTCTCGATGTGTGGCTGGGTGCAGGTGCTGCTGTGGCCGCCTGGTCAGACAACATGCTTGTTTCACTGCCAGCCTGGCTATGAAATACTCCGATGTGAAGCTGGGTGAGAACTACAATCAGGAAATAGAAGAATGGTCAGTGGAAAAACACACAGAACAGACCTCTACTGATGCTTACGGTGTCATCAACTTTCAAGGTGGCTCTCATTCTTACAGGGCTAAGGCACGTATGATGTTTTGTTGTTTCTTTTTTTTTCTTCCTCTAACCGTGTTGGTGCTGAGTGCCTCATTTAGCTTCTGAAATTGAAGGCTGAAAATAATAACATGTCTATTGTGACAAATTGGTGCCCTCTTCTATTCTAGCATTTTTGTTGTGATTTGAATTCTTTTGAATTTCCGTTTGTAAAAGATTTTTAGTTGTGGTATAAATTATTTAAAGCTTACGCAGTTACAGCTGGTAGAGCCCTCCAAGGACAGTGCAGTGCTCCAGGTCAGATCATCTCTGTGGAGAGAAGGGCCCTCAGCATGGTTCTTTCATGTTCATGATAGCAGTGTCTGGGTTCCTTTGTACTTAGTGTAGCTTAAAATTGCTTGAGCCCTTTTCTAGGAGCACAGAAACAGCAGGCTGCCCACACTCATCTCTGCTTCCTTCTGCAGAGTGCAAGTGGGGTTGCTCAAACCAGTTTAATGGAGCAGTGTTGTTTTGTTATTTAGAGCTTGATTCAGGAAGGGTTCAGTTTCTGCCCGCTGTCCCCTCCTCTATTCCGTAGCTCATACTGAAGATGTAGCAGCATTGTAGCTGATCAACCATCTACTCAATCTCATGCTGCTAAACACAGAATGTTAAAAAGCTGCCAGTTATGAAGTTTTCTACAGAAAAATGTAGGTTTCCTTCCCACGAGGAACAGGAAAGGGAAAACCAAGCAACTGT
The DNA here is from genome assembly GCA_013397915.1 of Daphoenositta chrysoptera. Lineage (NCBI taxonomy): Eukaryota > Metazoa > Chordata > Aves > Passeriformes > Daphoenositta > Daphoenositta chrysoptera. The sequence continues at coordinate 83,824 of VZRO01005665.1, forward strand.
AAAGCTCTTTGCAGGGGACACGAAAGCCTCTCCCAGAAGATGGCAGAGCTTTTATAGATACTACTGAATTTCATCCAATGTAGAGATCACCCAGTGCTTTCACAGAGTCATGTTTCTAGGTCACTGTGCCAGTAGGATGGAATACCATGATCTTTCTGTAGTTGTTTCCCTTCCAAAACTTGCTTTCAAAACTATCTTGTCCTGGACTGTAGAAGTTATAAAGGAAGCTTGTTCATTTATTTCATCTGCTGTGTTTTGAGAAAGTGAATTACATTTTCCATGGCCAGGAGTAGGATAATATATCCTGAAATATGTCCTGGTTCCTCTTTTTACACATTTGAACCTTGTAACTCTGTTCTTGTGCCTGCAGTATGTACGATTGTCATATGACACTAAGCCTGAAGCTATTCTGCAACTTATGCTTAAAGAATGGCAGATGGAGTTGCCAAAGCTTGTTATATCTGTACATGGGGGCATGCAGAAATTTGAACTTCACCCACGCATCAAACAGTTGCTTGGCAAAGGTCTTATCAAAGCTGCAGTAACCACAGGAGCCTGGATTATAACTGGAGGAGTGAACACAGGTAAGAAACTACCAAAGAACATGCACGATTAACTGGACTGCAGTTTTATAAGAGCCAAAAGATTTAATGGATGGGTGCATTGCTTCATCTTAAAGTAAATTGGAATGAGTTTGGTCAAGTGAAATTAAAATAATAAATTTTGAACATGTGTATTTGAAAGTGGGCTGCTGTTCCATCTTGCAAAGAGAAATAACATATGGGGGGGTTGGCTTTTGGGCTTTGTTTTGTTTGGTTGTTTGTTTTCTAGGTTTTGTTTTTGAAACAAGGAAAAGGAAATGTGATTAAAAAGAAGTACAGAAATGTGCTGGAAACTCTTTAGTTCTTTCTAGGCTAAATATTTGTTTTGTTGAATTACTTTGTTTCCTCCTAGTAGATGTAGCATGGTGCTTTTTCTTTGGTAATGTGTCAGGAAGTTCCCAGATCCTTAAAGGCCTAGTTATGTAAATAAAACGGGTAAAGGTCCAGTTACCTAAATAAATATTTGTATTTCTTAGTAAGATGTGGCATTCAATATATTGGAATCTTTTATGCATGAACAGGTGTTGCAAAACATGTTGGTGATGCTCTAAGAGAACACGCTTCCAGATCATCTCGAAAGATTTGCACTATTGGGATTGCTCCGTGGGGAGTGATTGAAAACAGAAACGACCTTGTTGGAAGAGATGTAAGGATGAATTACCCAAGTGAAATAACGATTTACCTCATTTACTTTTGACACATCTGCTCAAGCATGTTTTTCCCTTGCTTTACATCATTGGAATGCTTGCTTTACTATGAAGATACACTGACATCTGCGACTTATGCAATATCACTGCTGTAAACAAGTTGCAAAATGCAAATGTGCTACAAGACGAGCTTGTTCTCAAGTATTTAATCCTTTCCCCTCCCATTGATATTATTTAATCAAATAACAAAAGTTCTAAAGTATTACAGAGAATTCACATTTAGAGAATAATAAGTTGAAAAATTTTGATGTGGAGTCTTCAGTGCTTCAAACAGTGACTTCTGTTTGCCAGAGAAGTCACAAATTTTCCCCAAAGACACCTTTTCAAAGCATCTTTTCTCTGTTGTCCTTCAGAACAGCATCCTTTAGTGGTATAATTATCTGCTTCCCCGCACAAAGTTCAGAGCTGCAGTTGTTTGTGTATCCTGACCCAAGGCATGCTTATATGTGTCAGTACTTCCTGATGTGTCATTGCTTCTTGTTGAGCCACCAGTTCTTGTGTCTAGTTAAGTTTCACAGAAACAAGGGTGAATCTTTGCAAATAAAAGACATTGTTGTGTGCTTACACTTAGGTGGTTGCTCCATATCAGACCTTGTTAAACCCATTAAGTAAACTAAACGTCCTAAATAACCTCCATTCCCATTTCATTCTGGTGGATGATGGAACAGTTGGAAAATATGGAGCAGAAGTTAAACTGCGAAGAGAACTGGAAAAAACTATTAATTTGCAACGGATCCATGCAAGTAAGTAATTCTGGGGCCTGAGGGCTGTTACTGTGGCTTAATGAAAAAGTTTTTGCATTCAATATCTGAATGGCAAAATAGAAAAATTAAATCTTCTGTTTATGTTTCAAGTCTGAATTGCAAATTTCAGCAGCTGCTCTGGACCCTGGTTATTGCTGGTAAATTTATGATTTCTCTGAGACCACAGAGGAATCTTTTCTGAATAAAGTTGTCTATTTACTTTGACAAAGCAAATGTAAGTCACTTCAGGTCTTGGTGTGTTGTCAGACCTTATTGGTCTGATTGATTAATGATTTTGACAGTACTCACTTGCAGTTTCAGTTTGCAGTTTGGTATTTTCCCAGTTGTGGAGCAACACATGTATTTTGACTCTTGTAGGAATGCCTTTGCAATATTTCCCATCAGGAGAGGCTTTCCATGTACCTATGTTCAAACTGTGTATTTGTTGTCACCTTTTAAAACTATTTGGGGGAAGATAAAAGAGGAGGTCCGTAAAGAACAATTCTTCATTTTTCTGCATTAGTTTATGAATATTTCTGTGAAGAATCTCTTCCATTGTGTGGGCTGTGTCCTGTTGTATTTACCAGCTTGGCAGTGCTTGTGTCCCAGCCCAGAATATAAAGTGCTTGAAACTATGCATTACCAACAGTTAATGTCTGGCAGGCAGCATTTTAATGTTGATGCAACAGAAAGGACAAACTAGATTTATTAAATACGTTAAACTGACCTTAGCATTCACTGCACACTTACAGCATTGTCTGGGGTTTATTATTTATTTGCAATTTTCCAGGAATTGGCCAAGGTGTGCCTGTGGTGGCCCTTGTGTTTGAAGGTGGCCCCAACGTCATCCTGACAGTTCTAGACTTCCTTCAGGAGAGCCCTCCAGTGCCCGTGGTCGTGTGTGAAGGGACTGGTAGAGCTGCAGACATCCTGGCCTATGTTCACAAGCAAACAGAGGAGGGAGGGTAAGTCCCAGCAGTGCCAGCCTGCCACAGAATGGGTCAGGTTGGAAGGGACCACGGTGGGTCATCCCAGAGCACAGGATTATTGTGTCCACACAGTTCTTGTCATGCACAGATAAATGGCAGGATGTATAGATGCATGGCATCTATGTATGTCTGTCATCCATAGATGAGCTTTGAGACCATTTCTTCATTAATCTGTTCAAGAGCTTTTTCTGTTTTGTGCAGAAAACACTTGACTGTTTCGAGTGTAGCTTCAAATAATTAAAAGGGATGTGCTTGGGCTCCACAATACTTGGTGATTTCCAGTTAGTTGTCAGGCTTGCATAAAACGTTAAACACACTGGGTCCTTGTTGCAGGGGCTGCTCACAACCTCAGGAAGCAGGGATCTAATGTAGCTGTGAATCAAACAGCTTTGTCCAGGATAAGATCATAAACGGGTCTTAGCCAGAGGAGCGACTGCTTAGTATTTTGTGTTAAAATCTTTTGGTTGAGAGTATCTCAGAACTCAATATGGGAAGGAAAGGGAGAGAGAGTTGAGTTACTTTTAGGAGGCAGTAGTAGAAATTTGTAGATTAAGTAACCTATAGTTGTTACCAAAGGTTACCCAAGGTTTTGCCACAGCAGCAGTAATAAGCTTATAGATAGCAGACTTTGAATGGACATGTTGAAACTAATTAAATGCATTGTTGTTCCTACTGTTCATCTAAAACAATTGTTTTCCTTTGTTTGTTTCAATCTCAGGAATGTTCCTGAGGGTGCTGAGCCTGAAATCATTTCAACCATCAAAAAGACATTTAACTTTGGTCAAAGTGAAGCAGTTCATTTGTTTCAGACACTGCTGGAATGCATGAAAAAAAAAGAACTTGTAAGTGATCTTGCCATAAAATTTTCTTCACAAGGTGCATGCATTTGTGGATATATGATATGATTTTTTTTTTCTTTTATTGGATCTTTTAGTTATGACTGCTAATAAAATTATACTATCACTGCATGTTTAAAGCAAAACCACTTTATAGAGGTTACACATAGCCTGAGTTCAGGGGCTGGTGTCTCATTTGGACATCACATTGTGCTGTTCTTGCTCAGCTAACCATGTTTCCTGGCAGGTTAATCTCATCATCTGTAATGAACAGGAGAGGTAAACAGGATTCTGTTATAGACAGCAGTGAGTTGTAGTCATAGGAGGAAAAGGAGTTCAAATTAATTGAAGATTCCCACTTAGGAAAACAAAACAGAATGCACACTGAAAGTTTAAATTGAGCATAGAGAGGCTTCAAGTTGCATTGAAGACAAGGTGTCTTTTATGTCAGAAATTGAAATAGATTTAAAAGACTGGAGTCAATCACCTTTGCCTGAAAATAACTTTCAAATATGTTTTCCCCATTTCGCCATTTTGGACAGATTACAGTTTTTCATATTGGGTCAGATGAGCATCAGGACATTGATGTTGCAATACTTACAGCATTGTTGAAAGGTGAGACTTAATTTTTTAAGTTCATTTGGAACCTCCAGCTAGTATTGACTAGTGTTTATATGATGGATTGTTTATAAAATACCAGTAGGAATCTTTAGTTTTTAAACAAATAAGTATCTGTGTTCTCATTGTGTAATACCATAACATGACATAAATGATGAAATAAATATACAGGATAATTTTGTAGTGGATTTCTTGATTTGGCCTTTTTAGGAAGCAAGAATGTTTATTATCTTGTATTTTAACTAATTTTAAATTTTCTTCATTGTGTTTGCTTCTTAAGGCACGAATGCATCTGCATTTGACCAGCTTGTTCTTACACTTGCATGGGACAGAGTTGACATAGCCAAAAATCACGTTTTTGTTTATGGGCAACAATGGCTGGTATGTAATGGTCTGGATTAAGCAGAATGATAATTCCTAATAGAGAGAAGCACAATTTACTGTAAAGACTGGATCTTGACTTTTGTAGAGAGAGAATTTGGAATAGTGACACATTTATTTTCAGACAGTAATTTGTATGTACTGCATTGCCTTACAGCTGTTTTGCTATTACGTATTTGAAAGTGGTCCAAAAATTTTAGAAATGTGCTGTTCTGAATAACTAGCAGAGAAAATGCACTGCAAAAGGTGGAAGCTGAATTCATGTTAGTCAGATGCTCTTTCTTCTTTACAGTTGCATGGCCCTACAAAGTTCTTGAGAAATATCTAGTAAAATGCACCATGGGGGCAGCACTGTAGCATCTTTTGAGGGAGGGACAAAACGTCTGTTTCTTGTAGTTTGAAAATGAGTTTAAGAACGACCTGGTGGCTTTTGCCTTTTTCCCATATTACTGTAAAAAAAACTTGAGCTTATTGAGTGTGCAGTCAGAAGTACATACTGAGCAAGGCTTATTGATTGCCATGATGGTTCTGACATCTTTGAAGCAGATTGTGCTTTGGACGTTTTATCTTTTTGTTTTATCCAGTATCAACCTATGACAACACTTTGATTATGTTAAACCAAATGTCTCCTTTATGCCATGTACTGTCTCAGTAGGCAATACCTATGGAATAGTTCAAGTCTCCAGGGTATTCTCTCATCCTGTAATTATGTGAAGTTCAGGGGATATTCTGAACCAAGGGAGGCATCTTTATAGACTTGTAAGGTTTTTACAGCCCTGTAAATGAAGGAGGTTGATACAGCATCTAAGTTCACTTTTTTACTGGCTCTCTTTTACAAGGCCCTACCTGGTTGCTTATTTGTTGTAGGTTGGTTCCCTGGAACAGGCTATGTTGGATGCCCTTGTGATGGACAGAGTTGCATTTGTGAAACTTCTGATTGAAAACGGAGTAAGCATGCACAAATTTCTTACAATTCCCAGGCTGGAGGAACTTTATAACACAGTAAGTAGATGATTGCTTTTTAAGCTACTTTTAGAACAGTGTTTTAGTTGCTCAGCCAGTTGTATCCTGGGTTGTGTGCAGCAGTGGGAAGGATGTGGGGTGTTGGTAGGGAAGGCTCCTGTGCACGAGCTTGGAGTTGGGAAGTGGATGCTGGTGGCTGCTGTGCCCTGCCCCAGCAGCACCAGAATTGTCTGCAGGGTTTGATGCTAGGGAGAGACACCAAAGGGAGAATTGCAGCTCTGTTGTGGACACACAAAGTGTGCAAACCACAGTGGGGAAGAGAATGAGAGAAAGTCACGTGGGTGAAACTTGTGCCCAGAATATGAGATCTGTAGGGCTTCATAGGATGGATTCTGTCTGTAGCAGTTAACATAGTAATAGTTCTAAAAAGAGTTTAATTTGTCAACCTGCATAGTTGTAATTATTACTTAGAAAAATTTTGTTGCTGTAGGTGTTGATCTAAGAATTCCAAGGTAATTTTGGTAACAGTTAAGTATCCAACAGGACAGAACAAAGAACCTTCCACCAAAAATTAGCTGATGTGAGTAGTACACAAATATGGCTTAGGTTTTCGTTAACAGTCTCATTATTTGCTTTTGACAAAAAAAAAGATAATTAACTCTTTAGCTAATAAATCTCTATAAAGAAGCTGCAATAAGAAATTTATTTATTTATTTTTATTTATTTATATTTAATTATATTTCTATATTTTATATTATTTTTTAAAATTAATGTCTTATGGTGTTGCCGTTGTACATTAATTTCTCATTCCAAATTTTTTGCCTCTTTTTTTATAAAGAAACAAGGCCCAACTAACCCAACACTCTTCCATCTTGTTCGGGACGTCAAACAGGTATGCTGTCAGTGTAAAAATCTGTCAAACATGTATAGCTAGGTTTTTGTTAATTTCTTGTATTTAACTATCAATGTTATCTGAAGTTTATAAGTTAATTTTTATTGTAAGTATTAAGCTACCTCTGCAGACATGTTGGTAGTTTGCAATATTTCTGTTGTATGCTTGGTGCCTTCCTGCCTAAAAGATGTTAAACCCAAAGAGTGCTGTCTTTCATCCTTCTTTTGATTGTTTTCCTTCTTGTGGGGGTTGAAAGCTGATGCTCCCAGAATGGAGTAATTTTGGCTATGAAAACAATAGACAAAAAACCCCAGTGCCTCCCCCACCAATGGAATGAGCATCTGTTCTGTTAGAGGAGTTCATATAGAAAAGAAGGTATAACCTGGCCTTTCTTTAAAAATAATAACTGTTGAGCCATGTAGATGCTTCTTGGGTTTTGTGTTGGAGGGTTTTTCTATCACGAAAGGCTTCTTTTTTTATTTTTATTATTTAGAGCTGTGCTAAAACATGTAGACACACTCTAAGCAGGTTTAATATTATACCTTGAAAAAATAAAAATACCTTTTGCATTCCTAGGGAAATCTTCCTCCAGGGTATAAAATCAACCTGATTGATGTGGGACTGGTAATTGAATACCTGATGGGCGGAACCTACAGATGCACCTATACAAGGAAACGCTTTAGAGCCATCTACAACAGCCTCAGTGGGAACAACCGGGTACGTGCACTGGGGTGACAGCACTTTTGTTCTCTGTTAACAAACCCCAAACCTTTGTGTTTTGTAGAATAATTAAATCCATGTTGGTTTGTTCTTGTCAATGGACTGGTTCTTTTAAATGCAGTAGTAAGGGCTATGAGGGCAGCTGAGTGTTGGGATTGAGGGCAAACAACAGGTTTTGTTCTCCTAAGCCTTATTCTTAGTACATCCTAATTCCTTCTCTGCGATTCCCTCTTTTCCTACTCATAGGGGAAGAATGGACACCACCCATGCAGATTCACCAGGGCTTGGGATGCAGATATTTTAGCTTCTTTTGTGCAAGCTACACTAACCAACAAGTGTAACTGCCTATTTAGTGACTTCTTAAAAATAATGAAAATAAACAAGAAACCATGTTAAATATCCAGTGAAGATTCTGGAAGTGCTGTTGTATAAGTTCATCAATGTTTCAGTAACCAAACCCCTTCTCCTTGTTGCAGAGATCTGGGCGAAATCCTTCAAGTACTACTCCTCAGATGTGTAAAAGCCATGAGTCTTTTGGTAACAGGGCAGACAAGAAAGAAAAAATGCGTCATAATCATTTCATCAAAACAGCACAGCCGTACAAACCAAAGGTAGGGGTGGTGAGGGGAACACAGTGGGGTTTATTTCAAGTGGCTGGGAGTGGGGAGCCTGCTGGAAATCCAAGTGCCACTGGAGTGTGAGTAGCAATAATTGCATTAACTTTGGTAAAAGTCAAAACTTTTTACAGAGTTCTGTAAAGGGTGTTTCTGTATAATAGTCTTGTGGATAAGCTTTGATATGTTAGGGACCAAAAAGCTTATCTTTGACACAGTTCTAGTAATGAGGGTGAGACTCACATGGCTTGGTAGACAGAGCAAGATTTGGCCATGTGTTAGTACTACAAGCAGTTTTTGTGAGTTTCTTCATTTGTATGTAGGTATATTGGTTACTGCTTTTCTTTGATCTGTAATTCAAATTAATTCAGTCTCACAGTTATTAAAATGAATTGAACTCAACTGAAGTTCTCAAACAAAAGTTCCAGCTGCTTTTCAAGTCTTCAGAAATTCTTTTTTCTTTTTATAATTATTTATAATTTGGTATTGTATCACTCAGCATTTTATTTCAAGTTACATAATGACCAAGTATAGCGACTTAAAATGTGACTTTGTGGTTTTATTTTAAAGATTGACACTGGTGCAGAAGAGGGAAAAAAGAAAAGAACCAAAGATGAAATAGTTGACATAGATGATCCCGAAACCAGACGTTTTGCTTATCCTCTGAACGAGCTGTTGCTGTGGGCAGTGCTGATGAAGAGGCAGAAGATGGCCCTTTTCTTCTGGCAGCACGGCGAGGAGTCCATGGCCAAGGCTTTGGTGGCTTGCAAAGTGTATCGGTCCATGGCATACGAGGCGAAACAAAGTGACCTTGTTGATGATACTTCAGAAGAACTGAAACAGTATTCCAAGTAAATTACATTCCAATTGTTCAAAATATTTTCTTGATGTCTGCAGTAAAAGGAGTGGGCTACTCATGAACAAAACACAAATTGTTCTGTTAGCACGCTTGGAGACAATTATTTTTTGCAAAAAGTTTTAAGTGGGACTATAGTAGAAGCTTTGTGTTAGATATTGCTCTTTCTTGAGGGCTGTTAGAAGTCTTGATTTATAGTTAAATTAAAGTGCCATTTTCTTCTGTGTAATTTCTGTGCATGTTTTAATAGCTGTTTTAGTATGCATATGTTTTTAACAGAAGTCACAGATTGATGTATTGTAGTTACAAATTACAGTGTATCTGTACAGAAGGGACTAATAATAGTCCCTTCAAGTTGTGCAAGTTGGGAATTTGTTTGTACAAGAAAATTCACGCTAAACTCATGGTCATTTCCATAGCTACTATATTTTATTTTGTTGGTTTTTTTCTTCATTTCAGCGAGTTTGGCCAGCTGGCAGTTGAGCTGTTAGAGCAGTCCTTCCGACAAGATGAAACCATGGCCATGAAGTTACTGACTTACGAACTCAAAAACTGGAGCAACTCCACTTGTCTGAAGCTGGCAGTGTCCTCGAGGCTCCGTCCGTTCGTGGCACACACTTGCACACAGATGTTGTTATCAGATATGTGGATGGGAAGGCTGAACATGAGGAAGAATTCCTGGTACAAAGTAAGCACTGTTGCAGTTTACTGGTGTAAAAAGGGTCAATGGAGTTTATGTTTAAAGGGAAGGAAAGAGTGTGTTTAAATGCTGTTAGTGTAAAGCTTTCACAAATATGGCTTTTATTAATAAATCCTGTAAACCAGTCTCCTATAACATAATCAAAACTGGAATGTTTGTTGTAAACTCTTCTTTTGACACTCTATTATCTTTTCAAATAAGGTACAGAAATATAGAAGGCAAAAACCAGGCAAGTAGCCTTTAATCAGAGGCTTAAAGAGATCATGTGAATACTAATCCACTACTAAAAACATAGTAGTAACAAACCTTAACAGATGGAAAACCTGTTGTAAGACTGTAGTTTCATACATTTTGGCTTTTTACAGGGAGACTTGATGTAAAAAAGCTTTATGAATATCCTATTTTGGAGGAACTGAGCAAAAGCAGGGCACAGAATGAAACAAGGGTAGGCAAATCGGGGACAGGTTTTCCAATGGTGCCCTTTGTGTGGTATAGATATAGATCAATTATGATCTAGACAGAGATAATTGATATAGATCAATTGCACCAAAATGGGAGTTGCATATTTCTTTGAGTTGGTGTACCAAAACCTAAGTGCTGCTAGAAATACAATGAAATAAAACTTTCCTACAAAATACCTACAAGCATCATTTAACGTGTGACCTACTAAAATCCTCTTTGATAACTGATTAACTGTTTTCTTGCTTGCTTTGTAACAGGCTAATGACAGTAAATAGCTTTCACTTACTCTCTTCATCTATACCTTAGCTCATTTTTTTACCAGAAATTGAAAAAAAAGCCCCAAACAAAACATACACCACTTCCCTCTCACCCCTACAAACCACAACGTTATATATATCCTTTAAAAATACATTTTAAAAATACACAGTTCCAGAATTTCTGGGAGTGGATTAAATAACAGAGTGCAAACAGAACATCTCTGTCTTCAGGCTTGGAGTACATTCTTTCTAGTAGCTTTGAATTTTGGAATTTGTTGTTTTTTCCCATTTCCTGTGTCTTCAAGTCAAGAAACACTCTGTATATGTGATCCTAAGCTCTTAAGTGTATATACAAGTAATAACAACTAATTATTTTCTACATTTTCCCCCTCAATAACAAGCAAGTGGAACTTAAATAATATATTTTCAGAAGCTATTCTGTGTGTTGGGGTATTCTGATGCTTTGATGTAGTTGTGAACTATTTACACTTAGTCTTCATCTTTTCCAGGTGATACTGAGTATTCTCCTCCCTCCTGCTATACTGCTATTGGAATATAAGACCAAGGCTGAAATGTCACATATTCCTCAGTCTCAAGATGCACATCAAATGGCCATGGATGACAGTGAGAACAACTTCCAGACTGCAGCAGATGAAATACCTATGGTAATGTGGGGCAGGGAGAGATATTAAAAACAGTATTCCTCACTTGAATAATTACCTTTTTAAGTCAAAGCAGAAGTGAAATTTAGTGCCAAAAAACGTGTATTTTTGTGTGGGAAGTTAACAGTCCTTTTATTTTAGGAGGTTTTTAAAGAAGTGAGGATCTTGGACAGTACTTTTGAAAAGCATGACATGGAGACTCCAGCAAAACCTAAAAGACTCCCAATTACACAGAAGTTTTATGCATTTTACCATGCTCCAATTGTGAAGTTTTGGTTTAATACGGTGAGTTTTTTTCTGTGTGCAGTGTGTATTTTGTTTGAAAATGTAGCAAAGATTTTTGGGTTCTGTTCCCAAAATGTAGCTCTGATTGAATCAATGTTAAGCACTTTACAAAAAGCAGACAGAAAACCCCTTACCTTGCTGAGCTGGAAATGAGAAATACTTGATTTTATAAAACTGCATATGCACATGCTGTGCCCTGTGATTCGGGGTTTTTTAAAATTCTGTTCTGAGTAATTAATTTCATCATTTGCTAGCAGGAGTTCTATAACCATTTATTAGTCTGAAGTGTTCATGCACAGCTTCATTTCAATCACTGTAATAGAAATGATAGAATTTGTACTAAAGGAAAATAGCTGTAATAAGAGCAAAGCTTTGCTAACAATAAATAGCTTATTACAGCTATTTTTCCTTTTCTAAGATGAAAATGTTTGTATTTCCTTATAAATAATAACTTGTCTGTTTAAAGGGATAAATATAGTCTTGTAATCCTGCTTGAAGCTTTTATTGTATACCACATCAAAAGATTCCATGTACATCTATAAAGGATCCTTCAGTAATTATATGTATATGATTTATTTGGTTTTTTAGTTGGCATACTTAGGATTCCTCATGCTCTACACATTTGTGGTTCTTGTAAAAATGGAAGAATTACCCTCCATTCAGGAGTGGATTGTTATTGCCTACATTTTCACATCAGCAATTGAGAAAATTCGTGAGGTATGTCTGTAACAATCTGAGATTTCAGCCTTTTTTTGTCACTTAAAACAGTATGCTTTAAACTATTATTCTATAAACAAGAAAACCTAAGAAACTTCAAGCATCAGACTACATGATGCAATACCTTTATCTTAAACCTGTTTTATTTTTGCAAGTATAAAAATGCTAGTGACTCATATATTTCACTGTTGGTCCCTGTGCAATAACTATGAGCTGTCCTGACCTTCATTTAATTTAATCATTTCAGATTTTTATGTCAGAGGCTGGGAAGATTAATCAGAAGATCAAAGTGTGGTTCAGTGATTACTTCAATATCAGTGACACAGTTGCCATTGTCACTTTCTTCATTGGGTTTGCATTAAGATTTGGAGCCAAGGGGAATTTTGGAGAAAACACTTACAGAGAAAATTACGTCTTTGTTGCTGGAAGAATAACATACTGTCTCAATATAATTTTTTGGTATGTGCGATTACTGGATTTTCTAGCTGTAAATCAACAGGCTGGCCCTTATGTTATGATGATTGGGAAAATGGTAAGTACTATGTTTGTTACTGATTTTTTTTTCCCAACTGCATCCATTTACAACTTCTCTCATAGTTTTACACAGTAAAAAGTTTCTTATCCTGCTGCAATAGGATAACAGCTTGGTGTGCAGAATTAGCTAGCTGGAATATAACTTAGTGTTCCAAAACAAGCACTGATGATAAGGCTTCCTTTATGGAGCTGTCTCTGTCACAGAAATGTAAAAAAATGGCAAATCTTCCTCCTCTGGCCCATTTTGTCCTCTGATGTCAGAGACTTAAATGAATATGATGAAGCCTTTGTCTTGATTCAGCTTCCCATTTAGGTCCCATTTATAGCCTTTGTGCTCTTTAGGTCAAAACCTTTAACTTGTTTGGTGTCCTAAACCACCTTTATGGTTTTGTGCTATGGAAAACTGGGAACAGATTGTGCTTCTTGTCATCTCACACAAAAAAATATTAAAATTGTTTCAACTTCAAATTAAATAACCTAGTTCTACTGTCAGTAGCTATTCTAAATGTTAAAAAACATTTTAAGGCTTGAGAGCTGTATAGATGAATGTAGAAGGGGTGTTTGTGTTTCTTCCTTCTATAAAATGGTTCCTACAAAATTGAACCCTGTCATTCCTTAAAAACAAGGGCATCAAGTTGCTCATTTCTCACTTTGATTTCTCACAAGAGGCAGAGGTTCTGTGTTCCTGCCCTTGGAAAACTACCTCGGGTTTTTGTGCAGCTGTTGAGTACATTTAGGTAGAAATGTTTCTTTGTCAGCTGCTCCTCATGTACATAGAGTATTCAAGTTGAAAGGATCAGCTGCCTTTGACCAGGGATAATAAACACTATAAGAAAGGACAGGAAAAAACCCAATAGTTTTGGGGGTTTTTTATGGGGCTTGTTATTTAACAGAATTTTCTGAGTGAAATACTTGTATCCTGGACTCTTTTCCTTATATAACACATAAAATTTCTCAAGTGTATGCTGTCACTGTAAAAGTTTTTAAGTTGTGAGATCATAATTATGACCTCGTGGATTAACTGACTTTTTTGTGTTAATAGGTGGCCAACATGTTTTACATTGTGGTGATTATGGCACTTGTACTACTTAGTTTTGGTGTTCCCAGGAAGGCAATACTGTATCCTGATGAGGCACCCTCTTGGACTCTTGCTAGAGATATTGTGTTTCATCCATACTGGATGATTTTTGGTGAAGTCTATGCCTATGAAATTGATGGTAAGATACTGCAATTTTGAAGCAAGTAAAGAGAAAACTTAGCCTGATAAGGTCTTCTCAAAGTCTTATGAAATTCCCAGTACTGTTGGCATTGATTCCATTCATTGGATTATCTCCCTTTGGTGGGTTGCAGCTCTCTAACTATGTGACCTGATTTTTCATTTTCTTTTCTAAAACTTGATTGGCTTAGAACGAAAACTACATAATCACAATTTCTTACAAGGCTATTCCTAGCAAGATTTTGGAATTCTGCCCCACATCTATCATGACAAAATTTTGGCTGTGGTGGTGTCGTAGGCTTTTTTAAAAAAGCCAATAATATGATTATCGCATAGTATCAGCCAGAAACATTGTCTCTGGTGTTTTTCTGCCGTGTTCCTAAAGCATGGAGACATTTTGAATTGCAGAACCAGTGCATGATAATTGGTTGTTGCAAACTGTTAAGTGACTTTTTTCTTTGTGTGTATGTCTGTACCTGCTGCAAGATCTGAAAGATGTGTGTGTCTTCTCTGTATCTTTTTTTCCAACACAGTATGTGCAAATAATTCTGATGAAAAAGTTGCTCATCTCTGTGGCCCAGGAACATGGTTGACTCCTTTTCTTCAAGCTGTCTACCTCTTTGTACAGTACATAATCATGGTTAATCTCCTTATTGCGTTTTTCAAGTAAGTATGTAGATAATAGTTAATTTTTGCTGATAATTTGACAGGTTTCTATTTCATTGCAATAAGATGACAAGATAAGAACTGATGCCAGATCAAAGCAATCCCATTTCCTGAAAATTTTTTCAGTTTCCAAGGCTGGTCTTTGTCTCTTTCTCACTGCAAGCCCATGGCTAAGTTAGGGAAGTGTGTGATGTGACAGGTTCATGTCTCATCAGTGAGGTCAGGAGAACCAGAAGTTCAAGGAAATTTGAAGGCATTTTGTAACTTCTCTTTGTCAGAAAACAAACAGAATTTTTTCTCTGTCTTTATATTGACTATTGTTCCTAAATTCATTTAACATTCTCCAGTTGGTTGAGTTCAGTTGTAGTTAAGTTGTCTTTTATAGTTCTCTGCAGGTGTTTGATATATGGGCATAGAGAGCTCACGAACACTGAAGAAGGCAGACTGCAGAATTAACATGGTGTTATAAAATTAACATGGTGATATAAAATTCTGGGATTAGTTAGAAATATTTCATTTTTTTGTTCAGCAAACCTGAAATTTGATCTCTTTGTAATTTATTTCTGAGTAAAGTTACTGAGATGTTACCTGATGGGAGAATTTTTTTAACCCTCTCCTTGCTCTGGATCATGGTATTCTCTTGAACATGTTTCCAACTTCTACAAAAATAATTTTACAGCAAAAAACAAATTCATGCTTATGTCTCTTAGTTAACTGGCTTCAGAATTCAAGATTGTTATCAAAGTGTTAAAAAAACAAACAATCCAACCGCCACCACACAAACACCAACAACTCCCCACCACCCCAAAAACCACCTTGATGTGTTAATACTGTTCTGTTCCCTTTCAGCAACGTGTATTTACAAGTCAAGGCAATTTCAAACATTGTGTGGAAGTATCAGCGCTATCATTTCATTATGGCCTACCATGAAAAACCTGTTCTGCCTCCACCACTGATCATTCTCAGCCACATGGCTTCCCTCTTCTGCTGTATATGTAAAAGAAGAAAGACAGACAAGACTTCAGATGGGCCAAGTATGAACAGTTACCCAAAAAATTGCAGTAATGTTTTTGATATGGTTAAAGCAAACTGTCAGGAAAGCACCGTGTTCTTGGTTATAATGTGTATTGTGAAGAAAGTCAAAGCAGGTCTTAATTTTCTGTGTTTTCAATATTGATAATTCTTTTGAAAATCACTGTGCTTTTCTCAAGAGTATAATGCCAGCCCCTAGAAATCTTCAGTAAAGGTAATTTATGATGAAAACTAACAGATTAGATTTCTTGTTATTGCTAATGGAGAAGATTTTTTTTTTTCTTTCTGTACAACTTCTTTGAAACTTTATATAAAATAAAATCCAGCTAGGCAATCTAGCTTCTGCCTCAAAGATAAAGGGATTAAAGAGTAGGAGCACAAGGATAATATTGTGCACAGATCCTCTCAGAATTAGTATTTTAGTTTTATTTTATTGTCAATCTTTGACCTTGAACTTTTTTTTGCAATGAGAGAGGAAGGGTCTTAGGTGGCACTCTGGTAGGGTTTGTTGGGTTTTTTTTTGTTTTTGTTGTGGCTCTTTATTGTTAACACCCTTTGTAGAGCTGTGACTATTAGTTTTCAGCACCTGTACAACTTCATTACATATGTGTCATCTTAACTGTTGATCTCTCTTTAGAACTCTTCCTGACAGAAGAAGATCAGAAGAAACTTCATGATTTTGAAGAGCTGTGCGTTGAGATGTATTTCAATGAAAAGGATGATAAATTTCATTCTGGGAGTGAGGAGAGGATTCGAGTCACATTCGAACGGTAGAATATTTACAAGTAAAATTTCTGAATAGAGAATTAGAACTTTTACAGATTTTTTAATGTGCTTTAAGGGGGGAGAAATGCAGCTGAAGAACATACAGTGTTTATGCAAATTTTATATGGTATCTTTCCATTGCTCTGCAGAAACTAGTAATGGGATTGATGCTTCTTGATCTGTAGAAGCACTCAGTAAACTGAGGCAATCAAATTATTTAGTCTCCCATGATGTTTTAAGAAACTGATAGATTGCAGAAAGTGCTGTAGGCCCTCTATTGATAGGTGTTTTAATTCTGTGATTCAGAAGTATGTGCAAATGTTGTATTACAAAACAGTCCAATACTATCATATCATTGTGACATTTCAGAGTTGTTTTCCCCCTGATTAAATGGGCAGAAAGGGTTATAATCATGTTTCTTTTGCATATTGAGAAAAATACCTTTCATATCCACTTCATAATGTGATTTTTCTTAGGGTGGAACAAATGTGCATTCAGATAAAGGAAGTTGGTGATCGTGTCAACTACATTAAAAGGTCATTACAGTCTTTAGATTCACAGATTGGCCACCTCCAGGATCTGTCTGCTCTGACTGTGGATACTCTGAAAACTCTGACTGCACAGAAAGCTTCAGAAGCCAGCAAGGTTCATAATGAAATCACACGGGAACTGAGCATTTCAAAACATCTGGCACAGAATCTCATTGAGGATGGCTCTCTCAGATCGTCTGTGTGGAAGAAGCACAGCATTGGGAATGTCTTTGGTTCTTTTCCACAAGGAGGCCTTGAGAGTAACAACGCTTTGCTCTGTAACATTTCTATACGAGATGACAAAGAAGTCCCACATAAGACAATTGGTCAGGAGTTGGCTCTGGTTCCCCGAAGAGAAGAAAAAAACTTCCAAGAGGCAGGTTCCTCAGGCAGTGCCTTATTTTCAAATGCTATTTCCCCTCCAGAACTTCGCCAACGAATACAGGCTGCAGAGATCTCAAAATCCACTAGTAAAAGTAAAAAATTAGGCAACTCATCCAACAGCATGCCACATGTAACATCCCCAACAGCCAAGTTTTTTGTTAGCACTCCATCTCGACCCAGTTGCAAAAGTCAGCTGGATTCTTCAGCAAAGCATGAAGAGACTGTTTTCTCTAAGGCTACAGAAGGAGATAATAATGTAGAATTTGGTGCATTTGTGGGTAAGTATAACAAAGTAGATTCTGAATGTCCTGAAGTCATTATTAGCTGCTCTTATCCTCTTGCTTCTGGCTCTGCTTGCCTTGCTTTCACCCAACCTTGTGTTGAAAATGGAGGATACGTTAATTGTGGTTTTATTCATGATGAGAGTGACACTAATGATAACTACAGCTGCAGAGTTGACAAATGTGCTCACCAGTCCCCTGTCAAGTTAGAGAAGAACAAGCCCCAAACGAAGTTCTCTTTGTCAACGGGCGACTTGACCTCAACTGTCAACTGTGGCGGCTCACATGGAAAATTGAATATTAAAGATGAACTTTCCAAAAGTCAGCATGTCCATGCAATGGAACTGCAAACCCGAGATTTATGTTCTAACATCCTTATGGGACTGCTTCATAAACTGTGGACCAAATCTAAGCCACAAGGTTTGACTTATCAAGAATTGTATGGTATTTTGGGTGTATTCCGGTTGCAGGTGACTTTATTCTACCATTTTGCTCTGCTTTTTTTGCATTTAACATCTCTAATTTCCCTATGTTGCTTGAATGTTTTTTTTAACTGAAATTATAATTTCTCCATAATTCTGTCACATAGACAATATTTTTCTGAAAACCACGATCCAGTTGTTGAGTATAGCAGTTTTGGGCAATTAGCAGCTGTACAACTTGGTACGGGCACTGTAGACAAACTTTTTGTGACTCATTATAAAGCTCCTACCTTCTGATTGCATAAATCAAAAATATTGTCTATTTCTTGACGTAATTACAGAACACTACTCAGGCTGATGGAGTCCTGGACAAATATCTTTGTGGTATCTGTGTCAAGCTGAGGGTTCCTCCTATACTATATTTCTAAACACTGTTACAATTGGGATCTTCCACTGTTGCCAAGGCTAACCTATGTTGGGGCAGTCGTTTTGGAAGCTTCCAAAGTCCTTTAATTCAATACAACATTTTGCCTCCCCTCAAGTTCTGCTTATCAGTAAAAAGGTGGATGGTTTTGGTTAGTTACCTACATATTTGAATGGTAAAACAGTGGCAGATTCATTGCAAAACACAGGTGTGGGTTTACTAACTGATCCCTGTAAAGTAGATAATGCTTTAAGTATGCTTAGTGTTTAGAAGAAGACTGTAATCTGGAATTGTCAGGTTGCCTGCAGAGGGGTTGTCTTGCCCTAGTTGTTTAGGAATGTCTCAGTGTTTTCCAGAGATTTGCTGAGGTTGTATAAATTTAAATCTCTAGACAAGGGTTTATTCTACTGCTGTGAAACTTGGATTTCTGAGAAGTTACCTATATTAGCTATTTGTTTACAAGTGCCTCATGGTTGAAAAAAGAAAGCAAGGCTAAACAGAAATTATAGACAATGATTGTACAACTCTTATCTAATCTTTAAATGTACTTCACCACTAATAACTTTGAATACTAACTATACTTATTTACTGGAGCCAAATTTTTTGTATATGGTCCTCTGACATCTCTAGCATTTAGAACATACCCTTCATTCTTACTGTCCACAAATTACAACACTTGTGATACCGTGCAGGTTTCAATTGTGAAGCCAAATAGATTTTTGTTCATTATAAAGCCACATGCTTGGGAAAATTCTTAAAAGTATTTCTTGCAACTGGGAGGATGAAGGGTATATTGTAAAAGCTACCTCCAGGTAAACTGTCTACTTCTCCTTCATTTGTCGAGCATACATAAAAGTACTGGAATTCAGGCCTTGTTCCTTTCCTGTGAGGAGCATATGCTCGAGGAAAATTTTAAAACATTAGCTTTACTTTTTGAATTGTGATGCTCCACACCTCAACGTGGGAAAGGCAATAGTCTCATCTCAATATATTGTTACACTGATCTTTACTTTAGCATGTTTGTAATGTCTTTCCTAGTGCAAACAGGCACACAGACCTTAGGTGGTTTGTAACCCTTTGCTATGGTGATGCAAACTATTGGCATGGTCAGAACACTGCAGGTTGCCTTTGATTTTGAATACTCTTTTTGAATTCACTGTGTCAAAGGTCACAGAGACAGCATGGACCTACAGCGCTTCAAAGAGGCAGCCAGCAAAATCAAGGAAAGAAGTGTTGATATCGAGGTGAGCATGAAAGGCTTTGTCAAATATGTTAATGGGCAGCATTTTCTTTTAAACTGTAACATCACAGTATGTTTGGAAAAAGTCTAAGACCAAATATAATCAAAAAACTTTCACATTCCTGGTGGACTGTACTTTGCATCTGTTTCATGATTAAAAAAAAATCCAGTGAAAACTCATGTAACCTTAACTGCCATCAAGTACTGTTGCTTCATAACAGGATACTCATGAAATAATAAACAAGCTCTGAGGTTATGAAAGTAAGGATGACTACAACTGTGAATTGAGATAAAATTAAGTATCCCATAATTAGTGTTTAATTAAATGTTTTACACTCATAAATTTCAAGATCAGCCTTTGGGAAGGCTAGAGTTATTTGCATTATAATTTATAGAGCAAGATGACAGTGCATATAATTTTCAAAAGTGACAAAAATTGGTCAGTATGCTTCCAAGAAGAAAAAGCTTTTCTAATAAACTAGTCATAAACTAAAATGAATAATTTCTGTTTCCTTAAAGAATAATAAAAATGACTAAATGGAAAGTGATTAATCATAATAAACCTGCCTTCCAAGTACTATAGTGTGTGTATATGTATATATATGTGTGTGTATATGTATGAACATTAGTTTTCTCCATGTAGCTGTTGAATTAGTACATACAAATTACTGTTTGCAGTTACCATGCATTCAGGGGAGAATATACCTTGAGAATTGCATTGTGACCATTTGCAGTGTTTCTGTTCTGAGTTACTCCTTCTGATAAGTGTAATGTATGACCAAA
Source organism: Daphoenositta chrysoptera (assembly GCA_013397915.1). NCBI lineage: Eukaryota > Metazoa > Chordata > Aves > Passeriformes > Daphoenositta > Daphoenositta chrysoptera. The sequence continues at coordinate 104,105 of VZRO01005665.1, forward strand.
AAGCTTTTTGTGTGTATTTTTGACATGGATTTTTTGGTGTTATTGTTAACAATTTACTTTGTTTCTTTGATAGGAGCAACAGGAAGACTTCAAAAAAGCTATATTGGAGGGTATAGAGACAACCAGACTTCAAGTAAGTAAAGAAAGTTTCCATTTATTAAGGACATTATTTTCAACAGATACTAAAAGTATTCTGTAGTAAAGACATGGGTCTCTGTTCTTATGTCATTATCTGTAAACTGCATGTCTCCTTGATGAAGGTATAAATAGTTTTAGTGTTTAGGGATTTAAAGAAGTAGTCTTTATGCACACACACACACTTTAGGTACCCATTGTGGACACACATACACACACAGAGGCCTGTGAATGTGTTTAGGTGTGTGGGGTGTATTCTGTAAGAGGGAAGGTTGAAAAAGGGTGGTAACGAGTTCCTAACTGTTATAAATCTAGGAATCAAAAGCAGGGCACAGTGAGTCTTTACATTTTATTCAGGTAACCACTGGAGTTAACAGATGAATAGTGAGGAATGCTCCAGCCCTATGCCACTCTATACACAGTCCTAGTTTGTGATGAAACCATCTTTCTCCTTTTTTGCAAAAGAAATATTTTGTTGTCAAAGTTGACCACCTCAGTATATATTCCAATAATGTGTAATTCCTACGAAGGAGAATGTCCATGAGGAAGTTCCATTCCTAACCAGTAGGTTTGTATGTGGCAAGGGTTTACTGCATTTTGTTCCTATTTTAAGTGGGTGCAAATTGAACTTTAGTTTCTGCCAGAGCCACATTCTTATATGAGGATTGATAGCCAAGAAGGGCATGAAACAGATGAGCTGAACATGGTGCTTGCAGGGGTCCAGTGTAATGGACATTTCTGTAGTTGTATCCTGTTGTAACATTCCCTTGCAAAGAACACTTCCAGTGTGAGTCAAGAGTCTTAATGAGTGCCTGAAAATGTTACAGCTGGTGGTTGCTGTGAGGAGAGCATTTAAACTGAATTAATGCACTCAATTTGTGCATTTCTGTGCAGTGACGTATTTGAAAGACATCCAGAAATATTGAAGAATCCTGGGTAGTACTAAAAAGAAAAACTGGGCAGATTGTGTTCCAAGAGTAGTAGTTGAAAGCAATAATGATAATGACTGATGGTAAATGTAATTTTTTTTTCTGTAGGGTCTTCAAACTGACAGTGGTCTACGACAATCCAGTTCCTGTGGTGGGTTTACTGACCCTCTGACAGCCCACTCAGAGCAGTGTAAGTCTGGTGTCTGTTCAGGTGACCTCATGTTGTCCCTAACTTGCCTTGCTAATGAATATCCTAAGAAGCTGCAAAGGAAACACAAAAGCTTAAATCACCTTGAAATGTTTTCATGTGTGGTAGTATTTGAATCTCCTGCTTTTGTGGTTCTTCTAGCCATGCCAGCTAATTCTGTTACCTTGTATTTACCACAGAGAGCCAGAGTTGTAAAAAGCCAAGTGATCTAGTTAGGACTGCAAACTCCTTTTAAAGATAGTTGTAGGTCAGGCTTTTTTAATGAGAACTACCTTAAGCTGTCTATTTGTTCACTGTTAGGAAAGGGTGACAGTGACATGTGCCATTCTTTGTCCAGTTACAAATCTCCTTTGTTTGTAGTGTACAGCAAGAGCAGGAGAGCATCGAGTGAAGACACTCAGCAAGTCGACTCTAAAGCAGCTTTACTGACGGTTTGTATCGACCTTTTGTGACATTGTTGAGCAGAACTAGAAGCTGAACAAAAAATGGAGAAGAAACAGATAAAGAATAATACTGATTTGTGGACTTGCTTGTTCTAGGAGGCAACAGGAGACGTGTTTTCACTAAGGGAAGAAGTTGTGTATGTTCTCACAATGAAAATCCGTGCTGTTTTCTGTTTGTAGAAAAAAATCAGAATTCTTTTCTTTTAAGGAAAAGAATTATTTACATAATCCATAAAACAGTAGTGAATATATAGCCTTATTTATTCTTTTAACTGTAGTTACCATTTCTTGGATGTATTTGGGTCTCTCCCTTCAACTGCAGTTCAGTACAGCCTGGGTTATTGCAAATAAACAGGCTGTACTGCCAGAGCTTAAAACACATTACCACCCCACCTCCAACTGAATATACTGTGCTTTCCTTACAAAACTGAAGCCCTCTTTGTTTTTCCTGTCCTTTGCTTTAAAGGATTGGCTACAAGGCAGACCTTCAAATAGCAGTCAAATGTAAGTAAGCTTTCTGCTAATGGAGCAATTTTATCACTCTGTATATTGATCTGTTCTTCTTTTTGGTTGTCTTTGGCTATAGTGGTATTTAGTTCAATTTAAGGAAAAAAAAACCACAAAGTTTGAGATTCTTTTTCTAATAAATGACCAAATGTGTTCACAGGAATTATAGGATCACCATAGAATGCTCTGGGTTGAAAGGCTCTCCCAGCCTGTCTGGAGCAGAGGGGCTCCAGCCCTTGGAGAATCTCTGTGGCCTCCCCTGGGCTCTCTCCAACAGCTCCTTCTCACCTTGGGGGCCCCAGACATGGACACAGTGCTCCTGGGGGAACTCACAGCAGAGCAGAGGGGCAGAATCATCCCCCTCAACCTGCTGGTCACTCTGCTTGGGCTGCAGCCCAGGGCTGGGTTGGCTCCCAGGGCTGCAGGTGCCCGTGGTGGGTCACGTTGAGCTCTCACCATGCTCTGACAGGTTCTGTTCAGATTGATGGTGTCACATGTTGGAGGGCAAAACATGAAAATGACTGTGTTGACACTCAGTGAGCAGCTTTCTTCCTGGTAAAGGTCTTTACCCAGCCTTTCAAACTGCAGCCACCTCTGAAATTGTGCAGACATGGCTCTTGGTAACAATTACCCCTGAGTTAACTGTTAAAGCCATTACCTTATTTATCTGATAACAGAAGGGTAAGCTGTTGTGAACAAGTTTTAATTAAAGCACCTCTGTGGGAACGAGCTCTTGTGATGCAAACTTTACATAATGTTGTGCATGACTTGGAGGTATTTAAAGTGTAGCTCTAAAAACATGAGATTAATTAACAGCTTTCCATTACTATTTTGTAATTAAGAAACCTGTACTGCCCTTGAAAAATAGCATAACAGGATGAAAGTGTTACGGTGAGGTTAACAAGGTGACCTAGGATGATGTGTCAAAATCAGGGAATTCAAAGTAAGTTTTGAAGATGATTGTTGTTTTTGTGGCATTTCACAGGCCATCGGAAGAAGATGCATTGAATGGTAAGTTTTCTGCTGTAAAGGTGAGATTTTTTTATATATAACCAACTGCTTGGGTCTTGTATGAGACTGATGGTAATTTGGAATTTAAAGGACACACAATAGTGTGATTTCTTTTTGTTTTTTTAAATAAACTGCCTATCATTAAGCACAACAATTTTTATTTTTCCCCCCTGAGGTACTAAAAACCTAAGTGCAATATTTAATTTTCTGCACAGCAGATCCTTTTCAAACTGTAGTTACTTTGGCAATTGTTCTTTGAGTGTGGTATTTTAGTACATAAATTAGTAGCAAGATTATCTCTTCTTTTCTTCTCTTTTCTCCTTAATCTCTTTTCAGGCATTGCTTCTCCTTTCAAGCCTATCATGGATATCAATTACTATTACTCAGGTCAGTCCCTCTTATGAACTAATGTTTGTATTTTTATTGACACTTATAAGATCTTTAAACTTCAATAAATGCTGTAATTTTCCTCTAGCTGTAGAAAGAAATAACCTGATGAGATTATCACAGAGCATTCCATTCACTCCTGTGCCTCCAAGAGGTAAGAACTGTATTTCTTGTTGCTGGTTCACTGTGGTCTTTTGGGGAAGAAAAGAAAAGCAAACCTTATATGGAATTTGGTTTGATCATTCTAATATAGAAGGATCAAGGCAAAGTTCAGTTTCTCACTGCAAGTGTGAAACTGAAGTCTTAATGAACTAAAAGAAGTCTAGTCTCTGTCTTAGAACACTCAGAAATAAATGTGAGTATGACACCTTTTCTAGGGCAACTCACTTGATTATGAAATGTAGATTTAATTATAGTTGTCCTCAGAAATAGTGTTACAGTGATGGTAGTATTGTACTAACAGTTTTATAACAAACTATCCGGGAAGGATCCCTTTAAATTGTCTTCACTTGTACAAACTGTACACAAACATATATTCAGTGCTCTTAGTGCTGTTTGAACAGTGTCATTAATAGGTCTAAATAGGAGGGCAAATTCTGCATCTCTGTGGAAAAAGCTGGAGAGGGGTCGTCCCACTGGGCAGTTTAAATTTTTTGTTAGTTCAGGATGTTTGTAATGACTTAATACTGCAGCTTGTTGTAAGAAATGGCAGGTTTTCAGTGCTTTTAATTTTAAACTTGAAAAATTGAGTTCAGTAACTGCTCTTTGTGCTGTGACATAGGTGAACCAGTCACTGTGTATCGCCTGGAAGAAAGTTCTCCCAGCATCCTGAACAACAGCATGTCCTCCTGGTCTCAGCTGGGACTCTGTGCTAAAATTGAATTTCTAAGTAAAGAGGAGATGGGAGGAGGTTTACGTCGAGCTCTCAAAGTCGTATGCACGTGGTCGGAATATGATATCCTGAAATCAGGACATCTCTATATCATCAAGTCTTTTCTTCCTGAAGTTGTGAATACTTGGTCAAGCATTTATAAGGAGGACACTGTGTTGCACTTGTGCTTGAGAGTAAGTTCTGTCTCTGTCAATTATTAATCATGGACAGGCATTGCATATTAAACAGGAATCATTTTCCCACCTGTTAACTAGTATATACTTATTAGAATAAGAAAAAAATGGTTACTCTGGGATTCTGTATGAGCAGAAGGGTTAAAAACTCTGTTCCAGGATGGGTTATTTAATCAAAGAGCTCAAACTCTAAAAATGTAGGCATAATTTACAAAGCAAGTAATCTGCTACCCTGCCTTGGGGGAACAGACACTGTTCCCACTGCCTGCTTGGCTCTCTGCTGTTCCTGTTCTGTACTGCAGCTAATGAACTGTGGGTTTGACTCACAGGAAATCCAGCAGCAGAGAGCAGCACAGAAGCTGACCTTTGCATTCAACCAGATGAAGCCCAAATCCATCCCATACTCTCCAAGGTGAGTGTACTTAAATTGCCATTATGGTGCACGCTTTTGGCTCAGGGGGATGCCTACAGGGTTGTTGACAGATGCATCAAATATATGAAGATACTCACATGTGGATATGTGTCTTGGCATATTGCTGTGAATGTGTCAAGCAGAATGTCCTTGGCAGTATTTCCCACTGGTACTTTCTGCACTGATTCTAATCTGCTGTAATCATCTAGATGCCTTTGTATAATTGTTTAAAAATATTAAAATTGTTAGTAAATCAAATAAAAATCTCATAGTAACGATAGATATGTCATTTATTTTGGAACTATATTCATTAAGTATGCTTTTTACTAGGTTCTTGGAAGTTTTCCTGTTATATTGCCACTCTGCTGGCCAGTGGTTTGCAGTTGAAGAGTGCATGACTGGAGAGTTTAGAAAATATAATAACAATAATGGTGATGAAATAATCCCAACTAACATGCTGGAGGAGGTTATGCTGGCTTTCAGCCACTGGACATATGAGTATACAAGAGGAGAATTGTTGGTTCTAGATCTGCAAGGTAATTCCCTGACTTTGAAAACTGGGACTGGGGCCAAGGTGTGTGTGGGGGTTTTTCCTTTGATAGCATTCTGTTAAGAATTTGTATTCCTGTGATAAATAACAAGCATTATTTAGTGCTTCTTCTCCTAGTTAGTTTGAATCTATGATTTTCTTATTTAATCATACAATAATATTGATTGGAAAGGACCTCTAAGATTATTGAGTCCAACTTTACCCAGCACTGCCAAGTCCACCACACTCCCTGTCCCCAGGTGCCACCCTGAAACATCTTTTCAATCCCTGCAGGGATGGTCACTGCACCACTTCCCTGGGCAGCTGTTCCAGTGCTTGGCAATCTTTTCAGTGAATAAAGTTTACCTCATATCCAACCTAGACCTCCCCTGGTGCACCTTCAGGCCATTTTCTTGTCCCCCACCTGGCTGCAGTGTCCTTTCAGGTAGTTCTAGACAGTGACGAGGTCTCTCCTGAGCCTCCTTTTCTCCAGGCTGAGCACCCCCAGCTCCCTCAGATGCTTCTCACAGGACCTGTGCTCCAGACCCTTTACCAGCTTTTTTGCTCTAATATGGTATTAAATCTTACAGCAGCATGGAGAATATAAATACATACATCTTTTCCTAATGAAATGTGCCATAAAAATGCTATTTCTTGGCACATTTTTGTAGTACCAATGTGATAAGCTGGTTTTATCCTTAAGTCTGTGCCAGATAGTCTGGCAATGAGAACTGTATAGGAGATTTTTCTCATGGGTGAAAACTCAAGCTAGGAAATGCAAAAAATACGTGGAAGAAATCTGAGAAGTACAAAGTGCTTGTTTAGGAGCAATTTTCTAAGGGTAGAGAATCACATATAGTTTGGGTTGGGTTTGTTGTGAGGTTTTTCTGTTTTTATTCTTGGAGAAGCTGAGAAGTCATAGCTAAGGATTCCAGTGCTTTTTAATATTAATGTCTTTATGTAATCAGAAATGTATCAGATTTAACTTTTTCTTCATGTGCTGTCTGAAGGTGTTGGTGAAAATTTGACAGATCCCTCTGTGATAAAAGCTGGGGAAAAAAGGTAAGGGTAAAGAAAGACTTAAAGTATTATAAAATTTTCACTGGAAAGAGAACACATGCAAGTGATGTTTCCCTGCACTTTATTTCTAAGGTCATATGATATGGTGTTTGGGCCGGCCAATTTGGGAGAGGATGCAATAAAAAACTTCAGAGCAAAGCACCACTGTAATTCCTGCTGCAGGAAACTAAAACTTCCTGGTAAGAGCTGCTGTATCCCTCCTCCTGAGACACCTCATGAGAAGTTGTATGATACATAATGAAATAGCAAGGCATGCTGTGAAACAAGTAATAAACAGCAGTTTTGTAATTTGACTCAAACAGCTCAAGAAATAGTAATCACTATGGCTTTGTTGTGTTTGTACAGATCTGAAGAGGAATGATTACACACCTGACAAGATGATATTTCCTCAGGACGATGCCCCTGAATTGACAATTCAGCCGGGAAGCTGCACCAAAGATTCCGATCCGGCCAATTCCATTCGCCTGATGCTCTGATGGTGTGACCAACTCAGTGGCTTCATTCAAACTTCATGGAACCTCACAGAGTTGTCACTTACCTTTCCCTCACTTTAATGAAAAGAAAGACTTGTCAAAACAAGGATTACTGTCTTATAAGTGGAATTTTGGCTGGTCCATAATCTAAGGATGTTATGACTTGTGAAAACCATCTACAGAGCAGCGTGGCAGCTGATCATTCTAAAGGTGGAATAATGACAAGTATTTAAGATGTGTTTTTAAAGGGGCTTTTTAAGCAGAAAGTTTTATTTTTTATTTTATTTTGGTTTAGTGGAGGATTTTATTCCTGTAGTCCTGTGGTGGGAAATATGCCTTCCACCGAAAGGATTTTGGTAGTTGATGTTTTAAGGTAAAGCATTTGTCTTTTTGGCATTTGTCTTACTGTCAATGAGCAAAACCAGGAGAAAGCACCTACCTCTGTAATGCCAGAGTATTCTTAGAGTGTTTTCGGAAGTGTTCCACTCATGTTTTCTCACCAGGTGTCTTTTAATCTGGCCTTTTGAAGAGGACAGAGCCAAATGAGGTGTATATAGGATGCCAATAGACTGAAGTTGAAGGTAGGAACTTGATCTGTTCCAAAAGAGAGAGAGTCTCCTGAATCAGGATTCTTTCAGCTTCATGGCTGTAAAGCTGGGCTTGGTTGTTTTTGTTTTGTGAAATAGAGCCTGAATTGTGCATAATGAAATTTCTTGTTTTACACATTTCAATTTTATCAAGTCACTGTCAAATAGTAACAAAGCCATGATAGACTGGTATAATCATATTTAATAGAAGAATTAGTTTGTGCTGGTCCAAATAAGTTGCCTTGTAAGAACACAGGTTGGAAGTGCTTTCCCTCGTACGTACGTAGTGACTGCTTCAGAAGTTCTGCCTTCCAAAGATCTCCTAAAACCAGTATATCGAAACCGAATGTACACATAACTTGTAAATGTATTTAAAATTGTGTAGAAAACATCTTTATTGTTATGTTATTTGTGGTACTTACTTAAGAGAGACTAGGGTTGGATTAGCATTGTGTAAAGTACGGGAGATTGCAATGCACCTTCATGCCAATAAAATGTAATTTAACTGTCCCAAATATTGTTGAGCATTCAGCAAGAAAAGAACCTGTTGTCCAACTGAAGTTTCATGCTGCGATTTTTTTTGTTACATAGGTACTAATTTGTAATTTTTAATTAAAAGGGCAGTATATAGCTCTATAAATTTTTTATTCAGTAGTGTATCTTATAGATACAGACCTAAGGCACGAACACAATAGTTGTTTAAATGGTGTTTTATGTTTGATGGGGAAAGGTAAAATGTTATAAGGATATAATACTGTATACATTTTGTATATCATTAAATCTTTAAAGAATCTAAAATAAATTTATTCTTGTTTACAGACTTCTGCTCTCCGTCTCAGTCTGAAAGGTTATTTTGGTGAACTTAAGTAACTCTATGCAGAAAAGTAGGATTTGCCGTGCTGGATCAAGGCAGTTGTTTGCGTTTGAGGTATCACAACTTTGGCCAGGAACACCAGGAACTAGGGAGGTAAAAAAGTTAAAACTGTCATAGTTGTCAAGCACATGTGAGAGAATTAATGAGTTAATGAGTCAAAAATAGCTCTTCACAGTGTTTAATTAGGAGCTGCTGCTGAGATGCCTGACTGCATCTCCTCCTGTTGCTGGGAGGGAATGGGCAGATATTTGAGATGTACTCACACCTTTCTAATGCCAAGTAACAGCAGCACTGAGTCTGTAAGTGGGACTGGCTCTGCAAATGGAGAGAGATTTCTAGAGGAGCCTCTGGTGTTTTGAAAATGCAACCAAATTCAGTGTATGAAATAAGAAAAAACATTCTGAGAAAATTGTAAGTAAAAGCTGGGAAACTTTCTGTTTCTTGACAAATACTTAACTACGCACAGTTAATTTTTAGCCATGTTGTTGGTCTTCAGTGGTTCTGCTTGTGACTCATTTCTTAGCAAAATAAACAGATGTGACCACCTTGTGACGGGTGTGAGTGATCATGGGGAGTGTTCCTTCTGCTCAGTCTTGCAGTGACTCAGGCCTGAAACTTTTCAAGACCAGAAAGGGAAAATGTGGTTGGGAAATGCCTGTAAGATTTGGAGTGGTTACCACTGTTCATATTTCTGCACATCTCCCTGGCATGAGCAGTGGCTTGCTCTGTGTGATTTACAGCTAGAATTACATGAGAAGTGTATGTCTAAACTGAGCAGGGAGAAATGTGTAGCTTTCAGAAGAGATCTGCTCCATACTTGCAGAAAAAATAATGTCAAGTATCCTTCAGGGAAGGTATTGGAAAAGTGTGGTGGCAAAGGGAAAAAACAAGTTGGTTTGAAAAACAAGTAGCCTGACTCTGTTTGGACAATGCCACATCCTGCTGATGTTGGGCAGTTGGAACATGAAGATTATTCCATGAAATTCAATTTGTTTGAGAACATCAAGTGTCACTCCTCTGCCGAAACCTCATCAGTCTTGAAATGCTCTATAAATAGGGAGGAGTTGTGATCCTTTAGCTTCTAAATTTCCTTTAGATTATCAAAGAGGAGGAAAAGCAGCAGCACTGGAACTTCTGATAACTATTCAAGAACTAAAGTATTGGCATATCTTCTTAGAACCTAGCTTTTAAATACAGGAATGTAATTCAAACCTTCTCTAATTATTTTTTAGTGAAAATCTGAAATGCTTCAGTGACTTCCCTAGTAGGAGGGTATTTAAAAGAGTATTTCTCATATAGGGAAATAAGTAAGCTGCGTAATTTTGCCTTTAATTAATCCACCAAAGTCAGTATTGTTGACTGCTTTCTTGCAATATTTAGGTGGTGAAACATTTCAGAGAAAACCAATCCTAAATGCATTGTGGCAAAACACACGGCAGCCTTTTGATTTGGAAAAGGAGGGTTTGGTTTTTAATCCTGCAACAGCGATTTCCTACACTTTAATTCTTTGTGGTTACATCTCACTTAATGCCATAACACTGCAGGAATTTAGTGAGGGGGAAAACTTGGTAGTAACAGTTCATACTGAATGTTCCTAAAAGACCAGCTAGGAAAAATATAGGATCTTTAAACACGCAACAATGCCTCTGAAAAAAAGTTCTGATTATTTAATCTTTCTTTTCACAATTAACACTCCTGCTTGCAAGTAATCCACTTTATGGTGAGAGTAATGGAAGTTAATTCTCAGCCCCAGAGCTTGCAGCTGGTAGCACTGATGGGGAGTTGTGTATCGTGTTACATTCAAATAGTCAGTCTCGGTTCAGATCCCAGAAAAAGTGGGAATGAACATATCCAGTTCCATTGACAAAACTAGGTCAGATTTTGAGTAGGGGCAGGGGGGATGGTGTTGCTTTTGTATCTCAGTTTGCAGATAACCAGTTTGGAAGATCATAGCAGCAACAGCTGTCCCAGGAGTGCTGGAGACATCCTTTGCTTGAAGTTCAACAAGTAAGATGATTAGGGGTTTTTAAAATCGTTTCATGGGCCTCTTCTGTGGATACTTTTTACTTCCCAAGTAACCTGTTAAATAGGGAAAAACTGCAGCTCTTCAGTGGAATTTAGAGATGAGCTGCACTAACGTTCCTAATTAAAAGCCACTTGTCTGCCATTCCTTTTTTCCCCCCCTCCAGGATAATCTTCAGAACACCAAGAAACTAATTCAGCATGATGTTTTGAGGTAGCTCCATCCTTTTATGGCCAACACCCTCGGTCATCACTGCCCTTCCAGCAGAGCATGGCCATAATAAATCCTCATACAAGTGTGAGCAGCCATGGATCAAAGCGTGCTGGGCTGAAGCTCCCTGCTCAGTGGAAGGGGTGGGTGGCCCTCTCTTCCCAAGGTTTTCTGTTCTGGCTGGCACATGGGAGGAGGTGCAGGGGGCAGCTCTGGCCAGGTGTGTTGCCCTGCCCAGCGTAACCAAGTGACATCACAAAGGGCCTGGGGCAGGAGCAGCCGGGGTACCAGGATGGAACACGGGGCACTGCTCATCTTTGCTCTACAGAGATTGCTGCAGTTTTAGAGCTCTCTGCCCTGCCTCAACGTAGAACATCAGCCTCTAACAGAGAGCAGCAACATCAGAGAGCACATGTGGGTGGTGTAGGATCTGTGTTCAGCCTCTCGACTGCCTGATTGGGAATGGGGACAGTTTGGTCCAGGACAGACTGGTGCAGCCAGGAAACAAACCTACTAAAATTTTCTTAACATGAATTAAGTAACATTTTATAGCAAAAATCTAAAGAGCAACCTGTTTATAGTAGCATCTGGACTGCAACCTATGGCTTTAGAAAATAGGTAAGTACTGTGCCCTCGAGGAAATGAAATACAATGTAATATGCACTCATAAGGTCAAAATGCTTAAGATGGCTATTCACAGGTGACTCTAGTTTTTGAGAAATTGTGCATGGAGTAAAAGACTGAATAGAATTTTAGAAATAACTCTAAAACCTCAGGTGTTTAAATAATACCTCTTAATGATGTGTCTCACCATATGGGAAAGAGCTTAGTGTGGAAGATGAATCTTCACCACCTATTGACCCGATAAAAACAAATGTGAATGTAATTTTTAAAGAAGAAACCGTAGCATTTTAGATTTCCACTGTTGCGGATTTTTCTCGTAGTAGGTGGAAGGATGGCATGGAAATGGAAGTATTCCCCCAAGGAAGAGCTGGTGGATGTGAGCAGCCAGCACCCCGGGCTGACGGGGCTGCAGAACCTGGAGAACACGTGCTACATGAACGCAGTGCTGCAGTGCCTCTGCAGCCTGACCCCCCTCGTGCAGTATTTCCTCTCGGGAAGGTGGAACACAGCCCTGCACGAGTGAGTTGGTTTGTTCACAGTTCTGAGATTCTGCTGCTTGGCACTATTTTCCTTCCAAAGGATACGTGTTGCCATGGGGATGTCCTAGGCAGGCACCTGCCAGCTCCCCCCAGGCAGTTCCAGGCAGATTGGCCACCAGCTGCTTTCCTTCTCCTTTGAGAGCCCAGCTTGTTTCCCTGCTGGTCCTTCAGCATTATATTTTTTTTGCCATTTTGATGGTAATACCCATTACTGCTATCTCTGATGATTCCTACGACTTCCTGGGATCTGCAGAGTCCCTCAAGCCAAGTGACAGCTGTCAGAGCTGCACTGTGCCTGCATCTGTTCTCTAAGTTTCTGTATTGTGCTCCCCTTTGAAGGCAGACACTATTTTTTGATACTTCACCTGAAACTCTCCCCTTTTTTCCAAGGGAGACTGGGGAGTCTGCAACTGCCTTTGGCTGTTTGATGTCTGATATGTGGCTTGGAGAGTTTGACTATGTTTCCCCTGAGGCTTTTCATTCCGTCTTTGGGAAGCAGCACCCAGCTTTTAGCAGGAGGACTCAGCATGATGCACAGGAGTTTCTCATCTGTGTGCTGGATGACCTCCACGAGGCTTTCAAGGAGGTAAGAGCCCAGCTGGGGTGTTTTGGGAACTGTACTGTTTCCTCTGCATTTCATAACTTCACATTCCGTGTAATAATTGCCTGTTGTCCTCTTCTACACTCCATGATGGGGCCACTAATAACTGTCCTTTTCTACCTTTTTGTTTCATACCCATGTACACACAGTTATTAATTTGCTTGTCTAATGCTCCACTGCATTGCAGCCCCAACCTTAATGACAATGCTGTGTGTAGCTTCACCTCTCCCTCTCCTTGCTCCTTCCACACCTAATGTTGTTCCACTTTCTCCTCTGCCTGAAAACTTCATGTCTGCCATGCCCCCATGTCTTTCTCCGCTCCAGAGCCATTGATGAAGAGGTTTTGAAGCAATTAATGGTGTCAAATGTCTGAATTGTTGCATTTTTGTTGCATTTCTCTCAGAAAAGGAATCAATCTTACTCTGCATGTATGAAACATAAAGGAACAGCATTTTAGAGCCAAGTTCTGTAGCAAGACTAACTACTAACTTACACAGGGAGTGGGCAGCAACTATGAAAACCCAGTGAAGGCACTTCTCAAACAGTTGCTTATGTACATTTTATTAATTTTTTTTCTTCTGTATAGCCAAGCCAAGGAAGACACAGCTCTGGTGCAGGAACAAGCACTGGGAGTGGCAGTGGCACATCTATTGTAACAAAGTTATTTGAGGGACAGCTCAGTTATGGTATCAGGTGTCTGAAATGCAAAGCCCTCACTGACAGACCCGAGAGCTTCACCGTCCTCTCCCTGCCCATCCCTTCCACCAGAGTGTGCTCTCTGCAGGTACAACAGCCAACACATTCCTGCTGCCTTCTGCTTCCTGTGGGACAAAGATGCAGGGGTTTAGTTACTTTGGTCTCCTGGGTGCTAATGGATAGTCTTGGATCTGGTCCTTAGGAAGTGGGGTTTCTTTACGGGTCTCAGAACCACAGAGGCTGGTAAGGTTACAGGAGCAGTGCTCACAAGTTGACAAGGGAGGAGGGACATTAAGATCATTCCACAGCAGGCATGAGGGTTTCTTTCACTCATCCAAGTATTTCCCCCCTTGGGAGGAGGAAGGAAGCCAATGCTGGCTGCTTTGTCTTGCAAATGTATTTGTAATGTCAGCCTTGCTGCATCACACTTCAGTTAGGAGGAGAGCTCTGAAGAGAGCTCTCCCTATAGCAAATTCATCTCTTACTTTGCTTAGCACCTTCACGGGTGGAGGGAGATCCATCTGATCAAGTGATGGTTTTTTTTCCTTTGACAGGACTGCCTGGAATGCTTTTTTCAGCCAGACACACTGACTCGGAACGACCAAATCCACTGCTACTGGTGTGGGGGCAACCAAGATGCAACAGTAAAGGCCTCCATAACCAAGGCACCACAGATCATTATTTTTCACCTAAAGAGGTATAGTCTAAGTGGGGTAGGACATAGCCAGTTCCTGGATAATGTGAGACATGAAGGATAGTCACATGTGTTTGCCTGACAGGAAACAAATCACTGCAAATAAGTGGGTTTAGTACTTTTGATACCTGAAAGCTAAATTGGCATTTACAGAAATACAGCTGTCAAACATGCAAGTTGCAGTCCTGAATTCTCATGCACGGTGCTCTGCCTTACTGTGTACTGCAGCCCACCAGATTTCTCCCTATACTTGGGATCTGCTCTCCAGAGGGAAGAAAAGCTCCACCAAGCAGTGACTGACTACAGCCCAGTGCAGTGGCTCACAAAGTCCCTGTAGGATGCCTGTCAATCAGTTCCTGTGGCTTGGGTTCCAAGAGCAGGATTGACAGAGTGTTTTGTTTGCCATTACTGCAGTTGAGACACTCTGGTTTTATCTCTTCACTAAATCAGGCTTGAACAGAGTGGTGCATCAGCAAAGGAGCCCCTGGGTTTGCAGACTTCACTAGCCACACATAGCCAGATGTTGAATTTATTCTAAAGAAATTTTTCTTAACTTTACACCTATAAAGAAAACTACTCTGGGATGATTTGGCTTCCCAGAACTGTTATCTGAAGTTATTATTTAATTTTCCATTCAGCATCTGCTTTTCTCAGCATTCTCAAAGGACGTGTGGTCCCCAGCTGCAGCTCTTGGCCATAACTGTAAATGTTTAAGAGTGCAGTGATGTGCTCAGAGTTACAGAGGGAAGAGGGATGGAGGCTGGCAGGAGAGAAGAGCTGACAATGGCACTGCAGTCCAGTCCCAAATGTTTAGGACACTGAGAGAGTGATGCAAAGATTTGACTTCAGGCTTTGACTGAAGGATCAGGAAGCAAGAGCTTTGCTTTTCTTGCTGGACATCTCATGTGGGTTTAGTGTGTTTTCTGTCAGTTTACTGTAATACACTACATTAACAGAGATCTTTCTTTCAAATGCTGGGTAGTCAGTTGTTGGTTTTCCCTCCTCCTAGGAAAGTCAGTTAAGCAACCACCACAATGAAAACAGAAGTTGAGAGTCATTTAAAATCGTTCATAATTTCATTTCAGGTTTGCCTGGCAGGACAAGCACAGAAGGAAACTCTCCACCACTGTCTGCTACCCATTCAGCGATCTGGATCTCTCTCCTTATTCCACAGTGTCTTGCAACAAAGCAGAGTACAGCTTGTGTGCTGTAGTGGTAAGCTTTGCCTTTCCTGCTTTTATTGGGAATGCCCTGCCTCATGGAGCAGATGAAGCCTGTGCTGGTTTGGACTTCATGTATGATTTATATTTCAATGTATATTTTTTTGTACACTTTTTTTTACCTGCCATGGCCATAATCCAGTAACAATACGTAACTAAAGGAGAGAAAAGTAATTTCTCCTTCTTCCCCAACATCCCAATTTTAAAAGAATGCACTCCTGGCACATAATGCCTCCTCAGAATAAACTCACAGGCTGATCCCGCATGAATCCTGTTTTTAAATAAGGACATGGCTCACAACAAGTGGGACCCTCCTCTAGTGACCTGTATTGGGGCTAATAGTTGGGTTGCAAATGTAATTGCAAAATAAATAAGCATAATCATCATCCATTTACTCTGTTTGAAAGAATTTATTTGAATTAACATTCCCTGCTGTAGGCCAAAAGGGGCTAGAACCCTCTTTCTCATCTTTTCCAAGAGCATACATAAAACAATTGCCAGTTCCTAGCTTTGCCTGTAGGAGACAGAACAGGACTCTGGTTTTAACAGACTGTTGTTTGTTACAGAACCACGCTGGAGATCTGGATTATGGCCACTACACGGCCTTCTGCAAGCACTCAGTCACCAAACACTGGTACAGCTTTGATGATGCACAGGTCACCAAGATCCCAGACTCTGCAGTGCAGGCTGACACAGCTTACCTCCTCTTCTACACCTCCCAAGGCTACTGAGGCTCTGTTAGTCCTTGAAAACCAACACTGAGTAGGGCAGCAACTAGAATTCACCAGCAGCATTGACCAACTCCTGTTTCATCAATAAACTAGAGCACGTGCACTACTGATCAGCTGTTGTGGTCTTTCAGGAAGTGATTCCTAGAAAGGACAGTTACAGCCCCTAAGCCACGAAGGAATGTGCACAAGGTCCAAGGGTTGTTTTCCATGACAACCCTCTGGCACCCCTCAAAAGAACACAGATGCTGAGCACACAGATGCACTCACCTGGAAGTTCTTCTTTTTCTGCTGGTTAAGTACAGAGGTTGTTCTAAGCTGCCTTTCAGGAACTAACAGAAGGATACCAAAGTGAAAGCACATAACCAGACCAGACTGTGTGTTTCAGAAGAGAGCAGAGGATGGAGTGACCATTAATATATAAGAATGAAAAAGGAATTGTTCTACTGGTGTCATTTTTGTTCCTCTAGCATTTCAAACTTGTTTGCAGCTTATAAGCTTCTGGAAAACAATCAATATTGGTCTTAATTCCATCAGCAAGACAGACACAGACAGGTAAAAGCTCAGAATGTGAGATACAAGACTTTTGCAAGGCGACCTAATCAGAAATGGAAAACTAACCCCAATCCAGAGCAGGGAAATATGTAAGATGCAACTAAAAGAAATTTTTAAACTGATCAGCTCTATGCAAAATAGTATTTTTTTTCATCTGGAGACCCTTTAAACTGTGTGAATATGATTCAGACTGTTACTGTGTACAGTCCTGATCATTACATAACAAGCTAAGAATGAAAAACCGAACCCAAACATACATTTAACAGGATATATTTTTAAATAATTTCTTCATTAAGGTTTTTAATGCATGTGTACATGAAAATTTATATTAAAAAATTAAAAAGGAAAATCTTGTTTGTTTAGAATAACTCTGAAGTGCACAAATATTGACAAAAGCTAACAGAAAAAATAATACAGCTCTGCTTTTTTATTGTGTTGCAATTACTTAGAGCTGGCAAATAAACGCAATCCTCTGAGTTTTAGAGATTCTCACAAAAAGGACAACATTTTATTATATACATAATTCTGATGTGCAAGTATGCAATCAATATGTACACTTACATTCCTAACTGTTTACATCGTTCTAGAGTATTCACAGTAGAATCAAGCTTAAGGTTAGAAATGTGAAAAGGCCATTAACAGTGAAAGAAAAAAAATAAACCAAGATATGCCTTGGGATTTTAAGACATTTTAAACTACTTGTTAATAGATTTCAGATGACTAAGCTAGAATTTAATTTTGGAGCAGACTAAAAATATAGTTCTTTTTTAAATAAACAGTAATGCAAGTATGCTTGTGAAGGGTTTCACAGATGGCAGTATGACCACAAGCGTTACCCACCAGTCTCTGATTGTTAAGCACTGCCACAGGCCCGAGTGAGCCCTGCTGGCAGACATCCTGCTGCAGCCCTCCCACACCTCCAGGGGACTATGCCTGCTGTAGTTTTGCATATTTATATGCATTCCCAAGCCTACTTTGCTCTTGAGGAGAGAAAACCAGTTTCCTTAACCCGCGTTCCCTTACGTGGCCATATCCACTGCTCGCTGTTCAAAGGAAGTATAAAAGAGAATGTAAGCAGCTGAGGACTTCACTGAGGACGCTGAGATCTCGGACACTTCGTGGTCATCAAACTTAAACCAGCGCTGCTTGGAAGCATTTTTGCAGTAGGCTGTGTAGTGCCCCCCGTCCAGCCCACCGTAATGATTCTGTGAACAAGGCAAGAATTAGTGGCCTCAAGAGCTGTCATTTCTTCCCTGGTTATGGAAATAATCTAAAGCGTGATACCAATCATTCTTTTTAGAACACAACTTAGTCTGCAACTAGAATGCAGCCTGGAAACCTGACTGAATCACACAGGCCACCCTGAGTCCTAGCCTAAGGTGCAGCTGGATTTTGAAATGTGGCACGGTTACTCACCGATACTGAGAACAGATTGTATCTCTTCAAGGAAGTCTTTGGACCAATAACATACTGTGACAGGTCAAGAGTTTCCAATGGAAAATCTACAGAAGTTTGAAGCTTTTGTTTCCATCTTCCATCATAGGAAAATCTAGAGAATTAAAAAGCATCATTAAAAGTTACAGGTTGTTCACAAGCTATTTAAGAGTATTAAGCATGTTTGTTTTCCCTGGTTTTGACCAGGATGTGATCTCAGCTAAAGCCCCCAGTTTTGTTAATGCTTGCTCGTGTTTCTTAGCACAAGTAACAAGAGATCACTTGTAAAAGTGCCTTGGGAACTACAGCCTTATAAAAGAAGCATCAGATGAAAATAAAATTCTTGCAGCATTACAACTGGTAATATATCTGTAACTTTCTCTAAGTAAAAATGGACAGCTATTGCCCTGGAACAATCTGGCTCCATCAAAGCCTGATCATTTCATCCTAATTAATATTCACCAATCACCATTTCCTTACCGTTTCAAGTGCACAAGAAGGACAGGTGGTAATTTCCAAATTTCTATTTTTTTCGAAGAATCCCTTCGAGTTTTGCAATGGCTACAGTAAAATCTATTATTATCAGTGAGCTTTTCTTCTTTGGAGAACAATCTAAGGCATTCCTGAAACAAAATACAGAGATTGTGAGTGGCAGGCATTTGTGGGAGTATAGCAAAAATGTTTGCTTCCCGTTTGTTGTTAACCTGCATCAGCTATCTGCATCCTACATTTCACAAAAACGAGGAAAAGTGACTTAAACCTATGTGTGGAAGCAAATTTTACTGCAGATATTAGTGTCCTTCAAAATATACACACAATATTTTGTTTAAAACCACAGAACACTTACATTGTGACCTACCAAAGCAAATAATATACATGCTGCTATTGCAGCTTCAATATTTCCATCCTGCTTCTAATTTAAAACTTTTAAGGGATGATCTATTTCTTTAAACTTTGTAAGAATTTAAAAACAATGCAGATTCAGATCTGTTAATGTTTCAGGTTAGTGCAAATTAAGCAGAACATTGACCAACCCCTCCAACCAGAGGGCGAGCAGAAGCAGCATCAGAATGGAGTGCCAGAGGAAAGCCTCCACTCCAGCAGCTGTTTCTCTCTGGCTCCCCATACCTGCAGAGTGCATTTGCTAGAGGATGCCAGGGGTAAGGACAGGTACATGAAAGCCTCGAAGGTCCGGGACCTCTTGTGACACGTCAGACACTGCACGGTGGATTTGAACTGGCCCTGGAACAGCGCCACGATGATGGACTCGTTGAGCTGCCTGTGTTTGTGCCAGGCGATCTCTGCCGCGCTCGAGTCATCAAGGTGATCGTTGTTTTCCTCCTTGTACCTCTTCCTGTTGTCAGCCTGCACAGCAGAAGTTCAAATACCACAGCAATAGGTTAATGGATATATAAATAAGAAGTCTCGTCTATAGGCAAGCATAGGATTGAATATTTGCAAGAATAGTTAAACATGTCAGTGTAGCCATCCAGTTCTTATCTAGTGAGGCTTCTTTGACTCCCTTGCAGGTACCTTATACTGTTTAATACCAAACTCCTACTTTAATTCTGAATACTCATATTTCTTTCTGTACAAGGTTGCAGGAACATAATCTTATGGAATAAGGAGACATTTTACAAATTTATTTCTCTTGATCATCTGACAGATATATAATTTGTTCTAAGTGTATTGCTTACTTTATTTAGATCTTCATGCAAGCCATCCATTAGAAAGAGAAGCAGTTCTTGGGAGTCCTGTTGGCTATATCCTGCAAACTGGTCATTAATCTTCCCAATTGTAATTTTGAAGTCTTTTGGACTGATATATTTATACTGTCCTGCCCATAAAGCTTTCATTATTACACCAAACTCTTCAGCCACTTCACCTTTATGCCCCAGGAAATTTGACCTATATAATTAAAGACAAAAAAAGAAAAAAATTCTCAGCCATTCAAATAAATGGGTTTTAATATAAATGTTTTTAATTCAAGACATGATCCCGGTTCTAAAATAATTTCTTTAGACCAAGGAAAACTGGCTGTTAGACTGAGTTGAATTTTAATCTATGTCAGCACTGTAGTTTGGTTCCATATTCAAGATGGAAGGTACAGCTGTTCTCAGCATGTTTTGTAAACTATTTAAATATTCAGTTTGGTTTTAGGAGACTCTAGTACACATGTATTTATGAATGTGGTGACCATAATTTAATTATCATTGTCTAGTAAAACCAATTAAGTGACACACTTGAATTTTGAAAATGTCAAGACACCTAAAAGTTTTGTCTCCTACTTAAAAAAAAAGCCCCACCCCACTCAGTGATCTTGCATGGGCAAGTATAAAGGCAGATGAGAGATTGTTACCTGTTAATATCAGCTTGATACAAGTTTCTGTTGAAATACTCAGCCAGGTGAGGTGCATTGCACAGACACTGTAATATGGAATTCATGTAGCAAGTGTTCCCTAGGTTACGGAGTCCTGTCAGAGCTGGTCCCGACCCCCCAAACACAGGATTCAGATTCCGAATCTGCGATGCAGAGAGTCTGGAAATCTCTGCTTTAGTGTAACAAGCAGGTCTGTAAGCAAGAAATTATTTTTTAGGAGTCTCACACTTGACAAGGTTGTGCACATAAACCAAGAGACACCCCACCTCACCCCACCACCCACAGGGATTGGACCATCCTGGCACCAAATACCATCATTTAGGGTATTCAAAACCAGCCAATGCAATAGTGAGAAATCCATATACACTGGCCTATAATGAGGCTGAGTTTTGGGCACCATCACTTGTGAGATTCATGGGGTTTTCTTTGCTTTGTTTTATTTCTTTAATTCACAGATGAGGAATTAGCTGTTTAATAAAGTTTAAAATCTGAAAACTTGCATTTCACAAGCTGTCAGAAGATAGTAATTTAGTATGTTAATACAAATAACAGAATTTACAAGCAACTGTCATCCAATTAATAGACTGTGACCTCTGAAATTCTTAATACATAACTATTATATTGATTTCTCAAAGATAACTGCCCTGTACATTGAACTTTCAGCAATGAAATTTCAGTCTATTACTCTTGCATCCTTTCAAACCCACTTAGAAAATATTAACGACTTTCAGTTGGTTAAACACAAAGTCCTATGCACTGTCACACTGCCCGAGTTGTGATCTAACTTATCAAACATACTTATTGTCACGATTGACTGCAGGAGTTACAGGAATTCTCTTCTTCTCCTCCTGCTGAATGGCTTGGGTGATGTCTGGGGAGGAGTAGGAGCGTTTCAGCTTGGAGTGTTCTCTCTCCCGTTCCACAGCCACCTTCGGCTTGGCCTTGCGAGTGGGAGGGGTTGATGGAGGGGTGGAGGAAGGAGCCATTTCTGGGGGGTACATCTGAACAGTGTTTGTTGGGGAGTGATAGTAACGATAGGTTCCAGTGATGTCATCCAGGAACTTGGGGAAAAAGGGAAAAAAACCCAAATAGTTTCAAACCCAAGTGAAAATCCATCATTAACTTAGCTGTTTGTAAATTACTATGAGAACAGCAAGTGAGTTTTTCAGACATTGGGATGTTAACAGTTGTGACTGGCCTCAACATTCAATGGATTAAATTTAGAAGGAGCACATTCACCGAAATGCCTATTAAACAGCAGCTACTTAATACCAGGAACAGCAGATGAACTGTCCTAGGTTCATTACAAATAATATTAAAATTCAGAAAGTTAAAGGGGAGTAAAAAGTAATGAAACAAGATCTAACTTAGAAATAAGACACAGGACAAAACTACACAAGACAATTTGATTTTCATATCAAAAGAGGAGTTACCTTTACCCAACCTGCCGGCAGCCCTGGGACTATCCTTCCCATTTCCTCACTTCGTGCTCTCATTAATGGCTCCCGCTGGGACTAATAAACAGAGAGAAAAGCAAGGTATGAACAGTTACCTATGCAGAGCAACAAGCTGCCTGTGACTTCTCTATGGAGTTACATGATTCAGTGCAAACAGTACAGTAAATCCTTGATTATAGATAAAAATACAATGTATTGTAATGGTAATTTAGTATTTTCCGTCACTCAATCTAAACAAAATCCATTTGGTGACACATTCCAGAAAAAAACCCAAGAAACAAACCAACCATTCAGATTGTTAAAATCTCAAAACTCAAATTTTTCCCTGAAGAATCAGGAAATAATAGAAGTATGTGCTTCTGTTAAACACATAAGGCTGAGGTTTTTTCCCTCTCCAAAGCAGCAGTTGAAGGTGTATGCATGAGATGATGATGCATGGAGCATGCTAGTTAATGCCACCAGAAATACATCAAGGCTTCTAATGAAAGTTTCAAGTATTTTTTCATATGATTATGACAAATGAAAAAAAGCAAATGAACGCTGTAAACGTGGCATAGTCTTTTCTCAAGATGATGACTTTAAAAACTGAAATGAGGTGGAATTGAACACTATATAATAATCAAAAAGCATCTGCGCTTGATTATTTTGGCTACATACAATACATTTGTATTTACTTTAAGTCTTTCAGTATCTTGTTCAGAATCCTCTCTAAGGGGTCCTGGCTTTTGAGCTCCACTGTCTGGATGTCCTTTAACCCCCGTTTGCTGCAAAAGATTTTGAGAGAAGGCTTCAATTTTCATCTGGCATGTCAGTAAAGAACGCTGATAAAGCAGTTACACTTTCTTTCTTGGCTGTTAAATGCATGTACCACAATAAAGTGGTTAAAGCAGGTGATTTTTATTCTTTCTATATACTATAGGCAATTCACTAGAATAGTTTTTGAAACTGAATGCTGTATTATAGTTTGTTCTGTAGTTTCAACAGCTCAGAAATAAACTGCAGAAGTTCCATCTATGCCACTTTGCACCCTAAAAGTTGTGGGGTTTACAGTTTGTTGTTTAATTTCAGGCTTTTTTCCCTTTTACTCCTCACTGATCAAACCTCTCCATGGAAAAGGCAAACAGTGAAGCCAACATGGATTTGGTTGATCGTGGGCCATCATTTTGGGATTATGTGAAGTTGCTCTGTCAGTCAAAAGCTCATGAATGACTGTGCTAAGTTTGCATGGGAAGATTTATTTTGGCTTTCTTGTGCATTTGGATTAAACAAGCATAAGAATTCCAAACAACAACTGCAATTGGTAAAGCAAAGAAAAATATCTTAAAGCATGTTCTAGAGAAGTGCTTTTAAAGACATCTGTTCCATTGTTAACTCAGCTTCACAAGTGGCTCCTGTTTTATGATCAGATGATCTGCACATTGAGAAATTTTGCATTTTTTTTCAAGAATGAGGAAAGAAACAACGGTGACACTCTTCCCTTCCCCCCAAGATTTGGAATTGGACCATTTTCAGCAAAAAATCCTAGATGAGAGTTTTGCTTTGCTTCCTGTGCCAGGCAACAAAATCCTGTTCTGTCAGGTTTTCTACAGCTGGGGGCACTAAAGGGTTCCTTATGACACCACTGTGTCCCTAACATCACACACAGTACCAAACTGGTACAAGAGATAAAATACCACCAGGCTTCTATTTTTGAAACAGAGGGTTGGAGTCTATGAACCATCATCCCTTCTAGCTCCATGTGAGTGGGAAGTTTTATTATTCTGTGGGGATTTCATGCTGCCCACCTACAAGAAAGAAACAAGCTTGTCTTGGAAAAAAAAAATCTATTTGTGTCTTGGTTTTAACTCTCTCCTCTACTTTTATGTAAAAAACGGTCTAAATAAACATCCAATTACGTATTTCAAACTTCTATATTAAAACTAGATTATTCAGGATGATTTAAGTGCATAACTACTTCACATTTGCTGCTGATTTTCTTTTTCACTAACCTTGCCTGAGTTAGTCACCAAGGTCTGAGATGCATCACCCAGTGCCCGTTTCTGTGTTTCTGGTGTTCGAGTTCCCTTTTCTCTTTCTTCCATGGATATTTTGTCAATCTCAATCCTTTTTGCACCAATGTTTTCTGCTTCATTTTTATTGTGCTTTTTTGCTTCTACTGCTTCTCTGTGTGCTCTTTCTTGTTCCTTTTCCTCCAGTTCTCTTTTTATTTGTTCATCCCTCTCCTTCTGCTCTCTGTCCTCTTTGGATTGCTGTAGCTTTTCTTTGTGTTCCTTTTCCTTCTGTTCCTCTTTTGCTTTTTGTTCTTGTTCTTTTTCTTTTCGTTCTTGTTCTTCTTTTTCCCTCCTGAGCCTCTCTTTCTGTTCCTGTTGTTGTCTCTCCCGCAGTTCCTTTTCCCTCCTGTTTTTCTCCAGCAGAGCAGCAGTTTCTGCATGGACCTGGCTTTTTTCTTCTTCTGTCAGAGCACCCCTGGCATCACACACGGGCTTTGTGGAGCGGTCTGGAACTATTCTGCCATTCTCACCAGCCTGGCTCTCACTGGCTGTACTTGGAGGCTTTGCTCTGTTATCATCAAGGATTTTTAGTGAAGGCTTTTTAGTACGATCCACCTGTAACACAGAGTGTGGAACAAGTTTGCTACAGCTACTGCTGCTCTCTTAGCTAAGCTCTTCCTAAGTGAGATTTATAAGAGAATAAAGATGATATAAAGTTGACTTCTGCCACACAATAGTGATCTTTAAATTTCATTGAATCTGCTCATTCAAATTGCTTTTTAGTAAAATTAGGTATTCATTCCAGATGTAAGCTAATAAACAAGCCCTAGAGAACCATAAGGACAGCATTATGCACTGATTACCACAACCCTTAATTTTTGAGATTTCAAAGGTGAACATCTTAGGGCAATCAGACAGCCTAATTTGGGATTGGCTCTCTCAATCATGTAACAAAGCATGTGCTTAAGGCAGATCTGCTTGATGGGAAGGGGTATTTAAGAATGGCTTATGCTCAGATCTAGGACAGTAGGTTGTTTTTGATGCTGAAGTGAATGGTCTGAAGAAATAAAAGCTCATCTGGTTCAGGGACAAATAGAAATAAGGTCTTTAAAGGTCTCTTGAATTAAATGTATATTAAAGGCTGTACCTAGAAGGGTGAAAGTGAAGAGCTTTTAGACTTGTCTCCTAAGGAAACCATCAGTTTAGTGTAAGGACACTACAAAGGTGTCTTTACAAAGTTTTATTCACCTGAAAGGAAGAAACAATTTTCTATCGTTTCACTACTGGGCCAAGAGTGACAAAACACCTAAATGTTTTATTATTTGAAGGAAGATATAGTGGCTGGAAATCAGACCTGTGGAATAACCAAGGTAAGCCATGGCTTTATTGTCCTCTGTATTTCATTCTATGTGCTTTAAGTAGAAAATTTGCTTATAAACTTTCTGCATTAATGGTCAATTGCTGATCTTAAATTTCTCACGTGCTTATGTAGAAACATTCATCAGAAGTTCTGCTGTTCTGTGAAGTGTATTTAGTTCCACAGAACTCTGGAGATCAGTTACCACAGCTTCACAGACCACCAACAGTCTCTGTACCAATATACTTGTGTACAAGGCTTAAACAAATGTATTGAGTATATTTGTGGATTTAGAGTTCTGGGTGTGGTGGGTCTCTAACAGATAAACCCTATACTAACTGAAAAAAAGAACAGGTAAAAAAAGCTTACCTCAGGGATACTTCTTGTAACTGACACTGGGTTAACTACAAATGAACTGTCAGATTTTGGAACAGCAGTATCCTGTATGTTTGGTCTGTTAAGTGATTTTAGTCTCTCTTCCAAATTATCTCCCATTTCTTCATTTTCAATTGTTTCTGTTGGACATGGCTTTACAGCAGCAACAGGTGGCACAGGAGCTGGCTCTTCCAGAGATGGATATGTAAAATCCACTGCAGAAGGGGGGATAGGAGGGAACCATAAGAGAGCTCTCAAAACAAAACCACAAAAGCAAAATAAACCCCCACATTCCAACCCAAAATTCAGTTTTTAGCCAGAGCAAGACTTTCCTAAAAACACCTGAATGAATTAAAGACTTATCCAGTAACTACAAATGCTTGGTGGGGTGTCATCCTTTATACTTACAGGAAACAGTCACTGCTTCAGTCCTGCCATGCTGGGGTGGAGTTACTCTAGCATTTGTTGTATACTGGGGAAAACAAAGGAGCCAGTTTTCATAGCCTCCCTCTAGAATTAAAGGTTCATTCTGCAGTATGGTTTTGCTTTCCCACTGTATGGAAAAAAAAAAGTTTAAAGTTAATTGATTTAAAAATAGAAAAGAAACTTTTACAGCTTAACAGTGTTGCTGAAATTTCTGTGCCTAGTTATTAAATTATTATTTTTGAGATTTTTAAAGAAGAATTAAAGAGGTTGCAAAAATATGGATCCTCTTTGTGTTTGGAGAATGCCCAGCACAGCTGGGTTCCAGGCTCTGCCTACAACAGGGTGTGAATATTTCCAGTACAGAAAGAACCACTTACTGCTACTTCACATAACAATCCTCCATGCAGAAAAGTATTTTTATTACAACATTTGCTTCAGTTTCTTATCTGGTATGTTTGCTGAGGGATTAGTGATTTAGAAACCATAACATTAACTTTCTGAAACCCCTTGAGAGTTCAGGCTTCAGACTGCCCTCCTCCTGACATCCTCAGTATTAGTACATGAACAAGACACAGGAGGTTTAGAGAATATTCAGCAAAGCAATAAACAGGGAGAACTGCCTGAGCTATCTCTGAAACCCAGTCCTGGATGTCAAGGTAACAGCAAGATTTGCAGTCCTTCACAAGAGCCACCTCTATAGAGAGGAGGGACAACACAGCCACAGCCAGAGTTTGACTCGAAAATTTTGGACATCTGCTCACTGTGGAGTCTATAAGCTTCCTGCACTGATGAAACTCAAATTTAAATTAATGTTTATCTAGAAGTTACATTCAATAATGCAGAAAAGTTAACCATGCTCAAAATATTTTGGAGCCTCCTTCATTGAAGGCCCTCTGTTGTAGGAAGTACCTGGCTGACAGGACTACGAAGCAGCTGCCCTTCTTTGCCTGCCTGAGCAGGTGGCAGTCAGCTCCCAGGGATAAGGAATTACTGAAATTAGTACAGGACACAGGGTGACTGTTTCTGGGAAAGAGTACTGAAAGTAGTTTCCCAAACAACTGTCAGCAAAGAACTCTAAATTGATGAGCTGGTTGTTGAGGAGGTGAGTTGAATCATTCTGTTTACCTGTTTAATAAATGATACTGTCCTCTACTAGAGTACAATGGGAAACTTCAAACTACACTTCTGCCATCAAAACAAGCAGGCTTTTAAAATTCAACCAACTGAAGTGCCATTAAGGCCTCCATATACTTTGTAAATACAAGTGCTTTAAGACCTTATTTACTAAGATGAATTAATTAATGAATTAAAACATGAAATTGCCAACCTTAAAAAGTGCATCTTTCAGGCTCTGAAGAGTTGTTCCCAGCTTTAAGTCTTCAGCAGTACTAAACCAGTCTAGCAGTATAACATAATGAAATTGTCCTCTTCTCTTCCATGAATCTCTAGAATCCTCTGGGAGTCTAGCTTCAATTAGATTAGCAGTATCTCTGAAATGTATTAACATGGATTTAAAGATTCATGTACAAGTAACATTTTGTCCAACAATATATAATCCATAGATGTTTATGTGCTTGGATAAAATAAATATATGCATTGTCTTGAAGTCAGTACATGCAAGAACAGAGCTGTGCAGATAAATCTCACCCACTGGTACACAGCAGGGATTCTGACACTAGGTGTACAAGCTTTAAAAGCATGTAATTTTTTAGAAAATTAAGTATTTCACTATCGTTTGACATCATTTCATACCCAGGACGGATAGCTTCTTCTGGGACGCTGATGGATTTTGGAATACAGGATTCCTGATAATCCTTCAATCTTCGAGCATCCAATATAAGCAATTCAGTATTTTTGTCTGACATCATTGCAAACAGTTTCTCAGGTGTGACTGCTCCTTGAAACAGAGAAGCAATTACATGTAAGAAACTACATTATAATATAATATATATATAATATATATTATATAATATAAATAAAGATAGCTATGAATGGCTATGGTATCTGACTGGTACAATCAAGACTGCAAAGAGATGGAACAGAACTAAAAAGTCCCACAAAGTCATGGAGGTGAGACATTATAGAATAAACAGTGTCAAGCTTTTGCTCCCACTGCTGCAGTGATCAGCACCTCATCTGTTAAATTAGACAATACTGAATATTTCAGTGATAATCAACTTTAACTTATTGTGGTCTCATTTAAATTAAGCTATATAGGCAAGCATTTGTGAACTACTTGCTGCAGATGTTCCTCGTAAGAACTCCAGAGAACATTTTCATATACTTACTACAAGAACAAAAAGCAGAAGGTTGTGAGGGGAAAGGAAAGCTTTTGTAATTTTTATTCTGTAACTTTACGACAGTAAGCTGTCATATTTCAGCCTTGTCTATGAGCTGTAAAACTGTTTTTTCTTTCTAACTTGACCACTTCAGGACTAGTTCAACTTTAATTACTGAACAATTGAAAAACTAACTACAGCCTTGTAAGTTTATGAGAAGTAATGAAGGCTTTAATTCAGAGCTTAATTAATTACTAATTTGTTATAGCTGAAATGCAGGACACTAGAATTTCATCAAAATATTTTAACTGTGGAATAACTCCTGAGAAGTGCAGCTGTGAGGTGATTGGTGCACAGGCATACAGGAACCTTTTTCACATTTGTGTGAGCATTGCATCTCTTACCACTCAGGCTATCAGACTGATCCTTTCTTTCCTGTGAATGTTTCGTCTCACCATTAATCTGTGTTATAAGGGGAAAAAAAAAAGTTTAAATATGCAATACTCAGGACCAAGGTGGCCAACAGACAATGACTCTCACTGAGCCTGAGGGAAACTGGTCAGACAGTTAAGCCACAGGAGGAAATGCAGCACAAGGAGCTGCTTCTGAAGATGTGTTGACAAATGTACTTGAAGGATACCAAGGTTGCTGCCCTGCCTAGACAGAAAATAGTTAAAAAGGTAATACAACCTAGGACACCATCATATCCTAGAAGAAATTCTTGAAGTATTTGTAGAGAAATAAGTGTTTCCACACTACTGCTGAAAAGTCAACCTTCTCCTAAAATGGAGACGTTATCCTTAATATCAGTTTAAGACCATTACCTTGGGTTTCTTGCACATGCTAATTCTAGCACAAAACAGAATTTGACTTTACCATAAAGCTCAGTCTGTCTTACACAAGACTTAGAGGCTGGTAGGACTTAACATATTCCAAAGAAATGTCAAAGAAGGGTTATGGGGAGTGTAAGTTAATTCAAGAACACCTTGATGTATCTCTGGAAATAGCTACTAGTAGAGACCAAATTCTAGACTGAAACTATACATTTAGACTGAATTAGAGAGTTTGTAAGCATCTTCACTTACCCTTTGGCTTTTTCCTTTGGAATCCACAGCACTTTCTGAGGAGTTTTTGGCTGAGCTCTTTCCATCATCTTTTGGTTCTTGCTTTTTCTGCAGCTCTTGTCTGTCCCTCTCTTCAAGTTTTTTCCGAACTTCAGCTTCCTCGTATCTATTGGGAAAAAAAAAGTGCCTTTTTTTCAATATTATGTTTCTGGCTAACCTTGGATTATTAATACCAAAGTCTTTATGTCCTGAGACAGAAATTTTAAAGGAAGTATTTAGAGTTTTAAAAAGTTAAAGTATTGTCAGTTTTTGTGTTCCAACAAACTCCATTTTGCTTCCTAACTATGTGGTCTTATTTCTCCCTCTTTTGGGTTGTTTTGCTTACTGTTAAATCCTGGTTTGAGTACTATTTCATAGCCACTGATTGTAAAGCTAATTTTTTTCCCAAACCTGGGGTCATGCTTAGCTATGGCATCTCTAAATGTCTTTCATTTTTCACAGAAAAGGGTAGGTACCAGTGGCTTACAGGTAAGCTCTGATATATTACAAAAGTCATCCCAGGTATTTTATTTCATTTTGCAATGGAGCCAGTGAGGAGTAAGTTAGCTCAGTTACCTAAATTTACTTTTTCTGAGAAGTTGGATCAGAACCACTTATACAGTAGCCACCTTCAGAGTGTAAGCTGACTCCATAAATCCATTATGTGCTCACCTGTGTGCCTGGTGCTTGTTTCAAACACTGGGCCTATTGGGAAGCCAATGCAAGAATCGTGCACACTCAGGAGTTTTGGGGGACTGAGGTCTGTCCTTTTCAAAAAGCCTCACACTTGAAAATTACCCTCCCAGCCTTTTGCCACTGGAAGGACAATCATGGTATTGTAAGCCAGTGATCTCCAAACTATGGGTTTTATATCACCCACTGGAGGTGTGTACAGTCACATCATTGCTCAATAGTATTCACTTATGTTTAACACAGCTGAGAAGTTTAAGGGTTACTAGTATCATAACACAAAAAAAGAACGTTTGACCTAACAATTTGGATGACTGAATCAAGAAGTGGAACATGAACACTGAACAGTGTTAGCAAGTGCTCATTTTAACCAGATGTTGCATAAGAAGGTTAAAATAACAATGACAATACTGCTGTATTTCAGTTCAAAAGTCCTGTGTTAATAAACTAGATCATTAAACCAAATTCCCCCTCCAAGTCTACTGTACTAATTGCCTACTATGAGGAAGGAGGCAGCATGCCTGTAATTTTATTTTTTAAACAGGCTTCTTGATTTGGCAAAGGCATTTTAAGTTACAAATTAGCATTTTGTTCCCACTTGGTGTGATTGACACTAAAGCATATTTCAGATTTTAGTTTGATTTGGTCAATATGAAATATTTACCCATCAATTTCCCATTTATACTTCTGAAGCACACAGTAGGTCATTCATGTAGGTATTCCTGCCCCTATACAAGTGGTGTTTCAGCAGCTCCACTTCTAGTTAACAATTAACATTAAAACTATTTGCTGGCCTACTGCCTGGGGAAGAAATTATACAAATAATTTCCTTTAAACTACTTCTGCAGTTACATGGGAGTCATGTTTCATTTCTATTACCTTTAAATATTTACACATTTTGCCAGAGTAGTTAAAAGTTACTGTGTCAACTTCAAAACTCTGACCCTTTTATAAAAAGACCTAAGTAATTTAAACAACAAGTCTCTACATTTTGGGTTTCTCTGATTCTATCGATGTTTACTCTTAGAGTGAATTTGTAGCTCTGTTGAATTATAAGACTCACCTAAACAAAGAAAATCAAAAGATTGTTTCATACACAGTATCATGAGACATCTTTGTGAAGTTCCTCTTCACATACATGTAACTACACTCATGCTTCACCTAAACTAACTTTATAGATTTAGCACTTTGGAGGGCATAAAATATGCTTTCACAAGAATACTTGGGAGGGGTGGGGTGGGACATGGCACTTGTGAAGGGAAATGTGCCCAGCTGCAGAGAGAGAGAGTTAAAGAGCGAGAAAGAGTCGCTAAGGATGCAAGAAGCAGAGAAGGCTGGAAGTAAAAAGTACTGTGCTCATCACCACCTAAAGATAGACCCTGCCTTACAGCTTCTGACTAAAGCAATTCCGTGGCTTATGGCACAAAGATGTAACTTGGCAGCTGCCAAACAGGTACCCAAAAGCCCATTAGCAACTGTGCATTTCATATACATGGCTGCAGAGAAAAGGTGTGGCTAAAGAATCAAAACCTGGTGTTTCTTAGTGTAAACTACATCCAGACTAGGAGGACTTTTGAACATATCTGATTATTAGAAATATTCATTAATGTATTTGGGTTCAGATGACCTTATGATTAAAAGGTTGAGGAGGAAATTGCTCTTGATCATCTCTACTGTTTATGTACTTCAGACCTTGTGGTTTCTTTTTATTAGTCAATAAACAAAAGTAGGAGACACTGTCAACAAATAAAAGTTACCAGGAATTAGCAGACAATGTATAAACTGACAAGTTATTGGAGTGTGTAGCAATGAAAATTCTCTCTAGTAAAAGACTTCTGGGAACAAATTTAAGCTCTCAAGAGTCTCAGGTACCTATGGTTTACTCAAGTGCAATTGCTTACTACTAAATAGCATGAAAACCTGCGCTTGGCACAGGTACAGGCTCCAGGTATAAGGAACAATGTCTTAGCCATCAACTGTATCACATACCTGAGTTTAAGGCTGTCTGACAGTATTTCAGCTTCATCAAGAGCTTTTTTTAAATTTGTAGGTCCCAGAATTGAATGAAAATAATCCTAAAATGACAAGCATCACATCATATAAATATACAGTTTAACAATGCCTACTTCTATGCATATCAAGAGTCACTAATGTATGGAGAGTTGGTATTATAATGATATTAATACCAACAAAAGGAACTGGTTTGAATCAAAATATTTTCCTTTCAAACATGAGTTTGTAAGTAAAATTGTTTTATAGCACTAATAATAAAGGCTAGGCAAGGCAACTTCACCAAAAAAAGTCTGACTGGGAAAAATTACGGGAATACCTTTCCATGAAAAAATATTCACAGATCTGACAATTTATAAAGTTCATACATTAAAAGAAAACTGTAATAACAGTTAACACCAGACTTGTCAAAAAACAGGAAAGAAAAAATAGCACCATAAGTGAGACAGTTTACTTAATACCAGAGTGATCCTTTGAATGTGCATTAGTGTAATTCTCTCAGACCTTCACTTCTCATACTTTGACTAATGCAGAAGAGATCAGTCAGAAAGCTTTTATACCTGTTGCTGCTTAAAATCAGGTCTCTTTCTAATAAGGTTATACACAGCTGCATATTTCATATAGAGGATGTAAGCTTTTTCTTCATCTCCGTCCAATCTGCTTTCCTCTGCTGCCTTGAAAATCTTGAGGGCACTCTGCACGTAACTGAAACCAAGAGTACGGCACGTGATTGTTGACTTGTCCCCAAACACCTTCTCATTGCAAGATGCCATCTTAAGTGTTTGCAGACTTCACCCATATATTAAGTATTTGATTTTACCACCTTAGTATAAAGCTTTCGTTAAATATGAATTGCGATCACGTTCCTCCAAATAATGTTTATCTTTGCTAGTTTGTTTACCAGCCTTATTTAAAGTCTTCCATAATTAAATACCATAGCGAGATATGGAAAAAGGTGCTGTTCCCTTCTAAGAGTTACTTTTTTTTCTAGGAAAAATTAATTCATAGTAAGAAAAAGTTAAATCATTGATTGTCTAAAAATGCTAGAGGCAAAGCATTCAGACATTTGCTAAAGGTTTTATCATTTCTATAGATTTGCATTTATGCAGCCTTTCCTCAAACTATGCAGATTTTCACGGGCATTGTGCTCTGTCCAAGTCATGTTTTGGCAGTTAGCCAAGTGACCTTCTGAAGGCAGTAAGCACATCCAACGTGACAGCTGAGATCCATACACAGGACTGTTGAAGACTTTATATCTAGCAGAAATAATGAAGGAAATTTAGATCCACAACAAATTTGTTCTGGAACCACTAATATTTTAAATATTAATTCAAAGTCAATTGGAACATTATATATACCTTTTTGTACTTGTCTTTTCAGGTTTTACTTCTGTCTTCTTGTTGAGATCTTTCAAGGAAGTAGAGAGGTATAGCTCCTTAGGTACAGATGCCACAGCAGGCATGTTAGTGTTGTTACTTATGTCCCTTCTACGATGTTACAGCTTCTTAGAAGTCTCTATCAGTATTTTTCTGGAGGAGGAAAAAAGGTAGGAAGAACCTAATTATATTCCTATTACTTTTAATACAGCAGTTATAGTTACCTGTGTGGGTTTATTACCTAATTTATCTCCCCTTGTGTGAGCTAGCAAACAGAGTGTCTGAACAATTAACAGTATAAATTAATCCTCCCAAAGTGACAGAATTATTTGAAATAATTTTTGGTAATTAAGAACATCCAGCAATATGTTGCTAACAGAATAAAAAAGAAAAAAAAAGAAATGCTGACTCAAGAATGTTCAAATCATCATATCCAGCAAATTCATTCTACTGAAATGCCAACAAGTATACTATCAAAAATTAGCTGACTCCTCTGTACTCTGCAAATACACACTACTCCCTTGGAAAAATGACTTCTAATGTCTTGCTAAGACATAAACTGAGAACAGGAAGGCTGCTACCATTAAAGTCAACTTGAAATTTCCTGGACATCCTGTAGGTCTTCACCTCCTTGGTGCCATTGACTTTGTGCTGTCACTTGAAAGTGCTCTCCAGGCAGCCACGAAATAACTGGGCAGAGGTTGGTCACAAGGGACTGTTACATCATGTTATCTGAGATAGGGAAGTCCATGAAGTCTCCTGCAGACAGTCTGACTAAAACTCTTTGTATCTAGCACACAGTAAGCTATTTTAGCCTTGGGGGTGGCAGGGGAGGAACTGAGCTCCCTCACAAGCAAGTGCTGAGACATGAAGATGTGAGCAATACTCAAGAAATTAAGGGGGACTCATCAGACACTCAAATATCAGCAAGTAAGTTATTTCCTAGTAGAGAAAACCCACATGGCTTTTGACAAGACAAAGGTAGAGCATTTCCCTTTCACTCTCAAGGTGATGACCAGCATGACAAGTGTGACCAAAAAAACCAGCCAGTGACCTCAGGGGGAAGTTTCACCCAACCGAATCCATCTGTAGCTGACTGCCACTGAATGAGGGGGTCCCAATTTCCCTCCCTCCTTCTCATGCTGCTCTGGTACTTCTCCGACCTCCTCCTGAGCCAATTCAGGCTGCTGAAGGGGCAGAAAGGCTACACAGCCAAGAATGAGAAGCAAAGGTGGGAATGGGATCCCTTTGCCAAGGCTCAGAGCTGTTGTACTCCTTGAAGCATTACTGCACACAATATTACTTGGTTAATTGTTTTAATCTAGGTTATCAAACAAAGATACTGAGTTAACACAAGCCTTTGGTTTAAGGTCTGGTATGCCAAGGTCAGACTAAACAATATCTAGCAAAATAACTTACTGTTTGAGCACAGATGCTGTACTTGCTAATTTCCAACTAGGCATCAGCTTTTTGAAACTGAAAAATTTGTTAAAAATCCCCTCTTGGGAGAATGATTCCCAGATAATTCTATAAAGTAAATAATAAAGTCCTCCAATACTATCTTTAATACATAAAATTAAAAACATATCCCATATCTCACTCATCTTAAAACATTGTCTTTCCTATATAATGTGTCATATATTCAATTTTAACGTTCAGGGAGATAAGTAGGTGCTGAAAACAAAGCAGATAATTCATTAGAACTGCATTCAGTAGAAACAAAACACAGACTGCCCCAAAGAAGACCTTTCCAATACAAAAGCCTTTTAGCCTAAAACAAAGACATACTTTTTGCAAGCTCATAAAGAAAGGCTCCACTCTTATTAAGATTTTAGTATTGCTTGTCTCATTCTACCTTCAGAGCATGTCTTTACCTGGCTTTTTTTTCTCTCTGTGGAACTGTAAATAGACTTTTCCTTTGAAGCTTTAAGTCCTTTCCAAATATATCTTCAATGTTTGTTATGTAACCAGTATTTTCTTAATCTTAAGTGGCAGCATTTGGTTGTGTTCTGACAGAATATTGTAACTAAATACGCAGTCTGAATAAGATATGCACATAGCATTAGAGTGCTGTGTGCATACGAGCAAAAAAAGCCCCAAGATTATGTGGAAGATGAACCATTTAATGATGTCAGTAAACTCTCAAGTGTTGCTGACACACCTTGAAAAGGGCAAATATTCTGGAACATCATCTGTACAAATGCAGGACTAGTGAATAAAAGTCAACTCTGAGCTTTGGCCTGAAACAAAAATTGTCTTTCCATTTTTTCCTATGGTCACTAAGTTATAATTGCAGGTCTTTAAACTGCCCTGCAAGTTCACTGCTGAATTTCTATTTTCTTAAAAGAAAAGATTAAAAGAAATTTCTTTACCTTTTTTTAAAACATGAGCTTCTAACCACAGTATCTGATGAATGAAGTATTACTCTTTTCTTTCCCACAGCACCACAATCATACAACATGCTGGAGTGAAATGAGCAAGAATTTTTTTAAAAATCAAATTCTCAACCACACACTTAATCGAAATTCAGCACATGTCATAAGTTGATATGAGACTTCAGCTGCAGTTTCTAACTCATTCTTCTATACAGAATCTTAATTTTGGATCTGTAACTAACATTTTCAGGTTATGCATCAAAAATACCCTATATTTTAGTTACTACAGACTGACCATTGTTGACTGCCAGTTGACTGCTCAGTCTTCCCTCATAAGGACCCTTAAAACTTCTTAAGCTTCTACTAAATTTTAAGATGTGCTTTATCTCAATTGTTCCTTATACTTAAAGGAACATGGTTTATTTCCTTCATCTTTGAGCAAGCTTTGGGAAGACTATGATTTCAGAATCCAATTTGGCTCCTTCTTAGATAAATATTACCATTTGATTTTGAACACAATTCTCTGCAGCTATTCGATTCCTAACTGGCCTAGTCTCAATGGAGGAATCCAGCAAAGTGAGTTGCACAAATACAGTTTGGATCTAGTCAACAAAAAAGAAAACTGGATCATAAAACCATGAATACAAGGGACTGAAGAAGTTATAATAGCTAAATCTACTATTAGTCAGCCCTGTGAGGAAGAAGAAACAACCTATTTCAGGTTTGTCAACTTTTTTCTTAGAAATTAAAATCAAACTCAAAACCTGGGACCTTTTCTACCCCCAGCTGAAGTATTATCTCAGGCTCCTTTTTCATACCTAAGAGTGCTGAAAACCAGGCCAATATCCGAAAAATATAAGTGAGGTCATGCTTGCATGTTAATGGGCATTTGACATACTTAGAATGGATAGTTTTACCCTGACAGGGAAACATACCTGTTGGTAACAGGTTTTTCAACGCCTAATTATCCTGCCAGTTTCACTAAGGATATGAGTAAGCTTTAAGTGGAATGACCACAGCAAGAACAACGCACAGAAGCGGTGACATTGCAAGCAGCGCACACACTAACACATTGTGAAATACTGACATGAGTACTGTGCATCACCAATTCAGGTATGTAATAAAGTATTATTTACCTACTTATTTTTGTCTCTGGCACTTGAGCAAATGAGAAATGGACTTTTCATGAGAATTAAGTTACCCAATTTTCTCAGAATTAAGTTTTACTGTCTGCACTTAGTACACAAGAGTTGGTTTTGTTAAGATTATCAACGTGAGTGTAGAGACTGAGAATTTTAAGATGATTGAACTACACAATCAATCAGCATATTTAGTTTTGTGAGTCCTCTAGCTCTCTTCCAGGCTCTGGTACTGTTAATACTACAGGCCTTGGTCCCGTAACCTACTGTGCATAGGATGATTATAGCCATTGGGGCTTCTTCTAGCAAGCCCATTGTGCTCACAGCGAGTACCCAAACTTTCACCATTCTGGTCGCCACCAGTCACCAGGGCAGTAACACATCCCGGGTCTCTCTGCAGCCACGTACCCTGCTGAAACCTGCACCGCCACGCCTGGCAATGGCTCTCTCTGCACACAGTGAGAAAACCCTGTCAGACAACCATCCAACCGTTTAACTGATACTGAGGGCAAAGAAAGACACTGTAAAGTTTCTTAAAAAGAAATACACTGGGTTTTCTGCAGGAAGTTTGAAAGTTATTCTATCTATGTAAAAACACAAAGAGTTCTACTTCTTATTTAGACAAACGAACATTTGCACGGCGTAGGCAACCAGCAGAGGTGATGAAGGCGGGGAGGTGACCGGGCGGCAGAGAGCTCCCCAGGCTCCCAGGCGGGCGGTCAATAGCGCTGCGGCGGCCCGGCCGGGCCGTGGCCGTCTCCATGACACCGCAGCCCGCACAGCGCGGCACTCCGGGCGCGCCGCTCCCCTGCCATCTTCCCCCGGCCGCTCTCGGGCTCGGCTCCCCCGCCCCGCTGGCTCCTCACCCTGGCCGGGCTGAGGCCGGGGCACTGCGGGCTGCCCAAGGTCACACCGCCGGCCGCCCGCCGGGCCGGGCCCGATTCTCCCTGCGCGGCCCAGCCCGGCTCCCCGTCCTCCGCAGCCCCTCGAGGGCCGCTCCCCCG
>VZRO01005665.1:146035-190402 GCA_013397915.1 Daphoenositta chrysoptera
GGGGGGCCGCGGGCCGGGCCCCTGAGGCGGCGGGGCTGCGTGCGCGAGCTTGGCGCCAAAGGTGCCCTGGGAGAGGCGGCTCGGGCGGGAAGGGAGCGGTTTCCCCTCCGCAGTGCCCCTCACCCGCAGTCTGTAACTCTTGCTTTGGACTCTCAATAAAGCGTATGGTGGGAGCATAAAAGTGGGATATGGTGTGTTAGTGCGGTTTGTCGTTTTTTTCTGTTTTCCCCAAGTAGTCAAAGTAGTTTCCGGACACTGGTGGCACGTCGGTGAAATCCCCTGTAGGAAGTCGTCTGTGGTAGTTCTTAAAGCGTTTGTGTATTTTTATTTTACCTGCTTACTAAGGTAGCTTTGATTTAACGGCAAATGCTTCATAGTAGAGTTAAGTGTGCTCAGAGTTGTGAATGCACATCCTGTAGTTCTTCAGCCTGTTTTAAGTTACTCGTTACTGCTGAACTATTAGTAAGACTATACAGTTAGCTGAGTTTTGTGTGCACACAAATATTTGTAAGAGAACATGTGTGCCATGTGAGTAAGGTTAAGGGTATATGTGGCAGATCAGCATACACTAGATAGAGACTGTTATTCGTGACCCACTTTCTTTGCTGAAAACATTTCGTTTTCTAGTTGGATTTTTTTTTTAAGCCTATGTGCCAGACAGAAATTGTTCAGGAAGATCCCTCATGATAAAACGGATGCTGTAGGTAGGAGGCGGATGATTTTTATTTGATGGTATTTTCAAGTTTAATTAATCTGATGCAGCTTCCTGAGGCTGTGGTACAGTTCAAAGGCTATGTCACAAGCCCTTGGATTCTTTGTGTCAATCACAACTGCTGTAAATTAACGTTTTTGGTATCTAGTGCCGAATTTATTTGTGAAAACTGTGTAGCTTGTTGGCTGTGCCACTCCAAATCATGCTGCCTTGTTGCATAATAACACTCTAGATGTTTACAGATAATGGCCAAATCTGTGCTCTCCTTTGAAGAAAAGACTTTTCTACAGTCTCTGTTGTTTAATTGAGTTCATTGTTGATTGGTGCTTATTTAAATTAATATGTGAACCTAATAGGAGGACAGACCTGCATTAATAACACGCCTGA
Source organism: Daphoenositta chrysoptera (assembly GCA_013397915.1). NCBI lineage: Eukaryota > Metazoa > Chordata > Aves > Passeriformes > Daphoenositta > Daphoenositta chrysoptera. Next base: position 147,135 of record VZRO01005665.1, read on the forward strand.
CTGTCTTTGCCACTAAGCTATTCAACAATGTTTGCTTTTCTCAGATCAGGTATTTTTCATCTGATGCATGTCTGACATGAAGGTCATGTTGCTGTTCAAACAAACTAGAGAGAATTTAATTACAAATACAACAGTCATACAGGAAAGCTGAGAGCACTGGAATTGAAGCTGACTGCAATTAACGTATTAGTGTGATTTTCACTATCATGGTAGAAGTGTGGATAGTCTAAGCCTGTGATATTTATATTAAGATTTGAAGTGTCACATGTGAAATCATTGTCAAAAGATGTTGGATTCATGTAGGAAACCAGGCAGGAACTTTTTGAGTTTATCCCATGTAAGTTGCTATAATCACTGCTCATTGATATGTACGATAAAATGATGCAGAAGTGTTTAAGAGATGCTAACTACTCTATGCTGTACTTCAAAATATTGTTGACCTTGGTATGGACAGGCACATAAAATCAGCTAGAAATGGCTATTCTGATTTTCTAGCAATACTGTGAGATGATGAAATCAGTAGGGTGGTAGCATTTCTGAAGGTCAGGTCTGGCGAAGCAGGTTAAATAGTTTTTTTCTTGAATAGTGGAGAGAAAAAGACATTCAGAAAGGGCATTTTTTTCCAGATGTAATGGATGTGAGAGCTGATGGGTCTCCAGCTATTTTCTAAGTACAATTCTGCCATCTGTCACTTGAGTAGGGAAAAATGTTTAATGAGCCTTTAATGGAAGTTTGTGATTGCAGATCCTTATCAGAGATAGGGCGTGCACTGATTGGGTTGCCTTTGGTAAATTGCACTGCTGCAGTCCGTGCTCCTCTGGTGTAAGGGTGTCCCTTTCAGGAGTGCACCTGGGGACAGACACTGGGCTGGGATATTTCCTTGCTGGCAGATGTTCTGCAACAGCTGATTTGTGCCTCTTCACCGACTGGTGCTCAGCACTGCAGTGATGGAAGAGGAACAGGGCTGGGTCCTGGGGGCAGAACACCAGTTTGAGAGATGCTGCAACATTTTAAACCAAACTTAATTTTAATTTGGACTGCAGGCTGCTGCTCTGTTGTCTGTAGACTGTGGTGTGGTAGCCCAGGCATCCCAGGTTGCAGGGTTTTTAGCTCCACTTGCTTCCCACTGAGCCTGTTTCACACACAGTTCCACCTAAACTCCTGTCCAGTGCTGTTCGATACCCTTTTGGCAACAGTATGATCTTCAGAGTTTATTATAGAGTGTGTAAAAGCCCAAATCTAAGATGGATGCAAAAAAGTAGTGTAATTTTCTTTTAAACAGAAGTAAAATAGCAATAATAATTTGATGTTAGTTTTAATTACCAGTTAATTGTGGCATCTGGCTAATGGTACTGTGCAGAATACATTGCAGTAATGTGGGAGTTGAGGAGGTGATTAATCCAGAGAAGTCTAAACCCAGCAGAAGCTCTTCCCTGTTTACTCAGTTGTAGACAAAACCCTCTCTTCACACAATTGTTAAGGAGCTCTTAGAAGTCTGAAAACATTATCACATTGCCATAAGAATAACTGCAACAGTCTCAAGTCTTTATTTCAGAGCCAGTGATGTTTTTATTCTCCAAAAAAGTCCTCATGTAAAGTGTTACACAGCTGTCATGCTAGCAGAGCTTGATGGAAATGACACAGTTAGTGAAGAGAACCCTCTAACACAGTTCAGCAGAGTCGAATTTAACACTGTGGAGTAGCAGCAGAGTGCTCTTTGAAATAGCAATCTCATTTCAATTTAAAATGTATTGTTGTTTTACATATAGAGAACCTTGCTTGTGGTAGTATCACTGCACTGTTGTAGTGTTACTGAGTGATCTCGAGGGAGCAGCTGGAAAGGTTTTCTGGAGTGGGAGACTGTGACCCTGCAGACCCTTCCCGCTGTGTCCCAGTACTGTGGATGAGTTTAGGGGAAGTTGGGCTTGTTGTTACTCAGGGATTTCTTAAAGCACTGCTCCTTGGAATGGGCTGCCATCTGGAAATCAGCTGTGGGTTGACTGCTCTTGAGAAATTTTGTGAGTGCTAGTATTCATTGGTTAAAAGTGACTAAACGTGCATGAGTTTTGTTGGAAAGGCCTCTTCATTTGCTGCTGTTAGTGCATTAGTTACGTATAATGGGATTTTTATTGTTTTAGTTGAACAGTGTAATTTTGCTGGGGTTTTTCCTTTTTTCCACTAGATGGCCCAAGCATGCTTCCAAGTACCCCATGAGAACTGAAACTTAATTCATTTCTCTTAACTGAAGTTAAAATTCTACACTATGAGGCATACACCAACTTGTGTGATGCTTTGTGCTTCTTTAAGCTACAAACACTTTATATCAACCAAGAGAATGTTGGTTAATGTAAGGAATATGTGGTAATGAATAATTTTTCCTTGATTAGAGCATTTTTTTATCAAGTGCTGTTTAGTTTTGCATTGAGAAGAGAACTGGTGTGCTTTCATTACTTGTGCTCCACAGTAATAGTTCAGGGAGGCTTGGAAAATGTATTGATCTAAAGTTTGTCTCTAACACCTCCTGGGAGTGAGACTGGTATTTTGAGGCCACCATAATTGATTTTTTGAGGGGGTGGCTTGACTTGTGCTGCATATGGTTTTCATAACAACTTTGCTGTTCATGTCAGTAGTGTATAGACGTGGTCAGTGGGTTCTGAATAGGCTGTTAAATGTACAGACTAATTTAATTCGCCTGTTCACCTGTTTAACAGACATCGAGTACAAGCTTGTTATCGTGAGTGGCTTTTTGGTTAGGGGAGAAGACGGGGATACACCAAAGGCAGCTCTTCCATGAGGGTGGTTGGACACTGGAATGAGGCTGAGGAAGTGATGGGATGTTCATCCATAGAGAGACACTCAAAACTCAACAGGACTGTGCCCTGGGCCAGCTCTGACTGGGATATTGAACTAGGCGACCTTGAGAGGTCTGCTTCAACCTCAATTATTCTGCAGTTACAAAGTGAGATTTTATTAGTTCCTTTGCTCTACTGCTGTTTAAAATAAAAATAAATATAAAGAAAAAGGATAGTTGTCTTTCTGAGCTAGTTCATAACTGCAGTATTTTGAATTAAGTTCCAGCTTTCCCTTGCTTCTGAGGGCCTTGATGCTGTGGTATTAGACCACCAGACAAAGGATGTGTGTCCGTGTGTGTACTTTTCCTCCTTAACTTGCAATCCCTGGGGAAGACAAAAGCCATGTAAAGGGAGTGCTCTATTCCTTCATTTCACTGCTGCACTTCCCAAATGCCATCTCTTGTCTTATGTTTTATATTGTTACTTCTAGTGTCTCTCTTTATGATAGTGTCTCTCTTAGGTGTGATCGATTTTCTCTTATTCCATTCCTTAGGATCTTTCCTAGATTTTCTCTTTTGCTCTTTTTCTTTATGGAAGAGAGACAGCAGTTGTCCCCTCTGCATCTGACTGCGCTCTTTTTCCTTCCCTTTCCCATTGTATTTGTCCTGTCCTGCCACCTTCCTGCTTCTCTTCCCTTTTCTGGCTGGAGGCAAATCAGTGTGTCTGTCTGTATTAGAAGGGTGGACATAAATGGAGTATTTTGGTGACAGGGACATTGCTGCCTGCAGTCAGCTCTGTAAACAGAGGTAATTGCTCTAGTTCATGACCCTACCGATACGTTGAGTACTGCATTTGCAGTATTTTGGTCTCCTTTCTAGTTTCTTCCAAAGTCAGTACCTTTCAGTTTATTGAGCAATGTGCCAGTTGAGCCAGGGACAGAGGAATTTCTAAATATATTGTTTTTGTGAAAGATTTGTATAATGGAATTGTTTAATGGGAATTCTTTCCTGAACTGATACACTCTTAATTTCGTGTAGGACATTGGCTGCATGGCCTCACAACTGCTGTTATTAGTAATACAGGCTTGACTTTACTTCTGACTGGAAACTAAACTGATTAAAGCAATTCCATTTTTAGCGTCCTAGTAGTGGAAAACATAGCTGTAGGTATACTAGAATGTTAGTAGTATATTTGGGTTAGTAGCATAAGTTATGCTATTGTTCTAACTTTTTTTACCAAACAAATTCAATAGCAAGTATGAAATGGGGTGAGTTTAAAAAGTTGTGTTTCTAAGAAATCTTCGATGTGACAGAAACTGTTAGGTGTTATTTCTCTACATGTATTATTGCAAGTACTATATGGAACCTTGGTGTAAAATGGACATTATCCAATCATGATGGGAAGGTTTTTCAGCTAGTATCTCAGTCATGTCTCAAAGCTTTGCACTTAACATGTTTTTAGTAACTGTAGACAATTAATGCAGGTAGTAATACTTGTTTTCAGGCAAATATTCTATTTTATATATCTGTTGTACGTAGTACAATAATACACTTATTGTGTTGTTTTGCATCTGGGGATACAGAAATTATATTTCAGGGTGAACATAAATAATGATGGACAAGATGTTAGAAAGGTGTTGTGTTTCATGTCTATCTCAGGGCATTTAAATAGTGGTACCTCCTAAATACATGTAGGCATTTTGGATAAGTGGATGTAATGCCTTGGGGTGTATGACATAGCAGCCACAATGTAGTACCACGTGAAAGCTGGACAAAGGTTGCAGTATCAGGTGAGAGCTTTTAAACCACCTTCTGCTGTAAGAAATGTACATCCAGTTCAGTTTAAATTTTGTTTAACTTTTCAGCTACCGTGGTTACAGTATTGTAATACGGAAATCTTTGCCTCGGTATCAGTTCTGTTTGGCTGACAAAAGTAATTCTAAAATCAAACTGCTTATTGCAATCAGTAAAGCTTGTTCTCATGACTAAAATGCCACCTCCAGTTTTTGAACTTTTCTGAGTAGTTCAGAAACAATAATAACAAAATAAAAAGGCGACATGTACGTACTTAAAATAGTATTAATGTTATTATTTGGTCTTTATATTCCTTTATGTCCTTCACTAGATGTCACTAGTAGATTTGGGAAAGAAACTTTTAGAAGCTGCACGAGCAGGTCAAGATGATGAAGTTCGCATTTTGATGGCAAATGGAGCACCTTTTACCACAGACTGGGTAATGAAAACTTTTGCAGTGGGGAAAGTAAATTGTCTTGCTTTTTTCACATGAAGAAAGAAATAGTATTATTACAATTAAGCAGTTATATTACATTCTTCTTGGAATTCTGCAGTCACATCATCTAATGTCTGATTTAAAATTAAAATTGTCTCTTTCTTCATATGACCTCCTATTGTTTTAGTAACAGACTGTGAATGAGCTCATTCTGGTGACTTCTAAGATGAACTTTGGAATGGTTAATGGGAAAAAGCAGCAATCATCCTCCTAGTTATTGTGTTTATGCACTTAGTATAATAAGAGGTCTGAATTATGAAAACAGTCCTAACCACCTAATGTGTGCAGCTGAGAGTTCCCTGATACAGGGGTACTGAGTTGTCTTTTGGAGGTGCTGATTTTTGAATAGGTTGTAGAGAGAGGTCAGGTACCCAAAATTTCCAGGGCATTTACAAGCTCTTAAGAGCCTTAATCTGCTTAGTGACCTAACTTTCAAATTAACTCTGTTTTGAGCAGGAGATTGGACTTAATTGACTTCCAAAGGTCCCTGTTGACCAACTGTAAAAATGGGGTTAGGCCCCTTGAAATGTTACACTTCAAAAAGACAGAAAAAACACAGTAAAAAGAAAGCAACAACAAACTTCCCTCTCCCATTCATACTCTTTATAAGCCCCAACAGCTTCTTTCCTCTGCAAGGGAAAGTGGTTTTGAAGTGGTGGCTTGACCCCTGGGTTTGGTAGCTTCAGAGTAAGGAGAAATGCTTCATACTGACATCTGTTAGAACTGCATGTTTGTGTTCCATCACAGCTGGGAACATCTCCACTCCATCTAGCAGCACAGTATGGACACTACTCCACCACGGAGGTGTTGCTGCGAGCAGGTGTGAGTCGGGATGCCAGAACCAAAGTGGACAGAACTCCATTACATATGGCAGCATCAGAAGGCCATGCCAGCATAGTAGAAGTCTTACTTAAGGTAAGAACTGCTGAAACAAGTCTGAAGTGAGGTTATTGCAATGGTTTATGATCAGATATTTGCAATATTTGCTTTTAGTCATGAAACCGACATTGAAGTGGTATGAATAGTTAAACTGTGTGCATTGGGAACTTTGTTTTCCAATTGAACTGTAATTTATTTCAGCATTAAAATCGTCATGATTTCAGGTGAATTGTTTACTGTTTCAAAAATAAGAATGTTTCAAAACATTCAAAATGTTTCAAAATAAGAATACTCCCTAATTTGATACTGTGTTTAATAACAGATTTTAGAAGCAAGATGTGTTTTAGGGAATCTTTAATGCTTTTGAGGCAAATAATGTATTTGGTAGTTAGATTGGATTACTTTTAATAAATATGTAAATGTAAGATAACAGGACATTCCTGATGGAGAAAGACAATTTTGGGCTTCATTCTGTGACCAGCATTATTGAATTCAGATATTTCTAATGACACAGTTTATGCAATGATTTGTTTGTAGCATGGTGCTGATGTCAATGCGAAGGACATGCTCAAAATGACTGCACTTCACTGGGCTACTGAACATCACCACCAAGAAGTTGTAGAACTCTTGATAAAGTATGGAGCAGATGTTCATGCTCAGAGTAAATTTTGCAAAACTGCATTAGATATTGCAGTAGACAATGGAAATGAAGACATTGCAGAAATATTACAGGTAACTTTTAATTCTTCATATTAAGGGAACTTAAAGCAAAGTACTTGATTACACATGTCATAAACTAAGCTTTTAATATAGCAGCTGTGACACCATATATTGATAATGCAAAACTCCAGCCTAGTTCGTTACATGGAAATGAGATTATTGTTAGTAAACATAACTTGGCCAAAGAACATTTTCACCACCTACAAAGTCAAGGATAAGTATCCTTTAATTTCTTAAATTTGACTTATGTAAAACACAGAGCTAGGTGGACTCTACAATAGAGGTGTAAAAAATTAACTCCCTACTCTGATAATATATGTTGACTATACTCTAGTGTTCAGTTAGCTTCACATGTGGATATTAATTTTCTAACAATTGGAGTTCAAACGGGAGAGGAGAGATGACAATTTTTCCAGAATTAGAAAAGGTAGGATTGAACTGTTGGAGAAGTGATTGTGATTGGGATTATAATAGATAATTCAATGGAAATGTGTGCTCACTGTTCAGTAGTGTTGTTAAAGGCATATTAAGTGTTAAGTCTTATTGAGAAAAGAATGCAAAGCAAATGAAAAATATCATTATACCACTGTATAAATGTGTTGCCTGCCTATGTGTTTAAATGTCTGAACTTCTCATCTGTTCCTTATCCTCCTCCTGATTGCAGAAAGGGTATAGTAAATAGAAGTTGATAGTGATTCATAGAAAGACAAAAAGACTGAGATGTACATTTCATGGCATTTGCTAAGCTGTCAGAGCAGCTTTTCATGACAGGTATCTGCCCCAGCAGTCTCGGTTCTTCAGACTTCTCTTTTAGATATGTGAGCTTGCATATCTGCAAAAGGGCCTTGCCCTCTTTGTTTACAATAACCAGTAGGGAGAAGTAGTGGTTTGTTGTTAAACTCTTTCACTCCAGCAGACTTTCTGTCTTTAAATTTCAATCAAAAAAAAAAAGTTTCTTACGAACTTGGAGATAGGACACGATGTATGTGTATTGCATGAGTATAATGAGGGAGACCCTCCCTGTTTGGTGTGCAGTGTGCAATAATTCCAGCTCTTACACAAGGTCAGCCACTTCTTTACACCTGCAGAGGGAATGATGTTGTACCTTTGTGTCCCAGATTGCAATGCAGAACCAAATCAACACGAATCCTGAGAGCCCGGACACTGTGACGATACACGCAGCAACCCCGCAGTTCATCATCGGGCCTGGAGGGGTGGTGAACCTAACAGGTCTGCTATCTTCTGCAAATACATCCAATGGAACAGGTATTTAGTTGCCTGTAGGATAGCTACTGGGATTTTTCACCATTTAGTGAAAAGGTTTGAGGAAAAAACAGTGGTAAGAATAGTTACCATACTCCTTGTCGGTTTTTTTGTGTGTAAATATGTACATACCTAAAGCAACAGTCTTCACAGGGATAAATTATCAGAAGTTCTGTTTGCTTAACAAACTTCACTTCAGAATAGCACTTTGGCTCAGCACAATGCTGCTGAAGATGAAGGGTGTGTTAGAAGTTTCAGTGCAATAAAAATAGAAAAAGGGACTTTGCTGGTTTTAAATTTATCAGCTATTTTTTTTTCATCCTTCTAGATGAAACAGGAGTGTCTGCTGTACAGTTTGGGAATTCATCCACATCAGTATTAGCTACGTTGGCAGCTTTAGCAGAAGCATCAGCTCCACTGTCTAATTCTTCGGAAACACCAGGTTAGAAAGCAAAGTCATTTACATTAATTTAATAAATTAAAAGGACGTAACTTCAAGTTTCCTTCAGCACATGAAGTAGCATGGTAAATAATGATTCTTTGGGTAAAGGTACAGAAGGAGAACAAGGAAGGAATAATGACCGTATTTATTGGGCTATTTTTCTTGTATACAGAGTAGCTTCTTTTTAGACAAAATCTCCCCTTTTCTTTCAAGGTTTGAAGAAATTCTAGCAATATTTCATTCCAGAACTAAACCCCAACACTGATTTTGATACTGAAAGATCAGAACTGTTTGCCACAGCACCTTGTATTGGCACTTGCAATTTGGACTTTCTTGTGACAGTGGTCTTTCTTGCTGCTGAGCCTGTACTTGGAAGCCAAATCAAGTTCAATACAACACCACTTATTCATGTGGGCGTTGCTGTTTTGGTTTCCTGAATAAACACTCTGTGAATAATTAAGCAGTGTTATAGGACAGTAATCTAAACATAAAGATCTTCAGAAGACAGTGTCTGCAGTCATTATTTCAACTACAGAGTGATTTTTCTGTGTATGTTACATTGCAATTAACTTAAAAGATGAAAGCTTCAGAGTTTTATCTACCTTCTCTCATCTTGAACATCACAACACAGTCTATAGGTTTTTAATTTCATCTCTCTAGACAGAGAGCACTCTAATGTCTGTTATTTAAATCAAAGGCTTTGCTTTTACCCTGACAAATTGAAAATAAAATACAGAGCTAGTGTTCTTGAATTTCCTTGATTGTGCTACCAGTGATCTTGCTCTTTGTCTCAGCATCTTGTTCTAAAAAAGTGAGGATGGTAGCACAAGACCCCATTTGCAGCATATAGTGCAAGCTCTGGGGTATGTGTTGTAGTTCTGAATGCAGGCTTTCCTTTTATTACCTTCATTTATAGAAGTAATATAGAACTGTGAAAGTTCACTGCTTTATACTTATTATTGAATCAAGAATTTGAAATGGGTAGTTGAGCTGGAATTTTTCACTTTTACCTATAAAATCATATACATACAATGTTTGTTTTACTTCTTAAGCTTTATCGTTCTTCTTCGAAGGTGTAAAAATGTCAGCTCTGCAGGACTTTCCCTTTAGTCTTGTTTCATAGTTTGTATAAGAAATAAAGTTGTTGTGTTTGAAGTACCCATGTAGTACAGACAAAACTTTTAAGATTCTCTAGAGGTCCTTTAGTCTGTTACCATCTTGACGACCATTATGTTAAGTAGAGAAATCTGGCTGGGTCCTGAGGTACAGCTGGCAAGTCATTGATGGAGAAGTAGTTTCAAGGTAGTATTTCAAGTTTATCTTTTTTTTATTCTGCAGTTAGTGTAATTTAGTCCAGCTTGCATACAATGTAAAAGTTATTTGTGTTCTTAAAATCAGCTCCTGTTCTTGCTGAATTAATTGCTGTTAACACTGAGCCAAAAGTGTCAATTTTGAGTGGTGTATGTCAATATTATTATATTGAGCAAGAATGGTGTTGCATGTCTGTGTCAAAACGTGTGTGCTTTCTGTTGGCCTGATGAAATACTTTATTTAAAATATAATATATAGTAAAGTATTCACCAGGAGGGTCAAGTTTTGAAAGTCATGGAAGAAATTTTTTCTCAGCTGTACCAAGATGTATTTGAAGTCATAAAAGCTTCATTTATAAATGGACTTAATTCCTTTGCTAATCTGTTGATAGTTGTGGCCACAGAAGAAGTTGTGACTGCAGAATCTGTGGATGGGGCCATCCAGCAAGTGGTCAGCTCTGGGGGTCAGCAGGTTATTACCATAGTTACGGATGGCATTCAGCTGGGGAACCTGCATTCCATTCCAACCAGTGGCATCGGGCAGCCCATCATCGTGACCATGCCAGATGGGCAGCAAGGTGAGTGCACACTTGCATGATTCCAGTTTGAGGAACTGTTTTAGTTACAGTAATAATAATAATGACTAGTTAGGTGCAAATAGCTTGGACTATTCTGTGTACATCTATGAATTCTTACACTAGAGAAGGCTCAGACAGGAGCCACTGCAGTTCAGTGGGTTAACACATGGCAGCTGAGCTTCTGCTTTAGGAGAGAGAATGGAAGAGTTACTAAACTGTGTGGAGGAGAAATGGGACATTTAAGAGAAAAGTGATAACTACTTGCTTTTCCTTCAGTAAGTTTGATTTTTGCAAACTTGTTACAAAAACTAGAAGATGAAGTAAAACAAAAGCCACCTTCTAATTCTCACTGTTACCTTGCTGGAAGTACTGTGGGGAGGTGAGGCCTGGATTTAGAAATCTGATGCATGAAGCAATCTGTGCAAGTCCCATGGAGTGTGTACTTCACAGAACAAATGTTAGGTCTTACATGCCTGAAGTTTTAGAGCAGCACTGACAGAACCAGTGAAGCCAGAGTGACAGAACTTTTTTTGGGGGGGCTGTATGCACTTCGTAGAAGCTGCTAGTGTGGTAAGTCCTACTTTGTGATGTGTGTGCTTTGGGTGGTTTCTTTTAAAGATGCTCTGCTGCTATTTAAATAAAAATTATTCCTTCTCTGGTTTCTTCATGAAGACTCCCAGTGTGAAGCTTGAAGAGTTGTACGCAGGAGGCAAATTATTTGGTTCACAGTCTGCCTGAGCTAGTACACCTAGTTATTGTTGTGAGTGAGTGGGTGTAGATAGTAACCGAAGTGACAGTCACATTTATTTGTCAGATGGCTGCGTGAGGAATTAGAGTATGAATTTACTGAGAACCCTGCTTTTCTTATTCATGGCTAGTAACTACTGGATTTTTAGATTGCTTAAGGTGTATTCATCAAAACAAAAGCAAGATTTCTATTTAGTATTTATTTAAGAAATGTTAAAGAGATAGAGTGCTACAGAAGTTAGAATTGACAGACTGGTAACTGCTGCAATTCTCTGCCATGTCTGTTTACTCTGTGAAAAATGGCAGTGATACTCCAGAGCTAATATTGTAGACCTCAATAATGAGGAATTTTAAAGTTCTTTAGTAGCATGCAAGCAACTAAAGTTTTTAGTAGATTTTCACTGAGTTTATGGTGCGCTTTATTATATAGATCTGTTTTCATAAGCAAAAGTATCTGCATTTTTGGCTGTTAATAAAATTACCTAAATAATACGAGTTTTATTTGTTTGAAGTAAATGTATTTACATGTAAAATATGTTTTCAGTGTTAACAGTTCCAGCAACAGACATTGCTGAGGAAACTGTGATAAGTGAAGAACCGCCTGTGAAGAGACAGTGCATTGAGATTGTTGAAAATCGTGTGGAGTCTGCAGAAATAGAAGTAAGGAGTATATTACATGATCTGTGTTAAACAGTGTTCAGGACTGAGTATCTGTGTTGTTGAGGAGGTTAATTTCTGTGTTACCACAGAATGAAGTGTGTGAAACATTTAACTTGTTCAGTCTCTCCTGTAACTGAAATTAATTTTTTACAAAGTTGTTGTAAAAAGAAAATAGGAGGGCTCTTTGCTTGATCCTGTGGTCATGCATGTATAAGTGATACTTGTTTAAGTATATGAGAACATATATATTTTTTTTTTTCCTTGAAGATGGCTAGCTGGTTTTTAAAACTGGGTGCTGATACGTTATCGAGTCTCTTGACTCCTTCCGCTAGGAGTGAATGAGAGCACTGTACCCTCATCTTTCTGTTACAGCCACATGCTTGTCCTGATTGTGAGATCATTTTTAGCAATGTTTCCTTTCCATTCATGGTATCTAGATAACTGCTAATGGAAGTGTGAAACAGTAAGATTCTGTGTTTGTTAATTTTTATCTGTGTGGCATCCCCTGCCTTTTTTTTAATTCCGAAGCGGTTTATTATTACACAACTTTGCACCATCCGGTTTTTATAAAACTATACTGCAAAAGATATAAAAATGTTGAGAACATTTTCCTTTTTATATGACAGATGGATGTAGCTGTTCGGTTTTAAATTTCAGCTTTTTTTATACTAGCCACAAAAGGTCAACCATCTCATTTCTTTTCCTGTTACTTCCACCTGTGCTGACCAGTTTTGGTCAAAAGTTTATGAAAATTGCTGTCTGCTTTGACTAGACTGTAAGTTCTCATTTTGTCAACTCCATGATATTTCATTTATCAAAGGTTGTATGCTCCAGCTTCTGTTGATATTATCAAATTGTGCCTAATTGAATACTTTTTGTTGTACAGTATGTGCTATATGTTATCCATGTCTAATAACAATAATTACCACCTCTCATCATTTGCTTTCCGTGTCCCTAAGTTGTTGCATCCAATACTTTTGGCCTTTGCAGCTTTGTGGTCATTACAGATTATCCTGACAGTTGAAATTTTCTTGCTGCATTTTTAAAAATGTATGACTGTTACAATAAAAGAATTTCTTTTGTTCACACTTTTAAAAATCTGCCTGAATTATTCATAAAGGAAATTACATTTCCTTAAGTATTTTAGTAATCCTGTTAAATGAATTTTAAAAAAATCCAGATTGGTTAAGGGATAAATTGACCTGTTCCTAATTACAGATAATTGGTATAACAATATCAGTAATTCTTTTAAGGGGATTACCAGTTTCATTTATATATGTTAAACATATTTCTCAAATATCGAAAGAAGTTGGTTTAGATGAGTTACTTGATGTGTTACTTTCAGGTGAAGTTTTGATGCCTTTCTTGTCCCTGCCTGTCCAACTGGAAATGCACATGCAGACTCTGCCTCTGTGAGGGCCAGTTGACTTTAGGGGCCTTGTTGTGGTTCACAGGGGTATGGTGCTACCTTCAGGACAGGGGCATTAAAGAAGTGCATGTGCTGTTGGTTCACTTCAAATTTCTTCATCACAGACAGTGGTAGATACTTGAATTTGGAGAGAGTGGGACCCCTCCCCTCATTAAAATATTATAATAATATTATTATTTGGAAATACAGAAAACCTTTATTGTTTTTCTTTGCCTCATGCTAATTCATTCCTTTATTTTATTACAAAGAGTTGGTTCAAGGCTGAATGCTTTTTTCAGCTGTTTTAAATTCATAATGTGTGAACAGTTAACTGTACTTAGAAAGTTTTTGTAAGTTGAAAATCCTCCCATCTGGGTGAGGTGACAAACTTTCCTGTGAAAGTATCATGGAACAACTAAAGCTGAAGGGGTGTTTTTAAATTTTCTATTCTGGTTCTGTTAAGTTCAAACATATCAGCTCATTTTGACAGCAGTTTTCCTAAGCAGTTTGATATTTTAAACATGGGATGGCAGCAAAAAAACCCTGTCACACAGATACTGTTTTTCATTTTCATGCATAATTCATTAACATGTAGTGATTTTTATTTTCATTCTTAAATTTGACTGTTTTTCCCATGTTGCATATTTGACACGCATTAGAACCAGGACTATCATTTCATTAGACTAAAAAAAAAAAAAAATTGTAAACTAATTATATTCATGGATTCATATCCTGGGTCTTTGTATTGTTTAAAAGAGTGCTTGGTTATTTTAGTTACAGGTGTTCTTATTGTCAACGGTTAGACTGTTAAGAAAACTTACATGTAATGAAGAAATTTCCTTGTTAAAATGGAGGATTTCTTTAGAGCACTGAGAATCCTCTAATTTGATTTTTTTCTGTGTAGGTGATACAAAAGGGCTCCAGATCTTTAGAGCACTTCTGGTTGTGTTGTAATGAATGTCCCAAGAACATTTTCTGGCTTTGATGAAATTGGTAGATCAGATAGAGTCCTCCCTATTCTAGATGTCCGAGTTAGGGAATGAATTTTGACCACTGAGTTCACAGCAGATACGTGTTGCTCCTCCAGTAGCATTGGGTTCTTTCCACAGCCGAGTCACACAATAGTTGGCTTCAGTTCCATAACTCATTGTGTTTGTTGGGACTGTGACAGTCTAAAAATTACCCCAGTTAGCTTCTGGGATGATCTACATGCCTTGAATTGGTAGGCTGTCCAGTAGATACTGGTTTTATCTTCTGGCCATGCCATGGAGACTTGGGTTTTTTCCTTTGTTTCTTAATATGCTGTACTACTATTGGGTACACAGCTCTAGTTCTCTCTTCTGTGGGAAATACTCCTAAGATCTGGTCTGAGAACCTCCCCACCTCCAAATGTTAGCAGTGTGTCCCCACTCCACAGTGGTGATTCTGTCCCCAAATGTTTGCAGTGTGTCCCCACTCCACAGTGGTGATTCTGTCCCCAAATGTTAGCAGTGTGTCCCCACTCCACAGTGGTGATTCTGTCCCCAGATGTTTGCAGTGTGCCCCCACTCCTCAGTGGTGATTCTGTCCCCAGATGTTTGCACACATTCCATAGCAGTGATAGCCCCTTGCTGTTGGTAATGCACCACAGGACTCCTGGCCAGTGAACTACTAATGGTTCTTATTTCTCTGGCCAGTAGATAGAGCAGCTTTGCTTTTTGGCAGTATTAGGTTTTTTTGATGGTTTTTTGAGACTAATTCATGGGATAGATAATGCCCAGCTCAGTATATCCCAGTCCTCAAAAAGGAAAGGCTGCTTTCCACAATGTGGAAGGATCAACTGTTTTGACTAATTCCTTGGGAATTGTCTTGTAGCTCTGTTCACCAACACTCTAATTCATGAGGCTGTTTTACATAAGCTGTTGGTCCCCTCATACTACAGAGAGAAGTTTTGGAAATAGCAGTACGTTTTGGCTGGGCTGGTGCTGGAGGATCATTGGTGTGTTTCAGATCCTCTGCTGTTCATTTGGCGTCTGTCAGGCTAGTTGCTACGTGGGTTGACCATTCATAAAGTTCCCTTAAAAGCAAGAACCCAAATTTTCAGAAGTGGGAGCTGAACTTCCTTTTCAAATAAGTAAGCAAAATCAGATGAGCTCTCATTTTAATAGCATATGCTCTGAATGAAGCAAACCCTAGCCTGCTGCCTTCAGCTCTTAAAGCCCCTTGGAAAATCAAATTGCACTTTCTGGAGTTTGTTGTTTTCTAGCTAGTCTCTTTATAACCTGTTAATAGCATCTCCTTCGCCTGTTGTTTTTGCTGTACAGGTCCTGCTGTTAGCAATGATTTGACCACCTCTGTCATTGTATTTCAGCACATTCAGCTGACATGTGACTGCTAAATGTGACTGTGACAAGTAATGAGAACAGTAGCAAGTAGAAGGGAGGCAGAGTATTTTGTATTTTTCTGACCATGAAAATATGTGAGTGCATCAGAGGTGAAGAATAGGGATGCTCTTTTGGGAGTGTGGGGGGCTGAAACTTTTAACAACTGTTAGAGGTATTAAATGGGAACGTGATACTGAACTGCTGGGATGGGAATATGGTGAAAAGACAACTTGTTTTCACTGGACCTCAGTTTTTTGATAAGTTTTGTTTTTCTGGCAGATGGCTTGTTTCTCTGGCAACCTTCCTTCCTGTTCCTACGTAACAATTACAGTGGAAAGAATGATTTTAAGTCTAATACTACCTTAGTCATAAAAGAATGATGCATTTTAATGAAATGGTATTTGATTGAATATTTGATCAAAACTATTTCCCAAGCAAATTGCTTTTTCAATTGGGCTCAGAGCAACATCAGACAAAATGACAGTACCTACACCACTGGAGATGGAAATGCATTCTCCTTAGTTCCTAGGGCAGCTTCAGAGGAAGTGGCATTTCCCATATTTTTTTGCTTGGAAACCATTTTACATCCATCCCCAACAAACTTGTGTGCAGGATTTCTGCAGTTACTTAAGGATTTCTTTACTTGCTGCTTTTAAAAGGAAAAAATCTTACCTGGCTAATTGTCTGTTAATTTGTAAAGATATGGTGTCCTTGGGGGTGTAATTAGACCTCTGGATTGCAGAGTGTCACTCACTGTTTAGAAATAGTCAGGTCTATGCTTTGGCCAGTGGGCAGCTGACACTCTCTAGTGCTGATGGCTGATAGGTAACAGTTTGTCATGTTTACTGTTTGATTAGAAATACAACAGCAAGGGACGAGCCTGTTAGATTAAATTCCACTTTTAAAAAGTAACAACAGGAATTGAATCATTGGAGAGATGTTAATATATTCTGTTAGTATTTAATCACCATGCTTTCACTTTTTTTATTTAGCTTTTTTTTTGATAAAGACTTGGTGGTACCTTTGCAGCTCAATAGACTGGGGTTTACTGTCTCCACACTTCCAGCCCCGTGTGGGGAGGTGGCTGCTGTGATAATTGGGGTCTAATTTGTACATCAGCATTATTACAGGTTTGCCCGAGTGAGAGCTGAACAATTTCTCCACGATACCCTAACACTTGAACTGCATGTAAAGGAAAAGTATTTGCCGTTTTAACTTGTACTTGATACTTATTTGACAAAATATTGCTGGTTCTGTTTCTAATAGGAAAGAGAAACTCTTCAGAAACAGCTGGATGAGGCAAACAGAGAAGCACAAAAATATCGTCAGCAGCTTCTAAAGAAGGAACAAGAAGCAGAGGCCTATCGGCAGAAGTTAGAGGCAATGAACCGCCTCCAGACTAATAAAGAAGCTGTTTAATAAAAAATGAACACACTGCAAAGCCTGTTACTTTCAAAAACCTGCAGTACAATCTTGAACTGTACGCTATATAGGTACAGCCGTGGGATTTCATGATAGAGAAGATGCTACAAGTTGATAACTGGACTTAAGCCGTGAGCTCTGATTAACTTCTTGTAACATAAAAACTCTGAATTTAGAAATTGTGAAAAGTATTTAAAATGAAATACTGTAAATAGTTGGTTTTTTTACAGTTTCAAAATGAGTTGATAAATCTTTTTGAAGGGATCCAGAAACATGAAAAGCCAATGTTTTTGTGAAATTTTTGATTTTAGTATGAATCTAACTTCTGAAAAACAGAACAGTTTTAAGGGTGATGTTGATTTAAGCTGACAATTTGGAATTTGATTATGTGACAAAATGAATTAACAGTTATTTCTACACAGTAACAACTCAAACAACTTCTCTGAATAAGACATTTCCAGGTGGAAATCTTTGTACAGCTTTAAGTAGTTGTCTCAGATTCTCTGAAAACCATTTTTGGGGTTTTTTTTATTTTAGGTGGTGAAATTTTTATATTTAATTTCAGATATATCCAAGTAGATTTACATGTATATGAAGCTAATATTTTTTAAACTTTTCAGTTTGTACATATGCTGCATGTTTTTATAATTTCTACACATACATCTTGCATAGGTATTTTTCAGCAAAGATGAGAAAAATTATGAGAAAAATGTTTAGCCTATAGGTCATTTGAAGTAAGCTAGCAGCCAGTTTTATTGTGGATGGTATATTTCTTGGAAGAATGTAATTTGTAATTAAGAAGAACAAAAAAAGTATCTTAATTTACATATTAAGAGGCAAAATTTGGTAGTGGAGGCGTTGAAACTTCACTTTGTGTGTCTTACAATTTTCCTGTACAAACATTGTAAAGTTCAGTAATGAATGGAAAAGAACGTCTCCACTGGAACACAAACAGGAGCTATTTTAGAATATCCCTATTGATCTCTCTTCCCCAATAGCCTTGAAATTACTTCAGTGATACATTTTTTTTAAACGGACTTTTGCATTTTAATTACGCAATTGGACAAGTAATTTTTTTATGTTGTAGTGATGCTCTTCCTACCCAGCATCATTGTTCCTCACTGTGATACTGTGTTTGTGTGTGTCTGTGCAGTGATCTATTATGCTTAAAATTTATATGGCACGTTACATCTTCAGAGCATTGTAAAATCTTTTAAAGAGCCCTTACTGCACTGCCTGAGGCAGGTAAGTGAGTGTTATTGTCTCAATTCTATAACTGGTACAAGTGCAACACGAGGGAGTGTTAAATGACTGGCTTAACACCACGTGAACCTGTGGTCACCTGGGAATGGATCTCAGGAGTTCTGGCTTCTAGTCCTGTGCTTAGACTGAGCTGCCTTAAGATTGTTCAGTGCTGTGTTACATTAAATTTTGAACTACTGTGCAGATCCGTTTTTTGTAAGATAAAACTCTCTGTGCTTTGCTTTGTTGTTCCATGTTCACTGCTTTTATGGAATTGTTTATATAAACTTAAGCAAAAAGTCTGGTTTATCTATACTGTACACGGAAAAATTACCCTTAAAACTGTACTCTGGCCTACTTTTTCTATTTTACAATTAAATATCTTTTCCACATATATATAGTGTAGAATCAATTCAATTGGTTGGTGTGTGAATGAGAAGGTCAAAGCTGTTCTGTGTTAGGCATCTGGAAAAACATGAAAAAACAGTTCTGGGTTTAGAATGGCCTTAAATGGCAGGAGGGAGGAATGGGGAAAGAACTGCATTGTACTGTACAAAACATTGTCAAAAGGTCAAAATTTGATTTGGGTTTATAGATCTGGCAGTTAGGAAGAATTCTAAATATCTTCATATCGTTAGACATTTGGTAAATTTGATTTTTATTGGCAAATTTGATCTAAAAATAATCAAAAGATAATGAAAAATCTATGGTGGTGGGTTTTAGAAGAATTGTTTTCAAGGATATCATTATGCTGGAACTAGGACTTGAAGCAAACCTTGTGCAGTGGTTAACTGGAAATTGCTCTATTTTAGGGATTTTTTTCAGGAACTATCCATTATGTCTAGCAGATTGAGGAACCAGTTAGTCAAGGGAAATGTGCTTCTTAGGCATTGCTCTAGTGAATTATTGTGTGATCAAAATAATGTTTGTGTCCTCACATCCCACAAACTTAACAACAGTGTAATCTCTGTGATTTCTCAATAATGATAAGAGTGGCAGGGTTGGTCTGAGTGGTGATAGTGGTAACGTTCACGTCCAAGTGGGCAGTTTCTCACGGTTGTGACGGCAGATGTTGGTAGCAAACAATGAAATGAACCTTTTCTATTCATTCTGTTTCCTGTGAGCAAATATTGTATTCCTCCTTGTTCGTAACAAAAACCTTCTGAGTGAGCATAGCTATAACAAAGCCTTATTTATCACCAGCAATATTTACTCTACCTGTAATCCATTATTGCCTATTTTATTTTAGTTCCGAACAGGACCTGCTGTTTGTTCTCTTCTGCACAGAACAAGAGACCAACCCAATGAAACTCTCACCTTTGAGCTGAAGTGTAGGGTATATGTTACATGAAATATTTATTGTATAGTTGAGCTCTGAAAACAGTGTTAAAAATATTGTTCCTTATTTGCTGTTCCAAATTAAAAACATAAATGTAATTAGCTACCATCTGTTTCTTTGAACAGATGTCCATATATATTAGCATATTAATCACTTGTAATGAGCTAAAATCACAGTTTTTAAGAACTGTGAGCTCTTTTTGCATTGGTCCTGTGCTTGATGCCAGTTCCTTCTTACCTTGTTCCCCTTTATGGGATCATTTACAGTACAGCCAAGAGATGTTCATAAATTCCTATTAAGTGTGTGGGCAGCTTGGTGCTTTTTTCCTAATGTTTCCAGAGCAATATGCGATAAAACAGATGAATATGCATATAGTAGTTTTTTTTTCTCTCAAAGCCTTTTTATCAATTTGGGGGTTTTTATTTCAGTACATTAATCTGATATGTGTCAGAGCACTTTTCTCATATCTATAAAACAGTTCCTTCTCAAGTATCTAATTGCAGCAGAATCTAGGAAAGGTTTCACACTGCTCTGTAGACAGTGTGCTGTGAGAACAATGTAAAAACTTTCTAGAACTATGAAAGTGTTTGTGCTGCTTTAGAGTACCTGGCGCAGAGAATCAAAGCTGCTCTGGCAGCCAGTTCTCTCCTGTGTGAGAACAGCAGAACTGCTGTCAGGGTATCAGACAGAGGGACTGCCTAGCCTGGCATCCTGTCTCCAGCAGGGCCAGCCCTAAGCAGGAGCCTAGGGTATGGCAAAAATAGGCAAGAATATATTTTATGGGAAATAATTTCTCTTTCTGGTGCTTAGTCCACAAGTCCTACCTCTCTTTTTTTCCCAGGGCTGCCTGGTGCAGTGCAGAGCAAGTGAAGATGATGAGGACTCAACATGGAGTATGTCAAAGATTGTGCTGCCAGAGAGACGTCAGGATGTGTTTTCAGGTCCTAAAACTGGAACAAGAGGCACTCTGTAAGGCTCTTCTTTCAAACAGAACAATCCAAGTGGAGGACTTGGAGGAATTCTGGAGAGACAAGACGAAATCCCAGTGCTTACGCATATCATATGGGAGAAAAGCAAGCACAGTGAGGGGAAAGGATGCGTTTTCCCAGCTCAGTGGTCTAGGGTGATACCCATGGAGGAACATCACCTGCTTAGTGTAACCTGCTCTGATCTGAAGGGCAGGAAATCCACAGAGAGCATCATTGCTGCTCCATGCTGTAATTCTGGAACTGGCAATAACTGTAAAGCCTTTCCTTCTTGCAGCATGGGACTGACAACATGAGGACAGAAGACTTGTGGGGATGTAGGTATACTCCTTTATTGGGAAAAAAAAGAGTTCTCAAAACAATTCTTAGGAAAAGTCCCTGTCTGCCATGTCAGATTTGTTCTGTGCTCGTACCTTGTTTAAATGGCTACTGCTAGCACAGTAGCTGGGTGTGCTGGTGTAACATCTGCTGGCTTTTATTTGGTTTTCAAAGCTCTTGAGCATTTTCTCTCCCACAAGTCTCATGTTAATGTGCCTTATATTCATGGCGTGGATTACTGGGAGACTTCTGAAAGATTGATTGAAAATGGGAAAGTGCAGAGGCAGCTCCTCTTAGTGATACACTATCTTACACATCAAAAGAGCACAGATGAGAACATGAGAGATTGTAGAAACCCTCAGTTGGGAGGAGTTAGATAAACTCACCAATAACCTCCTGTTAAACCTTTTCCAGAACACGTGAGTCTGAGAGATAAAGGGACCTATAAAGGGGGAAGCAGCTGGCAGGGGACCAGACCAAACTGACCACAGCTCCCAAAAGGTTGTGGCCCAGGTTTGAAGAGGTGCATTGCTAAGGAATCAGGATGGAGCCTGAGGAGTACAGACAGAGAGGTGAGTGTTCCTTGGCTCTTGCAAATAAGTCAGCTGTAGGGCTGCGAGTGGTACCCAAAATTAGGGTGGGCTCATACACTCTGTGCACTTGTCCTTTAGACTTGGATCTGCTGAGGCAAAAATGTGTCCCAGGGCTGAGTTTGAATTAATGGATTTAGAGTCTGTGGGTAACTTAGCATTTTTAGTCTTACATCTAAGATGCTGTGGCAAAGTGTAATTCTGAATAAACCTGTGCTAAGGGGTTCTGCACAGTGGCTCTTCCCTGGCTGACACCCTGAGACTGCAGTGATACTTGGACACTTCTGCAGATGGAGAGCCAACTTTGGTTCCAGGGCTGGAGGAGATTGCCTTAGAAAGTAGAGAAAAGACGTGGAGCTATGCAGCTGATTTCAGAGGATGCAAAAGGGGGTGTGCTATAATGACAAGGAAGTGTAGGACATTATGAAAATTTAATTCCTGTGAATGCAGTTTCAGTTAATTTGTAGGCAAGAAAATCTAACCTTTCAGTAACCAAACAAACTGTACTTGTACAATGATTGTGTTTTAAAGGTACATTTGGACTATTCAATGATGACACTGAATAAACCCTGCAAGCCTGTTTTAGAAAATGTCCCTACATTATTAGATGGGACAAGTAGGTTGTAGGAGGGAGGAGCTGGGAGCAGTATTCCGATGCTAATGGAATCCCTGTCCAGTGCTAAGGACAGACTGTGTGGAGTGCTGGTTCTGCTAGTTATTTTTTCCGTAATCCAAACTGAAAACCCCGGTTTGCCTCTTGCAGGGAAAGAGATGGTGGATTACATTTGCCAGTACCTGAGCAATGTGAGAGAGAGACGGGTGACTCCTGATGTACAGCCAGGGTACATGAGAGCCCAGCTGCCTGATTCTGCCCCCATGGACCCAGACAGCTGGGACAGCATCTTTGGAGACATAGAGAAGATTATTATGCCAGGGGTAAGAAATAAAGTATAATCATGACAGGAAAAAGCCATTGCTAGCTGGGGTGAGCACTTAATCCTGGGAATGCACAGGTTCTGCAGAACATTCTTCTAAATAAGTAAAGTACTCAAAAATGTAGAATAAATCTTGTAGATGTTATGTCCACAGTTGTGTTCCTAACCATAGTTTTAGGGGCTAGATTGTGAATGTATTTTTAAAGTCCTTTGTATATAACTCATATTTGCTTATAGGAAAACAAATTCACAAACAGTTTCTTTAGTGTCAGAAAATCAGCTTCACAAAGTTTCTACCTGCTGAACCCTATAATCTCAGTTTCAGAGATGTGGAAACTTGGGCACAGCAAGGTGAAACAACTCTTGCCCAACTTCATGTACATACAAGACTTGTCTCCTGCACTTTGAATCTAAAGATCTACTTCCTCTTGTACATAAATACTGCAGATTCTGCTGAGGGAGTTCATATTACTAAATTACGTGTTTTATGTAAGAAGCTTTTTCAAAGTGTGTCCTCAAGTTTTTTTATAGATGTTTGCAGAATCTTGATCTGATGTAGGAGAGGCAATCAGATTACATGGACTTATGTTGGTGTCCCACACACAAGCTCCCTCAGGTGTATAGAAGGGTTTATATAGTGGTAAATAGCTGTGTGTAGCTGAAGGCAAGCTGTTGTTTGACAAAATGAGCAACTTTGTAGCAAGGATTCCCTTTATAAAGATAAATATTTTGATAAATCTTTCTGACTCTGCTCTTTTGAACATGGCACAACGTTCTTTCCTGTTCAGTATCTTTGCCTGTTTAATTCAGATAAATGCTTTTGCTGTTATTTGCAATATATCTATTAATGACACAGTGTTATCATCTGCTAGTGCTGCTCTCCTGTTGATATTATCTCTGCAGCTTTCTGCTAGCTGATGTATAGTTGCATGTATTATGTTGCTGTAATCCTTTTCCCCCAGTTTAAACAGATACTAACCACTACATCTCATGCAGAGTTTTGTGACATTTTCAGACTTAATTTCTACATAATTCTGTTCTAGGTAGTCCATTGGCAAAGTCCACACATGCATGCCTACTTTCCAGCTCTGACTTCCTGGCCTTCACTCCTTGGAGATATGTTGGCTGATGCAATTAACTGCCTGGGATTCACATGGGTAAATTTTTTGGGGCTATTTTAGACATTCCTCTTCTGTGTGTAATATGCTAGCAGGTCATAGTCATTCTTTCATGTTCTCCAAGTGAGTATAATTGTTTGTTTAAACCAACTGTATGTTGTTTGCATAAATGAAAATTGTCACTTTAAAAAAAACCCCAAAAGAATATGTAAGAACAAACATTACCTAGTAGTAAGAGGTGAATGAAGAAAATATACTAGAAATGTCTGTTTTCAAATTCTTTGCATATCCCACTGTGAGCATTGTTCCTTGTCATCTAGCCTCAGTGCCAAGACTGTTACACAAGCAGTGCAGGCAATAGAGCAGCCACCATCCATGACTGCAGGCTGGACTGGGCTCCATTCCAGTTCTCCTGCTCCTTTGAGAGAACCCATTTCCTATTTTTCCTCTTCTGAAAGTAATTGTTTGGTGGCCTGGCCCAGAATATCTGCGTATTTTGTATCCTGCCCCAGCAGCTACACAGCATTACTTGGTTATGACTCTGCACAGTTTCTGAAGCCAGTGTTTTCCCCAGTGGCAAAGTTGCCCAGATTTTTAGATGTGTGTCGCTGTGTAGGAAAGTAGAAGCTCACAAACCTGTAAGAAATTGATGGGTGGGGTTCCCATGTAGCTGTATGAGATTAGCTCATTGCCTCTCTTAGCTCTCAGTTGGATGAGGGATCAACACCCAGGGTGAATTACAGTCTAATTCTCCTTTTTAAATTATTTCTAGGCCTCCAGCCCAGCCTGTACAGAACTGGAAATGAATGTGATGGATTGGTTGGCTAAAATGCTGGGCCTCCCAGATAAATTCCTGCACCACCATCCTGACAGTGTGGGCGGAGGAGTATTACAGGTAGGGGAGATTAGAGATGGCCTCATCAACGTTTTGTTTTCAAGTGAATTTCTCTCTGGGTGATAGTTTTGCTAGAGGAAAAACCAACAAAATTTTATGTATGGGTCTGAATCCAAATTTGGCATTATTTTCCCAAATTTTAGTATTAAATGTAGAAGATCATAGAATAGAAACTGCTATTGCTTTTAGTGCTGTGTTATGGACAAACAGCAGCTATTCTTGTGGTCTTTGTAAGGAAAAATGAAAGTCAGATTTCATTTCTCCAATCTCTTTCACATCACCAGATTTTGCACTAAAGTAATCCTTGTCAATGTCCTTCTGCCACAGTCCTTAGCCACACAAGAAATTATTTTTCCTTTTTCTCTCGTCTACTTTTTGTCTCTGAGAGGTGCAAGATCAAGGCCTGGACCTTTGCTGCCTTCTGGAAGGCCTAAGCAAGAGTTCCCTGGAATCAGTGCTGCATCTTTGTTATAAGGGGCTTTTTTCATGTTTTTAATTTTGTGGGAAATTGTTTTATCTGTAGAACAAAAGGAAAATGTGATTTATTTACTCCGCAGAAGTCGGTGCTGCACATTAAAATGTACAGCAGTTAAAAGGCTTTGTTTTGTGTTGCTGGCCTAGAAAGCTGCTCATCAGCTAATGACTCTGCTGCATCAGAGAAAAGCAGGAGCAGGAATAAAAGAGCCAGTGGGCAGCTGGGCACTTCACTGATTTCCACAGATCCCTGGCAAAATAGCAGTGAAGCAGCAGTTGCAGTAAATGAGCAATGTCTTTGCAGAGCACTGTGAGTGAATCAACCTTGGTTGCACTGCTGGCAGCAAGGAAGAACAAAATTCTGGAGATGAAGGTTTCTGAGCCAGACACTGATGAGTCCTCTCTCAATTCTCGCCTCATCGCTTATGCATCTGATCAAGTAGGTTCTTATGATTACAAGGAAAACAAATTGCTTCTGTTGTCTCACTCAGCCTATGCCATGTGAAGTTGCATTTCTGTACAAAGAGAAAAACACTGGAATGCCTTATAAGCATGAACCAGATCCTCTACTGCTGCTTTCTGCAGATGGGGAAACTAAATCAGTGTGAGGTGAGGTTTTTAGGGTCTTGGCAGTCCTCAAGGGTTTGTTTCACATGACTCATTTCTGCACTTCCTTCCTGTTTTTCACAAGGCCTTACTCCAGGAACTGGGTGCTGATCTCGTGTTTCTTCCCAGCCTCCTTCCCCTCAGGGACAGGCATGCTCAAGGCATTGCTACCTAAATGCTGCTCCTGGTTGTGGGCTCCACTGTTGGCCTCTGCCAACAAACCTCTTCTGTCCTTGGCCTCCTGAGCTGAACAATTATATTCCCCTGGGAAAACTGCCACGGGAGAGACACTCATGCTGATTCTTTCTTGGTATAACTAAAAGGACTTTTTCTTGTAGGTGTTCCACTCTATTCAGAAGTAAACACACTTCAGGAGATTTATCTTCATTTGGCAGGGAGGAGGGAATAAACTGAGGTTGATTCATTTCTACAGGCTCCTTTAAGAGCTGAGTTTTGATAAATGGCCCTCCAAACACAAGATGAGGATGCCTATTATTTTATTTTAGAAACCAGTACCCAAATAAATGAAACATTCTTTGGAATTACAGTGTACTATTTCTTACAGTTACTCACAAAGAAGATGCTTTCAGACTTGTATTAATATGGATTACAATAAGGTCGTTATCTCTGTATTTCTTGCCACCACTGTCTTTCATAAAGCCATAACTTACCACAGCTGTTCAGCCTCAGAGCTTGAGTTCTCACTGTTTTTCTTATTTTAAAGGCACATTCCTCTGTAGAAAAGGCTGGCTTGATTTCTCTTGTGAAGATAAAATTTCTGCCTGTGGATGAGAACTTTTCCCTCAGAGGTGAAACTTTGAAGAAAGCCATTGCAGAAGACAGAAAGAAAGGCCTAGTGCCAGTCTTTGTATGTTCAACTTTCTGGTTGGGGGTATTGACATAGTGTTATATTCTTAATGTCAACATGAAATTACGTATGAAAAATTCCTCGTTGTGTTAAAATACATTAGCTGAAGGTTCAAATGTATACAAGAATTTCTATTTTATTAAATAAGAAATTTTAATGTTTTGACTGTCTGCAATAAACTGCCCACTTTTAAAGTGCTGCATCCTTGTATTAAAAGAAAACAAATCCATTCTAACAGGTTGGGTTTTTTCCTAGGTCTGTGCAACTTTGGGAACAACTGGTGTCTGTGCTTTTGACAATCTCTCAGAACTGGGTCCAGTTTGTAAGTGTCTTTTTTTTCCTGATTTTAAACTGTGGAAGTATCTAAAAGATAGTGTGAGACTTTTTCATGCCAAAACTATGGAGAGCTGAGTTTTTCAGACGTGTCTCAGGGATCTCTGAAGTCAGTACAAGACTTTGCAGTGATTTCTGATTAGATTAGGATGCTAAAACACATTCTATTGGAGATGGATGAAATTTGCCAACTGATAAATCTTTAATGTGGTTATTCAGGAAATACAGACTGTGTGGTACTGTTGTAGGATGGATACATTAATATTTAATGTAGCAAGGGAGTATTGAAGGTAGATTCTGGTAGGACATCCTTTGGATCAACCAGTTTCACAGGTAAATTTGACATGGTTGCAAATTCTATTCCAGCATAAATTCTGACCAGTAGCTGCTGAAGACCTGAGGAGCTTTCTCTTATGGGTCAGATTGTGGCTTCTATTTCTGGGTCCTTTTTTGCTTGCCACTATATCTTTATTTTGGCTTTGTGCAACTGAGAGATACTGGGGAATTTCACTTAGTGAAAGGTGAGAGAAATCAAATGTTAAAAAGATTCACTCACATGAAATATGGAATAGTGAATTTTGTAACAGAATCCACCTGGTTTCAACATTATCCCAGATTTTGGCAGTATGGATCCACACCTTTAGAATAAAACTAGGTTGTCAATTGCTTGTCTGCCTCCTTCAAAACACTACAGCTAATTGCAGAGAGGAGAGATGAAGCATGCACTTTGATTCCTTATGTTCCTTACATAACAACAATCTCAATTCCAACAGGTGATGCTGAGGGACTCTGGCTTCATATTGATGCTGCATATGCAGGAACAGCATTTGTGTGTCCTGAATTTCGATTGTTCTTGGATGGAATTGAATATGCAGATTCCTTTACTTTTAATCCTTCTAAGTGGATGATGGTCCATTTTGACTGCACTGGCTTTTGGTGAGTATAGTCAAAACACAAACAACACCAAAAGGATAACATGCAAATTGCAAAGTTTTTCTCTGCACTTCTTTTGCTAAATCTAGCTCCTTCTACAATTGATAGGGTTAAAGATAAATACAAGTTACATCAAACCTTCAGTGTTAACCCTGTCTACCTCAGACATGCCAATTCAGGAGCTGCAATTGACTTCATGGTAAGTTATTATTTAAGTTGATATTTTATATTGCGTATAAAATGTTCAAACAGAGTGTGCAATTCCTCTCATTCTGGAGTATGCTTATCTTATAGCTGGTCTTATCACATAAACCAAATTATACTGAGATCCTAATGCAGAAAAAATAGTCAAACTTTGCAGTGAGCCCTGGTTATGAAAATTGATTATAAAATTGCTTCCAGATTGAAGTCCTTAAGATTTTTACACAGATGGAGAGCCAGCCTTGCCTTTCTAATGCAAAGGGTCATTTCTGTGCATTGTGTTGCTGCAGTAATTCCTACTGATGCCATTTTGGCTGGATTTCTTGTCTCTGTGATAAGTAATAAAAGAGAGAAAGGAGTAAGCAATGGAAACGCCATGCTCTGAAACAGTAGGAGAATGAATTGCATTTTTTCCTTCAGATTAAGGTATTCATAGGAGAGCTAAGAGGCATTTCACTTCACATACATCTTACAGCAGATTTCAGTACAGTAATACAAAGGAATATTCACTGCCAATTATTTCTGCTATGATCTCACCCTAGTCCTGAAAAGATAATTGTTTTCTTGAAATCAATAGTGCTTTTCACTAGAGTGGAAGGAGGCATGGAAAAAAAGATGTTGAGTCCCTCTTGTGGTTAAATTGGATTCTGCACATGATTGTGCAGCTCCCCTGAAATACCCCTTTACACGTTTTCTCACTCTTTTCCTTGCAGTAGGTGTTACATTGTCTGGAACTGTCTACCCCTGTATCAACTCTTGCTGTTTATAGCTGGTTTGGGAAAATGTTCAGGATGGCACTTAAATATGCAAATTAGAGGAGCTAAAGTGAGCACTCAGTCCTAGAATGTAGACAGCCACATCTTAAATTGATTGTGCTTTTAAATGCAAAAAGTTGTTGTTATTAGCTGGTAATTAATTTAAAATTCTAAGCATAGATAGGCTACAGATTAAGGGCAATAGCCAAAATCTTGTTTTTGCAAATAATTGAAAAATCTGTGGACACAGTGTTTCTTTGATGGCTGTTCCCGAGGCTTAGCAGATTTTCAGTAATATGACACTATTCCTCTCAACAGAGAGTTCTGACCTGAGTCTGAAGCAAGAGATGTAGCAGTGGGAGGGGAACTCTCCCTTCTGTTGTTTCTGCACTCATTGAGGCACTGTTGTGTTTTCACAGCACTGGCAAATTCCACTGAGCCGTCGATTTCGTTCTTTGAAGCTGTGGTTTGTGCTTCGTTCGTTTGGGGTGAAAAAGCTGCAAGCCCATGTCAGACACGTATGTGAATGACCAATGTGTTGTGTTCAGTTCTTGGCAGGTGAGATTAGTAAACTCAGAGATGCAGAGATGAGTGACAGAAATCCTCTCACACGTAAAGCTTGCATGTGAACACTAAAGGTGTGCTGGTTTTACCCTAAAATAATCTGTAAAGATTGACTGTGCAGACAAAACATTTCCAGTCCTCTTCTTGACAGCACTGGGCAATGCAAAGGGACTTGGTAAGTCACTGCCTTCTGCACTGCACTGAGCAATAATCTGGAGAAGCTTTCTTTGTGGCCAAATGGCAGCTGTCTGGGAGGCAGGCTGTGAGGAATAGCTGAACCCATCACTATGAAAATGTACAGGCTTAAGGCTCTGATGCAGTGTAAATACAAGGGGTCACTTTGTGGATCAATGGTTGCCTCAAAAGGACTGTCATATAAGAAGGCACATTCTGTTTTCAAACCTCCTTCTAGAAAATCCCTATGTATAGGCCAGTTACTCATGTTCATTGTCAAGGGTTTGGGCAAATAGAGACAGACTTTAAAATTCTTAGCTTTGATGTCATTTTTCTGTTTGCTCTTATTCATGTATTGGAATGATGTGTTTTAGGAAGGAAAGGAATTCTTTTTAACTACCCAGTTTAGTGCCTAACAGTAGGTTGGTGACAAACCAATATATAACTTATTTTTTTCATTAATTATAGGGTACTGAAACAGCCAAATTCTTTGAATCCTTGGTTAAAAGTGATCCACTCTTTGAAATTCCTGCCAAGAGACATCTTGGACTGGTTGTATTTCGCCTAAAGGTAAAGATTGGCCCTTTTGCATGTCTCTTTGGAATGAACTGATCACAGCTGATCTCTCCCAAAACATTAAGAACTGTGAATAAACTTCCATGTAAGAATTTGTCATTGCAATTCTTATATGTATTTGGATGTCACTGAAAATTCTAACTATAGTGGGGTTTTTTATTATTCATATTTAAAACAGGGTCCCAACTGGCTGACAGAAAAACTCCTGAAAGAACTGAGCAGTTCTGGCAGGCTCTTCCTCATTCCAGCAACCATCCATGACAAGTTCATCATTCGCTTTACTGTAACCTCTCAGTTCACAACCAGGGAAGATATTCTGCAGGACTGGAGCATCATTCAACACACTGCAGCCCAAATCATCAGCCAGAATTATGGGTTGCACTGCATCAATTCTGGTGATGGGACAGGAATCCCCACTACAATAGTTCAGCCTAGTTCTGATGCCATTAGTAATGTTCCTCAGCTCTATTTAGATGGAGGGAAATACAAAACACCTTCCAGAAAAACAGTAGTTCAGCCTAAGAAGTTACCAGTGTGTCCCAGTACACGTGTGATTAGTCAGCAGGTGAAAGGTCAAGGGCATCCTCTGGATGACTGTTTTCCAGAAGATGTCCAAGATGTTACCAAACATAAGTTAACCTCTTTTTTACTCAGCTATTTATCTGTTCAAGGCAAGAAAAAGACAGCACGTTCCCTCAGCTGCACCAGTGTGCCAATGACTGGTAATCCTGAGCAATGTAACCCCAAAGCAGCAGCCACTGACAAGGAGTCTCGTGCAAACACCAGAGTTCTTTCCAGGCTGCCTGAAGACATGATGATGTTCAAAAAAGGTGCCTTCAAAAAACTGATAAAGTTCTACAGTGTCCCAAGCTTTCCAGAATGTAGCATTCAGTGTGGCCTTCAGCTGCCTTGTTGTCCTCTGCAAGCCATTGTTTAACAAGTAGAAGAGCCTGGTCCTTAGAGAAAGAACCAAAGTTTGCTTATTCACATGCAATACTACATGTTCTTTTGTTCAAAATGTATGCAGTGGCAATGACCACTGAGAAAATTCCTGTGCTTTTACTGGTGAAAACCTCATGTATTTATAGATTAAAATGTCAAATAAATCTTGTAGGCATATAGCATGAAGCTTTCTGTTTTGTAGACTGTGGTAAAGAAAATGCCAATTTCTCCCTTATCAGTCTGGGTAATGAACAGCTTCCAGGTGGTAGACTGGAACCACTTTGACAAAGTATGCTGGCCAAAGTATGCTTATCAGGAGGGGATAAACAGTTTAGGTCTCTATTTGCACCACTGTTTTTTGGGGGAAGCGGGGGTTGATACCTTGACTAGAACTCGCTAGACTGATGTGAGGATCTGTGTGTTCAGACAACACCAACGTTAATTCTGAACTATGCAAAAAGAAGGATGTAAGCTAAGAGATTTTGCTGCATTAGGGCAACTTTCCCAGAGTTAAACATAGAAGCACTGCCAGTCCATCTGTTCTAATCAACTGCAGGAGGCTTTGTGCAACCATGTTGCAAGAGCAGTTGCCCTTGTGAAGCACCTGTGGCCTTTCTCAGCATTACCTAAGGTCTGTGCAGCACAAATGCATGAGGAAAGAGAGGAGGAATGATATTTCCCTCTCTCTCATAACAGAGAGCTAAAGGGGCATCATGGGAGAAAGGGTCTCCATACAGCAAACAAATGGATTGCTACAAGAGGCCAATGATTTCTGTATATTAAAAAATGGGGGGGAGAAAAATCTCTTAAGGACAAATTTAAATTTAGAGATAGTACAGTTGAGTCAGGGAGCATGGTGATTACTAGGACATTATTCTGGGAAAGCACTGCTAGATCCTTGCTGCTTTCCTTGTAGTTGTTTCCAGACACCTACAGTCACCCCATCCTGAAGGCAGTGCACTCAGACAGATGGATCTTCCATCTGATCCAGAACAGCTATTCCCAGCTTATATAAACAATGAGCCTGGTTAATGTCTAGACCCTTATACAACATCAGCAAAGCTCATCAGCTAAGATACAGGTAGAGTTGGAGTTTTCTGATTCATAAAAACAATCTCATACTCACACTTTATTTCTGCTAAAAAATCGATAATGACATTTCATATCACTTTTAATAGTGCTATTAAATCTCTCTGTTTACACAATGAAGCAATAAACACAGTGAGGATGGCAGTCCTTTTGTGCCTAGTCTTAGATGTTTAAATTTATATTCAGCAATAGGAAATACTGACCTCAGTCAGACATTTGTAATTTATAAACATATCTAATGTGCTAGTGAGTAACGGAAGTATGATAGGATTTTAGCCAATTATGGAAAGACTCTTTTCCTCACTTCCTGTCCTTTCCTCCATCTGTTTCTTTTATTATGTAATTTCATATTATTTAGACACTAAGATTCTTTTAAAATCTTTTATCTTTTAAAATATATATTGTCTTCTTAACTTGGAATACTTCGTTGAAAGGATAAGACTTTTCTGTCAGCAACAGACTAGAATGTGTATTTATGCAGAATAATTATGTTGACTCTATGTCTTTCAGGAAATACAGGGCAGAGGGCAATGCAGTAGATGGTAGAAGTCAAAGATGAGCATGGAACACTGGAATTGCAAAATACTGTTTCAAGGAGTGATTCAAGAAGGAAATCTGAACCATTAGGACAAAGATAGATAATGTGCATAAATTGCAAGGAAACTGTGGACCTGATTCTCTGTCCTGGCTTATGGTTATCAAAGGTGCTGCAAAGACTGATTGATACCTTTTTTCTTACTAAATTCTAACTGCAGTTCTGCCTCTGTGACATTCTCTTTATGCAAACACATTTTTGAAATGAAGGAGGAACTGATATGATTGCAGTGATCCTAAACCATCTCTGAGGCACCTGTGAGTAGGTACCCCCTGCAGACAACAGCTCAAGTGCACCTTCAAAGGGGCACTCTTTAAATACTCACATTAACACTTTCACCTGGGGATCACCTGTCTTGGGTTAGGATATTTTGGCTACAAAACCCCCAAAACTCCCACTACCCTAAACACAGGTGCATTGGTTTCTATAGAGCTCCTCCTTTTTGGTGTGCAGCTGAAGTGTTCACTTGAGGTAAGTGTTTTCTCTAGCCATTTTAATAGAATGTCAGTTAATGGATTGCCATTGTTCCCCTGTGCAAAAGAGTGATTAATTGAAGCCAAAAGCTCCTTTTTTTTTCTTGGAAAAAGTTAATGTTAGTATGCAATGAGATTACAGACCTCATTAGGAAAGGTTTTTGTTGGGCTTCCCACTTTATGTTTAGATTTTCAACATAATATTACAAATGTTCCCTGTTATTTAATTAGCAAACAACAAAAAAGGTGTTTAATGATACCTGTGGCACATTGCATAGCTTATGCAAATAGCTAATGACCTGGCACCTTAGAGGTAAATAATCCCCAATAAACTTTCACTGAGATAAATAACCCTTCAATAAACTTTGAAATTCATATTTTATTGTAGAGATAACTAACTTTAATGACATAAAGACTGTATTATTGAATTCAGCTTATTTATTTCCTTAGTGACTCAGACAACCTTGAAGCAAACTCCATGAATTTCACCCTTCTGACTGGACCTAGGGACCAGGACTCAGTGCTTCTTGGTGAAGTTTAAACAGCCATTACTGTGAATAAGGATGGCTTTTCTTTCTTACTTTTTGTAATAACTATTTTCAATTTCATATTTTGCTATGTGCCACCAAGGGGACAATTTCTTCCCTCTTGTTTAGCCTTCTGCTGCCGTTTCATGTCAAATCTGATACTTTTCAGCACAAGGTGAGTTGGATTCAGTTCATTGATCTGCCAGGAAACTTCTTCACTCAGACTTTCTTTGCCCCTCCAGGTGAATTCCCTTTTGCTGCTGGGTGAGCTGTGGCCAGCTCTAATGCAGCACAAGCCCTGGGTGTCCAGGCAGGGTGGAGGGAGCAGATTCCTGCAGTTTGGGTGGTCAGAGCTCCCAGGGAGCTGCTGCAGTTGGAACTCGAGCCGGTGGATTGGAGTGGCCGCCAGCCAGGGCTGCCTTTCCTGCTCTCACTGCTCCCCTCACCCAGCCCGAGAACTCCTGGGACCCAGGGAGGAGCTGCTCCAGGGAGCTGCCGGGGTGAAAATCAACTGATTTATGCCTAGGGGCAATTTTGACTATCACTAGACTTAAGCATTTGGATAAATTAGAGGGTTTTTACACTTCTCCTGTAACAAAGCTACTCTTTCAAACTGGTGCCTTAGGATTTTTTTAGAAGTTGCTTCACAGCTGTAAACACTATGGAACATTTTTGGAAGCTTCTTTATGTGGTGGTAACTGCCTGGGAAAAGTAGGAGAAACTAGTAGACCCTTTTAGCTAGGTCATAGCCAATATTTCCAAAGCATTGCTGGACTTCCATAACTAATTCCAGCTTCCAGCTCCTAAGAGTGTGTAGCAGTTTTGTGCTATGGTCCTGCAATGGGCTTTCAGGAAAAGTTTTTTTTGTGTAACCTTTTCTTCTTCAGTTACATCTCTGACTTTCTCACATGGGAAGTGATATTAGGTCTGTAACTTCAGGAGGGAATTGTTATCAGCAGCCTGGAGAGCTGAAACCCTCAGATTCATTGGTCATGAATGTAACATTTTGAAAGACCTTTGTCTGCCTTATTATTCAGGGCTAATTTGTTAAAAAACTTGTAAATTTTCACACAACAAATACTTGTTTGCTCACCAGCTTTTGCACGATATATTGTTTTTCTAAGCTACTCCTTGAGATAAACATTTTCCACTCTTCTATGGCTACACGTTTCTCACAAAGGTTTTCAGCTCAAGGCTTTGCAGGGTTTGCCAAAAGACAAAGATATCTTGTTGTGATCCACAAGATGTCACCAGAGGGCAACAAGTAACTGGAAGTTTGTGTTAAATTTGGGTTTGGGCTCAATGTGCAGTTATTAAGGGAAAGGTAGACAGCATGGGAAAGCCCAGCACGCCTCATGCTGGCTGACAGAGGATGCTCCAAGCTGCAGCATTTTCTGTGCAGACAGCTCCTCTCTTTTTTCTGTTTTGTTAGGTTTAATGGGAGACTTCACTGTACTGCTACAAGTCAGAATGCACCGTTCCAGCCAGCTCAAGTGACAATAATCCTACCACAAAACAGCACTTACCTAATTACTGATGAATGGCAGAGATGGGATGCAGACTGGATGCCTTGTGGCTTCAGTGAACCTGTGTAACAGGTCAGCTGGGTTTGTTCTCTCTTTGTTTGCTTCACCTGACCATTCCCATGGAAAGTCCCAGGTGGGGATTTTTCAGGATTGCTAAACTGAAGCCTTCAAGCTTCATTTTTCAGTTTCAAATGTCTTCCCATCACATTTCAAATCAATAGCTACTACAGTTTCTATTAAAGTCGTATTTGCAGTTTTACCACAGGTTTCCTCTAAAGGTTTGATCAGATGGGACAGGTTGACCCCATCTAATTAATTGGTGCTGCTAAAAGGGGTCATTCTGTTTCCCTGTCCTCCTTATGTGACCTTCTAGTTCCTCTGCCTCCCTTGCTCCAGCTCTGATGCTCTTCTGACAATTCAGTGATGAATTCAGCTCACTAAGCCAGCAAAAAAACTGTATTTTTGGGGTGAGTTCCCTGTTGAATCACTGAGTAGAACTGGCTTGTTGAGGAGTCATATTAGTACCAATCCTAGGACTATAAAGGAAGGAATCAGGAAAAAATAAGCAACAGCTTGACCTCCCTTCCCTGCATGCCTACATCTCAAATTCTTCTTCTGTTCCCTTCCCACTTCAGAAGGAGTGTTAAGTGTCTGTTAACCAGGCAAAATAACTTTTGTAAATGTAAGAACCAGGTTCATAGTCTGTGCAGAGATAAACCACCAAACCTACTCACAGCAGAGTTCAAGCCCTTCCATTTTCACCCTCCCTGCCTGGCAGAGGTTCAGGAGATGAAGGTCAGTGAAATACATGCTCTGGCACTACTGAAACTGGGCTAACATCAGCAGTTTATTCGTATTTTTCCATATCTTTCCCCACTTCTGAGGGATGATGCTCACAAATCTGTAATGCATCAGGATTTCTAGTAGGTCAGCCAGGTGAGCTAGTCCAGTTGCAGCTGATTTGACACCACTGGAATACTTTGCAATCACCAACCTCGAAAAAAATCTCCTTCAAAAAGAGTGAGCCCCTCCTGTAACTAGAACTTCCAAGGAAGTCTTGTCTAATGGATTACCCAGGTCCCTCCTAAAATCAAGAAATTTTGATGTTTCAGGGTGCCTTTACTTTGCTGCATTCTGTTACAAGCTCTTTTACGTTCCTTTATATTAATGATGTTGCTTTTGAAAGATAAAATGGTGCAACATGGCTGGGAATAAACATGTCAGGACTCATTAGAAAAAGCCATATAGGTAGTCCAGATTTGTGTGCTGCACATATAGATACCTAAAAGTGCAGATATACAGGAGAACTCTTACACTCCACAGAAGATGAGAGGTGTGTGACTAGGGTAGCATAAAATGACAATTCTATTACTATGTATGCAGTTACTAACTATGGATCTCAGCTAGTCCAACCTACATATAAACTACTACCTGTGTAGTTTAGCCTACTGGTCAGAGGATGGTATCTTTGATACCATGGTGGTTTCTAGGCTATTGAAGCTAAAATTCTTCAGCTACTTTGGATTGAGTGGTGAATGTAGATTCAGTTCTTTGCTCTTTTATGACTGGCGAAAGAAATTCTAGGTGAAGCTGAGTCACAGTGAGACTCATCTTTCTGTTGCAGAGGTGTTAGAAGCAACTGCTATGAAATTCTAGGAACAAAATTTTAATATTCTGCAGCAACATGTGAGATTCCTGGTGCTGGATGGTAACTAAATTCTTGGCACTGAGCCCATCCTCATCTTTCTTGGATAGACATGGTTGGGATTCATCAGAGCAGATGTGCTCTCCAGGATCAGAGAAGGGAGCTGTCAAAGCTCAGGAATTATCTCCTGTCTTCATAGAGAAACTCCTGCAGGAGCCTCGCTCAATTCTCTTTCATGAAGTTGAGAAAATGTTTCCATCCCATAAATAGGTTTTGAATTCTGTTGGTTCATCACAGATACACAGCAAAGCTCATTCCAGAGCTATGCTGGCAGGGTTAGCTCAGAGTTCAGTTAGCTGGGTTAGTGCAGGCACCCCAGTCACAGCAAGCTCTTCGCTCTCTCCTCTGCTGAGAATTTACCTGTCAAGAGCTGGAGTGACCACGAGGAGATGGGAGGGTAAGGATTAAGCAGAAAGCTTAGCTGAGAATTTCAAATTACTCATTTCCACCGAATTTTGGCTTTGCTGTTTTTTTCTTTTATGGAAGAGTAATTGACATCCACGTGTCCAAATCCAGTGTTGTTTTTTTTAACCACCAATTTAAGCTTGACTCAGATTCAGCATAAAATTCCCCATTAATTTCTTAAACCCTCTGAAGGAGACACTCATGTCAAATCCTCCTTGTATAATTTGTTGCTATCCTACCATCAAGGCAAAATTATACTCAGCAAACTTTTCAAAGGCAGTACAGTATGAGCAACATTCACAGGTGCTGCCAACAGCAGCATCAGATGACAGGGTGTGCTTATCAAAGAACTGTTTTCTTAGAAAGAGGGGTGGGGGAAGAGGCTTTGCTCTCACAGCCTCATTGCCTGGGCAGCAGCAAACTGAACAGACAAGCTCTGCCACCTGCTTTAGTGTAAGGGTACTTCAGCCTCTTTCACAGGAATAAATCCCTTCAAATTCGGAGGTCAGTAGCTTGCTTGCAGTTGCCACTCACACAATGGTTAATGGAGCCAGAATTTGTATAATGTGATATGGCTGCAATTTAACTCCAGTGTGAGAGAGCAGAAAACTGAATGCAGTTGTTATTTCAGGGGCACAGCAAAGTGATATTAACAATTGCTACAAATATTCTTCAAGAAAGCTGTGAAGGAGTTTTCAAATTTTAAATGCTTATGTACAATGGGCTATGTTGCAAGACCCTATATTTGAGATTCAAGAAATTTCAAATGTCCTAGAGCCATGAAGTTCACTTGGCAGCCCTGAGAGAAAGTACTGTCACAGTACTGATCCTAGAAAATGCTGGCAGATCACGTTACTGTACACATGGAAATACTGGGCTGAATGAAATCTATCCCACCAAGTGATGTGCCTCTTGCTGCATGAACCTCCAGCATTTTTCAGTAGTCAGCACTGCACTGCCTCTGGAAATGACAGAGTGTAAAATGTCAGGGATTATGGCCACCAAATCCTTTGCCTTCATAGAACTTTATTCAGCTCTGTCACCTTTCTATAATAGAAACGTGACATCTAAAATTAAAGCAGGTATTTATATGCATGCTGGAACTCATATGCCCATACAGTGCAGCTAATCAGAATGTAGATTTCTGCAGAGTCAGGGAGGAAAAGAAATTAATTATTAAATCAGTCATTTCTTTGATGTAACATAGTTTGTGAGTGGCCAGAAGGACAGTGGAAACTCTTATCTTCCTGAAACCAGGTGGATTCAGTCAACAAGGACTATTTTATTTGCTCAAAGTTCCAAACTTTTTTTTTTACTACTTTTAAGCCAAAGATTTAGTCTAACAATTATCTCACCAGAGCTCTGTTACTGTGTTTTCTATTCCAATGCAACCTCTATCTCCTCACTGGCCAGTGTCCTGGCCTTCATGTATATACACCTCTAGTACCTGTCCTGTTTCCTTGGCTCAGTTACTGAGCCTTACTCTGGCTGGGCTACATAACTGTATTTCTCTACATCCTTTTAGGATTCCAGCTACTTGGTTCCCAAAGAAGGAGTTAAATTATTTCCTAAGTGATCAGATATGCTTGAAACTTAATGCAATGCATATTAATATTGATATGTTATTTTGAATTATGTAAGTTGAAATGCATTCTGATTGTATACGTGATTTGATTGCATTTTGCAGTTAATTTTTAAAGACATTTTAACAAAAAGATATGAAGAGCAATATTTGCTTAAACAAAATAAAACAATGCACTAGGAATTGCCTCATACCAACAATCTTAGAAAAATTTGATCTATTGCTACCTAAGTTTCATATAGAAAACATCTACAGAAGTCATCTGCTTTCATCACAGGAGGTCTGATTTCTTAAAGAAAAGGAAGATTCTAGCCTTGCTTCCAAGAACACGAGGTTCCATGGCCATGGGCTGTGTGTGTGCATCTGTAGGTGTCTGTTCCCTCCTTCCCCTCCCTGTAACTTGAACCTGCTGGCTGCTTTCAGGCACGTTTGGGGAAGGGTCATGGGTCTCCATGGTATTAGATTTCTGTGGCTTTCATGAGAATTTCTAGCTGGGTAGCAATAAAGAGACCCCTTGAGTGCCCTAGCAAAAAGGGGCAGAGGTGTTAGATACCAGTGTATCCTCATAATGGAGATTCCTTATAAATTCTGATCTGTGATTGTAGTAAATACCATCCAGTTTATGATTTAGCATTTACCATATGAATTGCACAAAAATATAGGAAATCAGTTTCATCTTAGTTCTTGTGCTCAGAGAGTTTTTCATTCTGTAGTCAAAGCTGCATTGTAGCAGATTGTGTTTGGTCTGATGGAGAATTTGGCACTGGTGTGTCACACAGGGAAGATGTCCTGACAAGGAGGAACAGAAAATCTTCCAAGAAGTACCCAGAATTGGCATTTGGGGAAAACTACAGGATCCTTCAAAAATTATAAAAGATAAATAGGCAGAAGGCATGTAGAGTTCGCTAGGAAGTTTAAAGATTAATTTGGTTTCAATGAAGTTGGGGTTAGGGAAAAAGAATTTCTTGCCATTTTATATATGGAGCTTGTTTAGTTGGACACATTTAATTATATCTTTTGAATGTGAAGAATGATAAAGCAAGATTTATATTATTTAATTAGAATAGAAATATCTTTCAAAGTACTTTGAAAATAGTACACTGCTTTAGCTCTATAATAAGTCACAAGTTAAAGTAAGATATTTTAAATTAGAGAAATTGTTTTAATTGTGTGTAACAATATTTTGACTGTTTTTAGAGTTCAGAGTTAACTACAAAATTATGAGCTTAAAGGAGGGGAAAAAAGTCATTTTAGTGTTTTGAGGTGCATTTATTCTTTCCATTTGAAACAGTCCAGACTTGAAATTTAGCAAGCAGTATCCTTGACAAGCAGGAGAAGGAAGGAACTGAAGTCTCTTATGTTTGTATTTTTGAGCAGATTAAGTTTCTGTAAATAAAGTAAAAACTTGAATAGATGTAAATGTTAAGACCAGCTCACGCTAGATATACCAAATCTTTTAAATCAGTAATGCAGCAGAAATGCTGGTAAGAAAGGATGAGCTGTTCTTAACATTAAATATCATATCCCCCAAGCCACAGGTGTGTACCACACTACAAATCTAAACAACAATGGAGGACCTCGATTCCTGGACAGATGGAAATTCTTATTTAAGCAGTAGTAAAATCCAATGAGACTTCTGTTTCTCTAATAGAGATGTGTTAGAGATAAGATAGGTGAAGCTGAGATACTGTCCTAAAACACACATGAGTTTATACTTTGAGCTTCAGTAACTCTGGTTTTGTTGCCAAGGATGGCTTCTCCCTACTTTGTCTCCTGTTGCTTTGTCTAGTTCTGTAGTTTTAAACTAGATTTTTACTACTTTGTACCTTATTCTCTCATGTTGTTGGGCCAGGATGTTGTTCTTCAGTAACTGGAACTACACTGTTTTAAATGCATTAGCTGGTTATCAGAATGAGGTGGTTTTAAAAAAGCCTTCAAGGCATCTCGTGTCTTTCAAAAATGATGGATAGACTATTACAAAACATGCATAGAGCCCCACTGAAAAAAACAAATCACAACTTGCTAGTTAATATTCATAGGCCACATCTCAGCAATAGCAATGTGAAACTCCTCTGTTTCAAGTTAAAATTCCACACTAAGGTGAGGTTTGCAGAGGAAGAAAGTTTCTTTACTAGATCAGCACATAATTTTAAAATAATTGGCAAGCTTTTGGTTAGTGAGGTGAGCTTTCAAGGTGTTATAATAATTCTAGCAATTTGTGTAATAACATTAATGGTGTGATGTTTATAAAAAGATTTTTGATCCGAAAAGCTCCGTGCCTGCTTAGACAATCACGTGTTTACATAAACTTCTTGATTTGAATGAATGAACTTGGCTGTCTCTAAATTTGAATAATCATTACTGGTGGATTTCTCCTTGATTTATGTCTCTTTTAAAATGCACACTGCTAGATCAAGTCCTTCTTGTAGAAGCAGAGGAAGAAGGTATAAAGAGCTGCCTACTGGACAAAAAGCAAGGGGTCTCCTGTTTTGATGCCACAGGGAACTGTAAGGAATGACACTTTCAAATACCACAAGTGCAAACTGGATGATGCCCATATTGGATGCTATGGAATAAAAAGATGAATAAAGAAATAATAAGTAACTCCTTAAAATCCACAACTGCTCAAAACTGCTTAGGGAGACAAAAGAGGGTTTTTTCCAGGGATCCAGAAGATGGTCAAGTGAGGACAGAAGGGCAGTGATTCCTCTAGAGTGCTTTGTGGATGGGTAGGGCAGTTTGGGGGTCAGATGGCTGGTACAAAGGCTGGAAGGAAAATGCTATTTACCATGAGTAAAGGCTTCATGGTCAGACTGCAAATGTGCCAGTTGGAAAAAGGAAAGAGTTTCTACTTTGATTGTACTTAGGTGAAGATTGGCTTGTGTCGAGGAGGAGCTACCCCTAAAAAAGGAAGAAAGAGACCTATGAGATATGGGAAAGAATGTTTTCACTAAAAAATTTCTGAGCAGAAAAAAATACAGTCTAGAAGAAAAACTTAAAAAATGTTAGAGCATTCAGCAAAAACTTGTTGCAGAGATGGTGAGGACGCTATAAAGCATCAGACCTATGGAGTAAGTGGGGAAAGAAGTATTGTGCAGAGTCAGAAAAACTATGTAAACTGAGTTGATAAAGAATGATTCAAAGGTCCAAAACTAGCTGATAAGTTGAAAAGGACAGAAAAGGAAGCAAGACCTTTGGATTTAGCCACAAGCCAATCATTAATTTTTTTAGAAGGTCAATGTGAGTAGAGTGACCTTAGCACAATCAACTGAATCAAAAAGCAAGAATTTGAAGAGAACTAGCATAAATGTGGTGGGGTTTTTTTTTGTTTGTTGGGGTTTTTTTTTAGTTAGATGACAAAAATTGTTAACTAGAAATTAAATAGAATCAAGAAAATTCCTTTTTGAAACTTGAAAAAATAATCCTGGTATACTTTTTGCTACAAGAATAGTGTTTGATGCAATTATATTACAAATGAGTCCTAACAAGCTGAGTGAGTTATGAGAAAGTTCTGCAGTTGTATGAAACTGGGTAATGCATACTTGGTATCATGCCAACTAAAATAATTAACTTTTCTCTGAGAACTGTGTAAATTCATGGAGAACTCACACTGTGTTATTTGTCCTGGGAGGGTGTAGTGTTTACCTGTGCCAAAAAGACAAACTGCTGAATGATTAATTACCTAGTAAAATAAAACATGGTTACTTGTATATCTGAGGCATGTTAAAACTGTGGCTGATTTGCTGTATTCTAAGACTATAGCTTACATTTTAATATATGTTTAAAATATGTAACTGGAGGAGTATTGAGCAAGGCACTGCATGGATGATAAAGGCAGAACCAAAAATCATGTTGAAAGAAAGATACAGATTTTTTACAACTTTAAACAGAATAATTTGGATAAAAGTAATTTTTTGTTATGTCTGTTTTTACTTGGCAAAATGAAATTATTTAAAAGTGAACTTATGTGCAAAGTAAAAAAAATGCAGAATAGAATAAAGGGGATACACTAAATATGAGTAGAGCTGGTAGCACACATTTCTTGTTGTATACTGTTTCTGTTGAAATAGAGGTATTTTTGAAGATAACTCTTGATTTTATCATGGAGAAGTTCTGCAGGGAAAATTAAGTACAGGTCTATCAGGAGCTAGCCAGTTGAGATTTTAATTTTAAGATGACTTTTCATCATACCACAATATGGATTTTGAGAAGACAGAATTTGAAATTGTTTGGGTTATTCCTGAAACACCCCTTCAGTAATTAAACATTTTAAATATCTTTTAGGTGAATCACAAACTCTTAAGGTTGTAGTCTAAAAATCTGAATTCTTAATGTATGAAATATTGGAATTTTTGGTAAAATTGAGTTTGTCTACTACAGGCTTCTTGAAGAATATGCATATTTGATGACTAAAAATAACCATATGATGCACCTTAGTACACTTTTTAGAGAAAAATTTTAAAACGTGACCGTAAATCTTCCAAGTCGGGTTGCTGCTGAAGAAAACTTCGTGGAAATGAAATCCAGGTGTGTTGGAAGAAGCCGTCGCTCAGCTCTGGGGCGGTTTCTCCCGGGGCTGCCTCCGGGCCCGGCCGCTCCAGCCGTTCCCACACGGGGGCTGCCGGGCCGGGAATGGGGAACCGG
>VZRO01005665.1:190665-236651 GCA_013397915.1 Daphoenositta chrysoptera
GGGCGGGGCCAGGGCCCTGCGGTCACTCACAGTTTGTCCCTGCAAGCAGCAGAGCGGGCAGGGAGGGAAAACAAGAGCGGTTAATGCGCTGCCCCCGGGCCGGGCCGGGCGGGGCGGGCCGGGCGCACATAAAGCGGCCGGGCCGGGCGGGCGCGGAGCCGTCCCGTCGTTCCGGCCGGCAGAGATGCTGCGAGTGCGGTGCCTGCGCGGGGGCAGCCGGGGCGCCGAGGCAGCGCATTACATCGGCTCCAGGGTTGGTGCCGCGCGGATCCGGCCCGGGGATGGGGATGAGGATGCTCCGTGGGGCGGGGTCCCGTGTGGAGCCTTGCTCGGAGCCGTGAGGGGAGGGTTCCGGACGGCCGCAGGCTTTTCTCTCACGGAGGGTCACCCAGCATCCTCCCGCCTCGGTCTGCCAGTGCCGTGCTCCGATCTCCTTACCCTCCTAAACGGAATGTATCTTAAAAGGCAAAATTTCCTTTAAGCATCTGCCAGGCTGTGGATAAATTAGAGTGGTTGTAACAAACTCTGTTTCTGTTAATACTCCAAATAACATACATTGCTTTGGGATTATAGTGTTAAGGCATTTGTTGGCTGAACCATAGCTTTTTGCCTTTTGTAAGGGAAGCATAATTTTCATTCTTATTTTTATTTTAAGCTTCGAGGAGTCTTTACAGGATGGGTGCAGCGAACTTCCCAGAGCACCCAGGCAGCCACGGCCTCCCAGAACACCTGTGCTGCTGATGACAAGGCTACAAGCCCTGTGCCCAAGGACTGTCTTGTTTGCTCATACAATGAATGGGATCCACTGGAAGAGGTCATTGTGGGAAGAGCTGAAAATGCTTGTGTCCCACCTTTTTCTGTGGAGGTTAAGGTAAACGATAAAAAATAACCTTAAATAGAAAATGTGGAATTTATATATAAAATTTACAGAAGTTTTACTGAATTTACTGAATGCATAAAGTACGGTGTTTACTCTTGAGGAT
This sequence comes from Daphoenositta chrysoptera, assembly GCA_013397915.1. NCBI lineage: Eukaryota > Metazoa > Chordata > Aves > Passeriformes > Daphoenositta > Daphoenositta chrysoptera. The sequence continues at coordinate 191,649 of VZRO01005665.1, forward strand.
TCTTCTTTCAAGGCAGTTGTTTGCATCTGTGAAACTTTACAGCATAGCCATGCTGGTGAGGGGTGTGCTTTTGTTTTTTTGGACTTTCAACTGAATTAGCTGTTTTAACAGAAGTCACTAGCAGAGAGAACCTCTAATATATGTAATCTACTCTAGTAATATAGTCCTGATGTTATCAAAGTACACACACAAGCTTTTGAGATAGTTGACTGGATTGATGAAAGTTTAATTTGGCTTGAAGCTAAGTAGGGTTACCACTTTAAAAAAAATGCCATTTTCTACTTAATAGTCTGAGCAAGATTGAATTCTGTAGCTGCAGACTAACAGGACTCTTGTGTCAGTTCTGAAGTAGTTTACTGAAACTCCTGTGTGCTACATTAAACATTTTATGGAAATACATAGTCCACTGTTTTTCCAGGATTTTTCTGTGCCTAAAACTGTGTCAGCAACCAAAATAAATCCATGTTTCTTCGTTCTCTAGAATCTTGTATTTAAAACAGTAACACTCCAACAGTGGGTTTGCTCCAGATTTTTGTATCCTTTACCTGGACTTTAAAGTTGCTGAGTATGTGTGTTACCTGCATTTGTGGGCACGTTCTTGAGACTTTCTCTTTCATTGTTACAGTACAGTACTCCCTGCAGGGCAGCATGTAATCCATGGCTATCACAGCAAAACCAGCTGGCACACCACTTCTGCCCAAGAGGCTTTAGTAAAAGTTTAAAGGATATCCTGACAAAGTTGACCAGAAGACCTCAGTTAAAAAAAAAAAAAAAAATTATCTGACATTGAAAGAATGGCAAACAAAGATACCAAAATATGTTTAAAGTGCTGGAAATGGTTGTTTAGGGGAAGTTTGAGATGTAGTTGTACAGAAGACTTCTCTTCCCTTCGTCCTTTTTATATTTTTATTTCTTTTCTTTAGAATCTGGGTTATGTCTTTCAGAGACTCCAAAGATCCTAGCAGCTTCAGAGAAGGAGGGGAATGAGGGTTAGCATTTCTAATATACAACTATGTGTATGTGCATTTAGACTGACATAATGAATGTGTGGAAAGAGTGAGGAAAAAGATATCTGACATTTTACACTGTAACATTAAATGAGGCAAAATTCTGTCCCTGAGCAGACAGGGAGGCTTGCTTTAGCATGAGAAAAAACATTTCAAGTGTCCAACTTGCTGAAGTGTCACATGCTATCCAGGTTTTACTGCCTGTGGAGCCAGAACTTCTCACATGAGGTCAGAACTTCACTTTCTCTTACATGTGATACCAAAAGCTCAGTGAGGAATGTCAAAGTATATAGGATTTGCAATTCAAATAGCTATGACTTAGGGTTAAAGCAAGCTTTATATTTGCTTTATGTCAATTGCCAGGTCCAGAACAGGTAATGGGAACAGAGCCAGCTGAGATGTGGTTTCCTCTAGTTCTCTCTGCTTTTGTCCTAAATGTTGCTGTAGAAACTGCAAGAGTAACACCTGGAGGGTGCTGCTGAATAATCCAAGCAGCAGTCCAGTCCTACCTTGACATCATTGTTATTATTATTAATGAATGGATTAATGAGTTTTCAAATCTCCATGTGGCTGAAAGCTAAGGTGTGTATGTGTGTGTTGCTGCAGTGTAAAACACTAGCCAGAAATCCCTGTTCCTGCCCATGTGAGTAGCAAAACTAGAGTTGATGGGTATCACATGCTGTCTGCCGAGTGCCTGAGGGTCACTGCTTATAAAAACTGCAGTTTAGAACTAAGGAATTCTGCTCTTATAACGAAAATGTGAAGCTTTGGACCTGAGACACTCTAACAAAAGTATCTCAAATTATAGCAGTTTGGTAATTACTTGTGTTGAGATTGTGTTTTAAGATTGTATGCGTGTTTATTTACTAAATATTTAAATGCAGGAAGTGTGGCTGCATTCAGCACTCTCTTGTACTTTGAGACAAGGGTTTGGTGTACTCAAGTGTTTTTGCTGTGATGTGGGAATGATGTGCTTGGCATAAGAAGGAGGAAGGAAGGAATTGAATGGGGAGTTCTGCATATCTGATGAATATTAATGAGTTATTTATTGCATATCCTTTTCAGAGTTTGAAACGAGCTATGTAGAAGTAAATATAGTATTTGAAAACTTGAAAAATCTTAACATTAATTAGGAAATCCCTTTTTTGAATCAGCACTTCGGTGAAAAAATCCCACAATTGGGATGTATTCTTCTGAAGCATTTAACAGTTAAGCAGTTGAAGTTCATAGCTTTGTACTCTGCAATGCTTTTCAGTATATTTTGTGAATAATAATACATTTTGGGTGAGGAGGTATTATTAACACAGATCATTATATCTTGAGTAAGAAGATGGGATAGTGCACATGTGTTTACTACTGAATTAGGCAAAAAGAATTTTGATATGAACTTAAGTTTTAATATCCTAAATTTAATAACTGTCACTACTAGGTTTAAGGTACATCTTGATAATGTTAATTATTTTCCACGACAAAAGTTTAAAGTAGATAGCAACGATAGGGAGCAATACTGCTGTTTCTTAAAGGCAATCTTTCCTTACAACACACTCTTAAATTTCTTTCTGAAAAAGAGGAGTTTGTTTTAAATGTTGTCTTTTCTGTGTCCTATCCGTAGTCCCTTTTGAACAGTCTGAACTGACTTGTATGTGTATGACCAAAGGGGCCTGAAATGTCAACCCTGATTTGCTGTGAAATTGATGTCCCAGCCACACACCCTTCTCCCAGTTATTCAGAAGGCAGGGAATATGAGTAGTGTTAGAGTTAACCTTTATTCCACTGTGATTTTAAGATTCCACCATTCCATTAGTGCAACCCAAGTGTGGTTCCTCAGGTGTGAAAACAAGCAGTACCAGAGGACGTGGTGGAGAGAGGAGCTGCACCTCTTAGGGATGGATGATATTCACACACACCGTGGCTGGCTCTGAAAATAACCAGCTTCACTCCACAGGACGAATTTATCTCATTAGCAGAACATGTTTCCATAGGAATGTTAAGCACTTCGTGTGATCTGCATGTGACTTCTGACCAGCTGGCAAGTTTGAGGTGATCAAATTACCCAAGACTTCACATATAGAAAAAGAACAAATTCCCTCAGGAAGGATGGGAAGAAGCTTCAGTACTGGAGGAGCAGGATGCCCATGCTGAGGCTCTCTGTGTAAATGTTAAGGCTGAATTTTCTTTCTTACCTCTGTGGCATGAGGCAAATATCCAGAAATAGTAGAGGATGGAGTGAATAGCATGGGGTGTTAAAGGGGATGGATGGCCTTGCCTGCTCAGGGTCAGTGGCAATGCTAGCACAAAGGAACATTGTTGGTCTGATTTTGGTGGGAACACTGCGTTCTGAGAGGTAACAGGACTGCAGTGTCAGGAGACAACCTCATGTTTGGAAGGGCAGGTTCTCCTGCATCTCACTGCTGTCCCTCACGCTGCCTGAATGAGATGGGTAGACAAAACCAACTTGCTGACCTGTTCCTGACCCCTTCTGCTGCCATTCCAGAAGGGCTCCATATGCATTTGCATCTCTGCTAGCACTGACATGGCAGAGGAACATCAGGCACATCAAACTCAGGCAGCATCTTTTATTTTGACTGTGTGTCTGGGTTTTCACATCTGTGAGAATAAGGACATTATTTGGAATTCGTTTTTAATTTAAGAAGGCTATTACAGCATTTCAGCAGAGGATTTAGGTCTGTAAATCTTGTCCTTGCTTTAATCCAACCTTGGCAGATGAATTTAGTATCTTTTGCCTCTTCTAGACTGCTGCTGCACATGAAGTATGGCCCCTTCTGGCCACCAAGGCTTGTTACCTGTGCTTGGGATGGCTTTAGAATTTCTGATGTCACCATTGTGACAGTGCTAAAGTGAGTTTGTAATAAGGTGACTACATATGGGTGTGTTTTGGAGATGAGCTCAAGGTTGTTTTAATTTAAAAGCATATCTGATAGCCTTATTGAATAGCAGAGTCTACGGTGTTTGCCATGTTTCGTGTGTTGGCACAAGTGTGCTGTAATAAGGACCAAATGGCCACTTGGCAATACTAGTCACTCAATACTAACTGAAGTGTAAGGTAGTCAAAATATTACAGGAATCAGATAAAAGGCACACTCCAACAAGTTAGGAACAAGAACAAGAAACTTTGAGCGTTAAGAATTGTGTCTTATGCATCTATTTCACTCCAAAATAACTGGTGCTTATTCTTTGTCACTTCCTGTCCTTTTGTTTTAGGCAAACACATATGAAAAATATTGGGGGTTTTACCAGAAATTTGGAGGCCAGAGTTTCCCCAAAGACCACTTAAAAAAAGCTATTGCTGAAATTGAAGAGATGTGCAATATTTTGAAGGGAGAAGGTGTTACTGTCAAGAGGCCTGATCCAATTGACTGGTCTGTGAAGTATAAAACACCTGATTTTGAGTCTACAGGTAAATGTTCTTCCATTGTTGAAGGTCTTGTCTGTTTAGCTCTTGTCTGAGGCATTTTGGATGTCATCCAGTCTACCTTCCAGCTAGGAGCAGCATTACCACCAGCACTTAGTGAGGTCAGTGATTGTTTTCTGTAGCTGCGACTTGGAAGATCTCCAGGGATGGAGATTCTGCCACCTGATTTGCTGAGCTGCTTCAGTGCTGTGTGAATTTCCTGATGAAAGACCTTTGCCTGATACCTGACCTGAGCTTCCCACACCAGCATCTCTCACCAGCTTCCCTCTCCATGCTGTCACTGCCACTGCCAGGAACTGTTAATCTGTCATGGCCCTCCAAGGGGCTGTAGGCTGTTACTGCTTTGTCCCCTACTTGCCACACGAAATTCGAATGCCCTAAGGCCCTCTGACTCTCTTGATAGCTCTTTGTTGGATCCTAGAGTTGGATCCATCTTAAACTGTGGAGGACAACACATCTGGAGGCAGCAGTTTACCAGGAAGATCCTCAGAAGTGTCAAAGAAATTGGAATGTCTCTTTACCTCCACACATTCCCCCATGTCCAGCACCCTTTGGCTTTGGTTATCTGCAGTGAGAGCACACTGGCTCACCAAGCTTTACATCAAGTGTAGTCCTCAGGCTTCTTTTGTGTGAAATATGTTCTTAAATTGTTCCAGTGAAATTCAAATTCATTAAGGAGCACATAATGTTAATGAGAAGTCTAATGGGAATACTTTCTGCACTAGTTCTGTGTTCCATCAAATTCCTCTTCTTTGCTGCTGCTTTTTAAAAGGATAGTTTATAAAAAAATGATATTCACTTGGAAAATTTGCTGCCCATCATCACTTTCTAAAGTCATCTGGGTAATTCATAACCCTTGGTCTGGTTAATTTTCATTAACCAAATTATGAAGTGGAGGCTTGATGGTGGATGGCTTTCATCTAGCTGTGAATTTGTTGTGAGTGAGGCTTCGTAGCAAAATTTACATGGATTTTGAACAAAAAATGTTACTCTGAAAAATTACTGAAGACTGTAAGGACCTGACTTTTGTGCTGGCATCCTCACATTGCTAACAATGAGTTTTGCAATTATTTTGGATGGAAATAATGGTAAAAAGAAGGATAGAAAGTGCATGAGCTGAAAAAGCTGAGAAAGCCATATTTGTCTCATTAATGGCCACTTTATTTCAGGTATGTATGCTGCCATGCCAAGAGACATCCTGTTAGTGGTGGGAAATGAAATTATTGAAGCACCTATGGCTTGGCGTGCTCGGTTCTTTGAGTACAGGGCATACAGAAGACTAATCAAAGATTATTTCAACAGTGGTGCTAAGTGGACAACTGCCCCCAAACCCACAATGGCAGATGAACTCTATGATCAGGTACTGCTCTAATTTTCCTTCAGAACTTCAGTATATATAGAATATATACACGATTTTGTGGATGGGATCCACCTGATATCTACGATTCACAAAATTGTTGGGGGGGAATGACACAAAACAACTCTGGAGACTTGTTTTTTTTTAGTGTATGCAAACGTGCTGTAACCTTTCCAGCTGAAACTCAATTAGAGAATGAGGAACAGGAAGTTGTGTCTATTGAATTCCTCTGCTTTGAATTGTTTTGGTTACTGGCTGTAACTGAGCATTACTAAAGAGGAAAGAATGCTAGAAAAACATCACAGAGATTACTTTAAAGAATGAAGATTCCCTGAGAATGTCCATATGTCCTGGGTGCATTAGGAAAGTGGGAAATAATATAAATTTTTTCACAGAAAAAATCCTCCCTCATAATCCTTGTTTTCCATGATGATTAGTATTTTCAAAGTCACATAAAAGAAATAGCGAAGGATCTAAACTGAATTTACCTTCCAAATATTTTAGTGAAGAGTTTCTTAATTTTTTTCTAATAATTTTGATTTGGACAATTTTGGTAGTTTCCTATAGGCCCCCAAATGCATCAGAACCTTGGTGATGGCATTTCCAAAAAATGCAGCAAACCAGTTGTGGAATGCTTGCAACTTTCTGGGAACAGTGTCATCAATGATGCAAAGAAGTCTTTGTTAAGCAAAATTACCTTAGAGTCACCTTCAGTATTAGAAAACTTCTAGAGCCTGTAACTGCTTGCCTGGTATTTTTAATTTGTGCTGGATTTTTACATCTCACTTGTTCTTAATTGCCTTGTTTAATTTAAAAATTATTTATAATAATAAAGACCCATCTTCTAGTTTGAAGCGCTGCTCCATTCTAAAATGTGGAAAAGTAGGCAGTCCACATTTGTTAGGAAATAGCTTCCATTCCAGTATTTCTGTCACTGTGCAATGATTTGTTGGACTGGTAGTTAAACTCCACTGGTAATGAATACTTTTGATCACAAAGTGAGAATATTATCCACACAGTGATTCTGAAGAGCAATTAATTTCTTGATATAACTCTTGTCCCTTTTCTCATGACCTATTCCTGAACATGCTTAAAGCCTTTCACTTTTATGTCCATATTTAGATTTTCTCTCCTATTCCAGTAAGAAGGAACCAAAACCACCTCCAAGGAACATACTAGCCATCAATTTTAACACATGGTCCTAATTTCAAATTACTCTTCAGTAGTGAATTGTTTGAGAATTTTTTTAACATCTCCAGCCTAAAGTTGTTGTTGTTCTCTTTTCTACAACCAGAATTATCCAATCCACTCTGTTGAAGACAGGCATAAACTGGCTGCTCAGGGAAAATTTGTAACTACTGAATTTGAGCCATGCTTTGATGCTGCTGACTTCATTAGAGCTGGAAGAGATATCTTTGTACAAAGGAGCCAGGTAAACAAAGTTTTCTTTCCAACAGTTTTGGCTTCTGTCTTAATGATTGGTATTTTGTCTTTTTAAATTCCTGAGCAGCATTGAAATAAGAGTGTTGACAAAAGAAAATGCTATTCATAAAACGTTTAATACACAGGATAAGCCTCCCTAAGGAGGGAGGTTAGCTAAAGGCACATAATTCTCTATTATTTTGGCTTTAAATATTTAATTAAATAAAACCTTAGACAAACTAAACTTGGATGCAGCTTATATTGTAGCCTAGTAAAGCTTAATTTGTCCTGTTTTTCAGGTTACAAACTACATGGGTATTGAATGGATGAGGCGACACCTTGCACCAGACTACAGAGTGCACATAATATCCTTTAAGGATCCCAACCCTATGCACATTGATGCCACTTTTAACATCATTGGGCCTGGTCTTGTGCTCTCTAACCCAGACCGTCCCTGCCATCAGGTGAGAGTCTACAAGGGGGGAAAGTGTCTTGTGTTTAAAAACCACTCAGCTGGATTAGTTCCCTGCTGGGTAATTACTGTTCCACACATTCCACTGTGTGTGGCTTCCTAGGTACACGGTTAAATGTAATCTAATTTTTAATAATGTATCAAAGCAAGCACCTGGGATATACCACTTCTCTGAACACTTCCACAGCTTAAATACTTTAATTGTATCCTAAGAGAAATTGAAGGGTTTCTGCTGCTCAGATGAGAAATCTCCTTTTTTATTCCTATTTTGGAAGCCTCTCCTTTGGTGTTAGTTGAACCAATGGCAGGAAGCTGGTAGTTGCTCAGGCATTCAGCTTTTAATAACTGAGCAAGAAATACCTTCTGAAGAGCAGGGAAGAGGACAGACATGTAAAACCTGCTACTACACTGAGAAAAAGCCAATATTGCTGTCAGCACAATGAGATCAGAAATGCTTCCAGAGAGTGAGAGCTCATCTCTGTTACAGTCATGTTACCTGCACTGCAGTGCTTGAGGATTTTTGTGAGGATCCCCGTGACTTCAGGAGCTGGAATGGGAAGAGCTGAGCTGACACTGAATCAGAGGGATAAATCTGGGTGTTGCACATTGAGCCATGTGCAGAGCACAGCTCCTAAAAGCAGTGTTAGTATCTTAGCAAGTGGTTTTAATGCAAATGGTTTAATTGAATTACAGCCTTCTTTTAGCATCCGTTCTGAGGATCTCATTTTTAAAACAGTCTTATTTTTTCCTCCACTTTTCCCTTTCATAGTTTTTTGTAATCTTACTTGAAAGAGAATTTTGGCCTCCTTGTATTAAACCCATGTTCTGGGACTTTTTTCAGGGAAAACTGCTGTCCGTGTAGATGGAAAAGATAAATGCAGCTTGCTTTCATAAGAACTGGTTTGGCAGCTCTGGAGGACCGGGAAATGGTGGTGGGGGGGGTGTGTGTGAGTGGTGGGTATGAAAGGGAGCTTTTCTCTAAAATCCTGGCAGCCCAGGCTGGTTATTTAGTGTTCGGGATTGGAGCTCCCCCCCGTGGTAACGCTGGGACACTCGCGAATATTCTTCCAACTATTCAGACAATGAAGCTGAAAAGTCAAGTCTCCTTAGCTCAATTATCCTCCTCTTATTTTTAACTTAACTGTGTAAATCTTAGAGGCACAAATTATTCCTTAGGATGCCTTTACATTGTTCCCTTTGTTAAATGAACTGCATATTAATTTTCTTATAAAGTGTGAAGGAAAGGTAATTTCATGTTATTTCTGATGGGTTTGTTTTTAGAAACATCAGTGACTGGGAAAAGAATGGCTTTTACGATCATATGGGAAGAAATAACACCAAAAAAAGGATAATTGAATATGTTTCAGTTGTTAATAATACATTTACTTAACAAGATCCAAACTGCAAATGCTACCTTTTGTCTGTAACATATCTTAGTATAACTACTATATATAGAATCAAGAGAAACAAATGCTGTTGGTATGCAAATCGAAAAAGATTTAAAAAAAATGCTTGTATTAAAACTGGGTTTGTAGATGAAGCCTGAATGAGGGTCAGAGTAGTGAACTGAGGGCAGGGGATGTCATGCCTATTGGAATATTCTGGGAAAATCTGGCACGGGCTGGAGGACATGATGTGATACTCTAAGAACCCTCTTGAGAATATATTTAAATTTCTCTTCCAGATTGAGCTCTTCAAGAAAGCTGGATGGACCGTGATCCAACCCCCAGTGCCCCTCATCCCAGATGGTACAGTCACTCTTCCTTTCCTAAGGGTTCCAAGAGTATTTTTGAGGGTTTTAACACAGAGTAACATTGGTAGAGTACGAGGTTTATTCTCCTGTGTTTAGATCACCCCCTGTGGATGTCCTCGAAATGGCTCTCCATGAATGTCCTGATGCTGGACGAGAAGCGTGTGATGGTGGATGCCAATGAGACTTCGATTCAGAAGATGTTTGAAAAGCTGGGTATGTCCGAACACACTCCCACATACACTTAAAAGAAAATTATCATGCTACCAGCCAGGGCAAATGGAGGTTTCACTCAAAGTAGTCAAAGCAGCACTGGGAAAAGTACTCCAACAGTTGGATCAGCAAGTAAGAATCATTCAGTGATTTTTCTCCTGAATTACTTCAGTCATAGAAATATGGTCTTCTTTTGCCCCCTACAAGCTTGCTGCACATAAAGGTATGAGTAGCAACTAAAGTTATTGCTAGAATGCCTTTGAATGAGCTTTTTAAATGCAAACTGTTCAGTTTAAGGCCAACACCTGTGTTGGAGAGGTTGAGTGCATCTGTTGCTGAATGATATAGAGCGGGCTGGCTGTCATTGCCAAAATGCTTCCAGATTTTTCTGGTTGCAAACTCATTGTACTTTAAAATGTCAAACTAAGACACTTAACCCGGGTATTTCTGCTTATTTATGGAGAATCTCAGTCCTGTGAGATGTAACTTCATGACAGTGGAATTCCTTCAGATATGCAGTGACTGGAGAACTGTAATTGAACATAAAATCTGGAAGTCTTATTATGCACAGCTTCTCAGTCTTAGGTTGTTTTAACACATGACCAAGGAATTGAGGATTTATAAATGCTTGTAAGTACTGTAAAAATGAGGCTATTAATGCTAATCATGCCTTATCTTTCACACTTGAACTTTGCAGTCTCTGTAAGTTCTAAATAGACTCTGGTAGTCAGAAAGTTTGTAGGACTGAGATGGGTCTGCTGGGAAGAAAACAGGTGATAGATTCTACTGAGCTGCTCCTGAGCTCCTGAAAGCACTGAGAAGCAAAAAGGCAAACTCTGTAACAGAGAAGTTGTCTGATCCTTCTGTTAGGACTTTGTATAATCTGAGCCACAGCTGAAACATTGGAGCTGAACAAAAAGGGGAGGAAGTTCAAGCAAGGTAGTAAGGGTAAGAGCCTCTTTTCCCTTTCAGAGAGAGAGGGAGTCAGAGCTATCTACCATGAATACTTCTTTTCTTGAAAGGCACTTGAAAGAGCACGTTCAGTGTCTGAACCATAAATGCTCACACATATTTATGAAAATGTGTCCTGATCATACATTGTAGCAGAATTTCAGCTAATTCTTCGCATACCTCAAAACCTGAATTTATTTTTTCATTACTGGCATGTTGTAACACATCAGACACTGGCTGTGCTCCAGGCACTGTGTATTCCTGAGGGCATCACCAGAATAAACAAGCCAGCTGTGTTCGTAGTTTGTTCTCCACCCAGAATTTGGAAAAAGAAATTCTTAACAAAGTAGTAGGAAATACCTTCCACACTTGCACCTAGCCATATGATATATATAAAGTATCATCCCGTGTTCTCATCAGAGCTTGCCACATGAAGTTGAGAGTCTAATTTTAAAGTGTGCACTGTGCATTTGTTGCAGGCATTGCCACAATTAAAGTGAACATTCGCCATGCCAATTCTCTGGGAGGTGGCTTCCACTGCTGGACGTGTGACATCCGCCGCCGGGGCACCCTGCAGTCCTACTTTGACTAGAATGGGCCAAAGAGGCAGCAGTGGTTCAGCTTCTAACATAGGCAAATAGGGAATGAGCAAATCACTGTCACTCTTGTTAAAATGACTGCATGAGCTCTAGTGCTTGGTAAGTGGTGTCCTCATAATGGTCTGGGAAATGTTTTGTTCTTAAATACCCTTCACTTCACTGCTTCCGTCAGCAATACAGGTTTTCTGGCTGCCTTTTTGAAAGACATCCTCCATCTATGAAGCCTTTTCATATTGGCTTTGAATGTAAAAGCTTGACAAGATAGCTAAGAGGCCTTGTGAGAATAGCTTGGCCACTAATATTGGATATCTACCTCTGTCTAGTTACCTTATCAAATAGGCAGCTTGAAATGTGAAACTTGAGTAAACTTATTCCTTTTAATCACTTTATCCTTCTAATATATTCATGTCTAATGAAGTTGGAATAGATGCAACTGTATAGATATCTTAGGGAACCAAGTAATTTTATCATGTTTTTCATGTCTAGCCATACAGATATTTACAGAGAATTTTCACTATGATCTAACTTTTGAGACATGTTCACTTTCTTGCCATGTTCTTCTACATTTTCTTCTAATGCATGTTATGCACCTGAGTACTTTTTTATATTGCTTTTTGTATTGCTGAAATTGGGTTTTATTTAACTTTTAAGTGTACAAATGATAGGTAATATTCTTCTTGTACAGGTTTCATTCTGAGTTGTTTACATAACTTAAAAAGAGGCATAAAACAAAAAACCAACAATAACTTCCCCACAGACCTTAAGCTTCCAACATCTTACAATCCAGTCCTCCTTCAGCTGTAGCAGATACAGGAATATGTATCAAACATGCCAGATGCCATGAAGGAATTTGAGTGTTGATTCCTGAATATGTACTTTTTATGCTAATAAAGTTTTTTGCATTCTCAATTTGTTGCCCTTCTGTTAAAGTGTAAGTATGAAATGTCTGGATGGAGACAAAATACACGTGGAATTTTTTTTTCCCTGTAAAATAGGTAACATCTTAAACACTTGCATAATGCAGAAAACCTTTGTAGTGTATTGTTCATGTAGAATATTTCTACTTCTGTTTATCACAGAAGAATGACTGGTGGTGGAAAGTAACATTGATGTTTTTTGCCACAGTGTGGAGGAATTACTATTACAATGCAGTGTACCCTGACAGGAAAGATGTGAGGTAGAACATGCTCACATATAAACTGTATGGCCATATTTCAGAGTTAGGTAGGGCTGAACAGGTAAAATATCAACAATCTAGAATGCTTTGATCTATGCCAAATGGAAAGAGATGGTTATACAGCTGATACACAAATATACACTTGACCAGGTAGAGATGGTGCCTATTTTCCCTTTAAAATCAAGGCTTTATAGACAATGGAAATTTGTCTGAGTCTTCCTCTAACTAAGCTTTGCTTTCCCATTGCTCTGCCTGCTGCAGTGCCAAAATGTCTGTGTGTCTGTGCTTGGCATAAGATATCACCAGGTATGGCTGAAACCACTAGAAACTGCCCAAATGTGGATTAATAACAAGACATGTGCACCCTGGATGCCTCCAGGATTAATGAGGCTATATTTTCATATCCTGTTATACATGACACTCTGGTTTTATAAACGTTTCAGCCTTTTCCCAGCTTTTTTGTTTATCCCTTATTAATTGCCTTTTTTTTTTTTTTGACCTTAAACTGTGCACACAGTAGCAAATCTTTCAGCTTCAACACTGCCATTATGTTTCTGAAGTTGTTTGGGGCTTTTTTCTGCCAGTAATACCAGTTCTTTTACATAGTTCATAGATCCTTTAACTGGTTTGGGAACAGACTTGTCTCTTAAGTCATCTTTCCTTTGGTAAGAAAGGCAGGGAAGTCATTCCATTTGAGCAGAAGCTTCCTGTTCAATATCAGCAGTAGTGTCAGATTACAGAATATATCAGAATACAGACTGTAGCCTCAGGGTAGCAGGAATGCACTAGGGAAGTGTTACTGCCATCGTTTTGGGACAGAGCAGGCTCTGGGGCTGTGAATATCACTGGGACTTTCTCAGACCTGACTCTTTCACTGCCCCTAAGGCAGTCAAGCAGCCAGTCCGTTTCCATGTTCAGCTGCAAGGGAACCACTCTTGGCTACTCCATGAGGTACAGTGAGGGTTGGACAGTAAGTGCTTGGGACCTGCTCCAGCCCACAAAAGCCAGGACTGCTTGGGAACAATGTGGGATTCTCTCTAAGTCTCCTGCAGCCCAAGACCAGGGAGGACAAAGTCTGTATCTCCCCTGGAGCAGTACTATTTTCCCACCAGTGCAGGGAGCAGTTTATTCACGGGTATGTTTAAAAATGTCCCTTGGGTGGAGATGCATGTCTGAATTGCCAAATTCAAATGTAAACCTGCCCTGTCTCACAGTCTCTTCTGTGCTATCAGTGTCAGCTGGAGATACGGTTGTGCAGCTATAGGACAGAATTTATGAAGTGGAATGCAACGATAAAAAAAGTTCAAAGGTAAATTTTAAAGCTCTTATGGGCTTTCTTTATAGTGGAATAACTTGAAAAATGCTGATAAGAGGGAACATTTTCCCCAGTAACCTGTTCAAGAGGGAGTAATACAGAGACAGCAAAGCCTTTAGAGGAATGATGAAGGGAACATGATATATAACAGTGTTGTTGTGGATGCCACTACATAATAGTGATACATATAATCTTCCAAGTTATTTTTATTCTTGCAGAGAGGGAGGTCAGCCTGTGTCACAGTTGGTTTGGGTTAGGCAAGAACCTGGAAATAGGAGTCTACAGTGAGAAACAGAGGGCCTTGGTTTCTGCTCTGATATTGAATTAGAAGCAATTTTATGAAGCCAAATTACGTGTGGGCAACAGGACCCAACTGGCCACAGGAAGCAGGCGTGATGGTGTTTGACCACCTCTGTTCCAGACTGCAGTTTGTATGCAAATAAAGCAAATTGAATGGGGACTGGACTTGAATTCCCCATGATTTGTTTTTCACTGGCTATGCAGGCCTTAAATACTTGCTATTGCTTCAGGGAAGGTCAGCTTCAGCTGTCAAAACAGCCAGCCCAAAGCTGCATTAGTTACAGCTGTAAGGAATGATGAGAAATCAGTTGCCCAATTCACAGAGCTTTTCAGGGTGGGCTCAGTCAGCTGCAGGGAATTAGCTGACCACTCCCTGGGCAGGGGAGCTGGGATTTTCCTCCCATTTTCCTGCTGAAACTGGGCTCCAGTAAACTTGCTGGTTGTCACAAGGCGTCTGTGCTTGCATAGATGTCTGTAATAAAGATTCTTCGTGTCTGCTTTTTAGATAAGATGGGATTGCTCCTTAAAGTACCAGAACCACACCAGAGAGGATGTGGAATGAAGGTAAAGTCTCTGAGGCGGGAATAATCTCCTGCTCATATATGTATTTCATGGTTGGGAATGCTGAGGGCCAGTGGGGTACAAACTGCAGGAAGGAGGGTGTTCGCCCTACTTGGTGGGCAAAAGGGAAGGAAAAGCCAAATGAGCTTTGTCATTTTTGCTTTCCCAGTTCCCCATCCCACCAGGGAAGGAGAGCAAGAGGCTCTGTGGGGCTTCTTTGCTGCCTGGGGGTAAAACACAGCAGGCTGAGTGTTGTCACTCTCAGGCTGTGTCTCTACATTACTTGGAGTCTGTGGGAGCAGTCTCATTTCCTTTCCACTGAACAACCAAAACATAATTTCCACCTTTGCACTGGTCTTTATTTCCATAATTTGGCAGTTACTGTGCTGTAGGTGCTGTTAACACAGCTAATTGCAAGCTCTCTCTTAAAATATTTGTCAGTGTCTCATTTTGTCCGTAAGATAATGTTGATATTCTGACCTTATTGTGAGCTGTGTTTAGGATAAGAGAAGTTTAATCCCGACACCAAATGTCAGATTTTACCCAGGAAGTGCTGGCAAAGCCCGGTGACAGCAGCACTAGAGGGTGCTGCTGTGACGCCAAGTAACTTTCCTCCAGTCTATCCTAAGGGAGGTTTTAGAACCATTTTTTGTTTATTCATCTTGTTTCTGATGATGTTTAGATTAAAGTCCTTGAAAACACCTCAAGATTTTTCTTAGCTGTAGATCTAATTTGTTTGATAATACAGAAAGTACTATTTATCAGCATTAAAAGTATGTATCTATACATGTGAAAACAATGGCTCTGAGTGAAGGGACACAGTCAGGCGTTTCCTTAAGGGCTGGCTGTATTGTTTAGCTTTGCATAGGTTGTCAGAAATTAAATTAGGGCCAAATGAGGATGATTATTGCATTTTTAAACCTCCCTCACATGGGCTGAGCATCACATGTTTTGACATAACCACTAATTTAAAACCATGGCCCAAAAGCCACACATTTTTAGGGCCATTCCACGTTCTTGTAGATACCTTCTTGGGGTTCAGTTATGCCTCCTTCTTCACAGGAAATTAAGACCAAATATTGGTATTTTATTGACACCCAATACAGGTGATATTTCTGTGGATGATGTGATCTATGTTGGCAGTTCTTGTGCCCTCAAATTTCTTCTAGAGTATTTCCTTCAGTTAATGAAAATATATTGCTTGCTCTTAGAAATATAAAATGTATTTGGAAGAACTAGAATTTAAGATGAACTGCAATCTATTCACAATACCCTTAAGAAATTCCAAGTCATTTGGACCAAATGCAATTTAAGTTTCTACAGAAGCAGGAATTGCTTGTGAATTGCACGTTATTTCTTTTGCAAGTTGAAGTATCACCCTGGTAGTACCTCATTTATGCTGCACTTTTCAACAGCAAATTTAAATCCAAACACAATCTCTTCTGTTTCCTCCTTTGTCTGTAGTACTTCTGAGTTAGCAAGGCACTGAAGTAACTGCTCGATGTTTATGGGGGTGTTGGGTAGAGTTTGGCCCTAAGCACTTGTAACGGTGAACTGTGTTCAAGGGAGCTACAGTTCAGTGACCCAGGTTTTGTTACTCAGCTCATGCAGAACCTGTGAGGTTTCGTCCTGCAGCTGACTTGTGAGCAGTACAACTGCCCACTGTGGGGCATCCATGTAGAATAGGAGGTGATAACATATTTGGGGTTTTTAAAATAGCACTGGAAGTACCATTGTTTAACACTTCATCAGTATTTATCTAGTACTTAATACACACAAGTACTTGGTTTACCACAGGCTTTTCTCTCATGGGAGAGAATAGTCATTGCATCCTTCAGTGTGGTGGTGGCAATAGAGGGTGTGGGCTTGCTGTTCTCAAGAACATAAATTTTGGAGACTGAGGAATTGCATACATCCCTCTTCATTTCAGGGCGAGAATGTGAGAACTGAATTTCTTTGGTCTTGTGGTGGGCTGGACTTTTTTTGGGATTGCTGACACCAGGAGCTGGCACCTCATGCCACAGGGTGTTATGGTGCCCTAGGCAGTTCCTGAAAAGAAGGGTGAAATGGGAATGGCTGTCTTGATTTGAAACAAGGCATGAAGAAACCTCATTTTTCTGCAAAGCAAAGCCCTCCTAGAAGAGTGTCCTGCAGCCCCTCGTACAAGGTGCCTGACATGGCTTTCTTTGAAGGGATAGGTTTGTCCCCCAACCCTATTTACAAAGCCCCATTCCTTGGGAGAGCTCAAGGGCTGTCAGAAAGATGGTAAATATTGTCATGCAAGGAGGAATAAAAGGAATTGCAACGACTGAATTACTTGGCCAAAGGTGAAAGAGGAAACCAGACTAGACATGGAGATAAATTCTGTCTTCTGTGTGTGTGGCTTGTACTTTAACCATGTTGCCATTCTCTTTTCTATGTATGCAGTAATGTGTGGTAATTGGGATGCTGGCCAAGGGGAGGCAGGGAGACGATTGCAGCAGTTTTCCTTATCAATTGTTAGGCAATGATTTCACAATTGTAGCTCATTTTCTTCTCTGTGGAGCTGAGAGACAGGCTGTGCTGCACCACTGCTGTCTGCAAACACCAGGGTATTCAGATCTCGCCCCTGCTTCTGCTAAAAGATAAGCACAGTATCATGAAAAATGAGATTTCTTTCCTAAACAAGAAAAGATTTATAATGGTCAAATACTCAAGGTATGCCTAGCAAATACCAAAAGCTAAACCCTTTGCAATGGTCTTCAAGATGCTGTCATTTCCCTGATAACTTGGGCCCGAGCTCAGCTCACCACCTTTTGTAACTGGAACAAACAGGTTTATTTCACTATATCAAGAGTCCGTGTTTTCTCACAGCACCCCTGCTCCCTGCCTTGCAGCTTATCTTGGGAAGGAAAAAAAAAATTAAACCTTTGTTTAATGCTGGCTAATAGTGTTAAAGTTACAGCAGGATGTCTGTTAACCTGCTCTGACACCTCTGCTTGAGGCAGCAGCTCAGAAGTGCCAGGCCAGGGCAGCCTCCACAAAGGGCAGCCTTACCAGGGCTTGGGTCAAAGGCCTGCCCATCTGAGGTCCCACTTTCATGCCTGCCCCCAGCACGTGTGCAGCTGAACGTGCAGTGTTGTGGTTTTGTTTATTGTTATCTGTTGATAAATGGTTTGGTCCTGGTTTCCCCCACCCCGGTTGTTTCACACCCCGGGCTCCCTTCCCGCCTTTCCCCTCAGCACTCGAGCTGTCAGTGAACCCTCAACGGCCGCAGCTTCCAGAAAGTTCTCCCCAGCTCGGGTCCCCATTGGTTGTTACCTTTGCTCCGCCCCTGAGCCCTCAGTGATTGGTTGCTGTAATGTCCGTTAACCCCGGACCCTCAGTGATTGGTTGCTGTAATGTCCGTTAACCCCAGGCCCTCAGTGATTGGTTGCTGTAATGTCCGTTAACCCCCGGCCCTCAGTGATTGGTTGAATTTTGTAACCGCCCCAACCGCTCCCCCCAACAGACCCTGCCCGCCCCTCAGCCCCTCGGGCCCGGTCCCGTCTCTCTCCCCTCAGGGAGCTCCCGAGAGCCGCCCCGAGTCCCCGCCCTTCGCTCCGCCCTCCTCCTCCGGCGAGCCCCAGCCACCCTCAGCCGAGGTGCGATCCTCCCTGTCTGGCCACCGTGACAGGAGGCTCTGCAGCCCGAAGCTCCCCCAGGGCACTTCCCGACTCCCGGGCGGGACGCCTGAGGGATTTCTCCCTCCACGATCCGGGTAAGGGCTGAACCCTCGAGACGCCGCGCGCCCGGAGCGCAGTTTGTTGAGGTCTGAACAACACTGGGGTGTCACTAATGGCCAGCACTGCCAGGCTCGGGCCAGCTTGGAACAAACCTGCCCCCAGAGTGATGTGAAACACCATCTCTGTGGCACTGGTGCCTTCCTCTGGTCTGCCTTCCCATGTGGGTCTTGATGGTGTGAGCTCAGCTGGGAGCCTTCTGCTTTGGGATATTTGCAGGACCTCTTTGGTCTGCTGGGCCACCTACTTTTGTGAACCTGATGTCTCCTCTCTACTGAGTTCACTTGAATCTGGCCCCATTTCAAGGAACTCAGGCAGAGCCCATAAGTAATACAGTGCAACTTCCTCAGGAAACAAAATAAGAAATAGGTTTTAGCTTTCCTGGCTGGTCCAGAAGTAGTAAAAGTCATTTCAGACATGTTCAAGGTACTTTATGTTTGCTTCTGCATGGAAATGCAAAGAGCTGTTTTGTCTCTGGGGCTCTTCCATTTAACAGCAGTTTCTGCTCTCCTCTAGAGGTGAGTGTTGTTCCTGCCTGCTTTCTGAGGGAGAAACTCCAGCATGCTGTGGGCGATCCTGAAATAAAAAAGGAAACTGATACCCAGCTGCAATTACAGCTCTCACTTCCTGATCTCCACTCCCGGGCTGTACTTCAAAGCCAGCTTTAGACCCATGCTGCACTTTCCCTTTTCTTTTTCATCCTTTCCTTTCCTGGTGGACTTTGACATCAGGACTGCAGATGCACAAACGGGTTTGGTATTGGGGCTGCATCCTGCAGCTGCAAGTCCCCTCCAGGTGGGGGAAAGAGCCATCACCCCTTTCACAGGGAAAACCACCGAGCTGCAGAGACAAATGTGTCTGGCCTGTCGTTGCCCAAGAAGCTTGTGACTCATCCATGGGGAGAGTTCTGATTTCCTAAATTAGTTTGGAGTAAACCAAGCTGTGGGCTATCCTTCCTGTGATCTGACACAACTCGAAACAGATGTCTGGTTTACACTAAAGGTTGAAGCTGAAAACCTTGTGAGTTTGCTTCTCCACAGCAACCATAGGAAAGTTTATCTTACGTTGTGCTGCGTATGTGGAAAGTGTTTCCTTTGATTGCTCTGTTTTAAATTAGGAAATAGCCAATTCAAAACCAAAAAAACCTGTGAAAATTACTGCCACAGAATGTCATCAAAGCAGAAGACATAACACGGACACCTACGTGGATAATGAGATACAGCACTTTTGCTTGGTATTTAATGCAAGCAAACCTCAGAAGGCTGGGTTTGCCTACCCTGGAACATAGCTAATATGTCACTAAATGAGTGACCTTAAAGAGAAACCAGAGAAAAAACAAAATGCAAAGCAATTTGATATTTCAGGCAGTCCCTTTGCCTGCTCTCTTAAAATTCAAATGGCAATTAGTGATCAGAGATTTTTTTTTGCCCAAGAGAGTTAAAGGAATGGTGGAAAAAAGAGTCCTTGAAGCTCCTGAAATAAATAGGCCTTGTGAATAATTGGGGCAAAGATTGGTGCAGTCCCCTCCCTGCTGCTGTCTCTCACCCTGCCTGAGGCTGGGCTGGCTCCCAGCTGGGCAGGGAGGGCTGCCCAGAGGTGCTCCGGGAGCCAGGACTGAGAGACCCTGGGGTTCTGTGCTCTGAAAGCTCTTTGGCTCTCAGAAAATGACCTGGGCATACAAATTCACAGAAAGGGACATTTAAATTTGGTGAATATTTGTAGCAGAATCTTCCAGCTGGGAAGGGAGTACCTCATCTGGTTATCTGCTGGTTTGGAGAGGGAGTTGATGTCAATTATTTCAAGAGACAAGGCTTGCTCAGCTGTGCTGCTGCAGTGAAATGAGCCCGAGCCCAGGAGCCCAGGGACTGCAGGCTTATGCTGGGCACTGGGAGAAGGAAAGGCAGGGGCTGCATTTGTGCCTGTGGGGATAAACCAGCTTTGCTTCTCCTTGGGTTTGTGTGGGCAAGGGGGAGAGAGAGCCAGCCTGTCAGCAGAGAGAGGTGCAAGGTTGATGAAGACATTAAACATCTCCAGTGCACTGTTTGCTGCTAATGCTGAGTCTCACAGCATAGGAGGGGAAACTGAGGCACAGGGCTTTTGATTTACCCCTCGAAATCACAGAATCAGTGGCAGAGACAAGGTAAGTTGCTGGTTTCCAAATCTGCACTCACTGTTTGCCTTGCTCTCTCCATAAAGACACACCTATGCCCTCATAATTCTTGCCTTTTTTGTCACATTTGTCTTCACTTCCTTGAAATAAATACATAATCAAGCAGTGTGTACACTGGGCTCAGTCTGATGTACCCTACTCAGTGTTTGAGGGCCTGTAGCTATTATGTCACAACAAGATAGACACTTCCAGTTCCTGATGATTTTGATAAAATGTAATCTCAAACTCCTTAAAGACAAATTTTAATTAAACTGTTGAGAAATATCGCATGAAATCCTATGTGACTAATGATGATATAATTGAACATGTGATCTCAACCAAATCACTTCTGCACTTTGTGCTTCAGTGGCAGAAAGAGGTGTCAAATACAGATTCCTGTTTGGCTAATTTTTAATGATGCTGCCAGCATGAGCATTGGATTAAAATATTTTATATTTGAACAGAATTGGCTTTAATCTTTCTGCACAGTTGCCACTACCCCCCGAAAAAAAAAAAAAAAGTTGTTTCCTGCCATATAGAAAGAAAAGTTTCATATCAGAGAGGGGAAAAAGTGGCCTTAATTTCTGAGAGCAGCCAGTGATCCTGGATTCCTCTCTTTTCTTTAAAGAGAGGCCTCTCCTGAGACAAGTGGCTGCACTGAAAATGAAGCCACGTTTGTCTTTATATAGATGTCAGAGATCACAGTCAATTTCGACATTTTAGGGCCCCAGCTATCTGCAGTGGCACTGCCTGATATGCAGTACAAACAGAACAAAGAGGGTCGATCTTTTGTTACCTGCCTTTATTTGTATTTATTGTAGCCCTTCTCTATAAAATGTACAGTGTGTTTGGAGAGAAATGTCGCTCCTAAATTGAGTGTAATCCTTCAGGTATGTGGTTGCTCCTGAGAATAATCCACTTGCTTGAGAAGGCTCCCGTAGGCAGTCTTATGGTATAACCTGTTTTTTACTGGCTCTGGCAGGGAATGGAGGCTATTTTGTGAATTCATCCCTATTTTACATGGACTTTTGAGAGTGAGTGGAACTTTTTTAAGCTGAGCATGTGGCAGATGGAAGTCTTGTGGGCACCTGGATGGGGACTTGTGATCTCTGCTGCAAGACACCCTGTGGACATTACCCACCCAGCCTGCTGGGGTCTGTGCATCCTTAGGGAAAAATGCTTAGGGTTTTGACCCAATGGCATTGACAAACAGAGCCTGGTGGGTTTGTATGTGGCCCATTCATGTCTTCTGAGAGCTTCAGAATTAATGTACCTCAGCTTGGAGCAGTCAGTGCCCTGCCATCCTCCCTGGGCTTCTTTCTTCTAACAAAAATGTTTATCCACCCAAGCAATAATTTGAATGTAAGTTGGCTTTATTACTGTGGTGACGTTGAATGGTTGGTTGCTGGGTGACCTTGCTTCTGATTTTATGGTCTAGGCCAGCTCTGGCAGCAGAGAGGTGTGGCCACGTACTGCACTCCGTTGTCAGGCTGCTCCTGAGATGATCAGAGGTTCAGTGTCAGTTCTCCCACAGCCTGGCAAGCTGTAAACGTTTGCCATTTGTTATGTGAAAACCTGGATCCACAGAGAAGGGCTGGAGGAGATAAATGCCTGACAAGGGGAACTATTAAAGCTTAAAAGAAAGGCCAAGCTCTGTGAAATCCAACACAGAACCAGGATCTGCAACCTTGGATTAGACCATAAAACCAACGGGTGGCTTATTGCAGGGCTTTCACAAACTGGGATACTGGAGCCTGCATGGTTTGCTTTGCTTTTGCTTGGAGGGTGATTTAATGTTTTTCATTGGAAAACAAAGTTTTGCAACTAATCAGACATGGAAGAAAATGAAGGAGCAGATATTTTGGAAACCAGCTCTGTCTCTAATGGTCCTTGGTTCAAGGTGAGAACTTTTATTCCCCCTCCTCCCTCAGTTACAGAAAATATTATCTCTTTCTGCTGTTTACATGTGACTTCAGTAAACCATTGCCCTTGGACCAGACTGAATGCAACCTCTGCATCAGCTTTGTAAACAACTCCAGAAATTCCTTAGAGCAAGGTTGTGCTAAACATTAGGAACAGAAATGAAATGGTAATGTGTGTGGTTAAGCGACTGTCATCCACCTCACTGTAAGTTTCAAATATCTGAGTAACTACAGCTTTCTGTGCTGTGGAAACTACCAAAATAGTTTTCTTAGGTGTTTGGAGAATCCAGAAACTTCATATAATTTTAGCAAAGCCACTGCTTTAAGATTTGCAGGTCAAATGTGTTGAGTAAAACTGTAGCAAGCATAGGGGAAGATAAGCATTAACTCAGGCAAACAAATTGACAATTTAACTGCATGGAACTCGGTGTCCAGCAGCAACTCCTCCTATTCCCTCAGAGCTCACTGGAGAGCATTTAACCTCCCGAATGGGTCAGCTGTGCTTCTTGTCAAACCCCGAGCAGTGACGTTCAGAGATTGTTTTCTGTTTGCTTGTGTTTGTAATTTGATCTCATGTAACAACATTGTCCTCAGCTCACATATAACCACGGGGGTAACTCTGACATCCTGCCTGAAAAAAAAACCTTGTTGTTTCCTGTGCTTGACGTTTGAAATATTTCCAATTTGGACAGGTTAGCATGTTTATATTAATCTCATCCTGTTAGTTGAAATTAAACGACTAGCGTTTTGGAAGTTGGACATTCTCCTTCCATTTTGGTTTTCCCCAAAATACTGGGGTTTGTTATCTCCACAAGTTTTGGAAGGGGACTGGTGGAAGTTTTTCTGTTGCCTGTGCTGAGGCCAGGATTTCAGTCCAGACATTTGTGCTTTGGAGAAGGAATCTCTGGGAGGTCATGTCAGATGTGCCAGTTTGCATTCCAGCTCAGCATTGCCTTTTCTTCATAGGAGTTACTGGAAACTAAGAGAATTTAGGAAACTGGAAATTCTGAAAATATATGAGTGTTTGCTTCTTGTTAAAAAATATTCTTAGTGAATACAGACATGTGTGTATCTAATGAAGAGAAGTTTGAGGAGCTGGTCAAGCAGAAGAAACACAATCACCTTGTCCTGTTGGAACACCTCAGCATTGATTGCTTGGTGCATCTCCCATGGCACTGCCCATGTTGTTCTCATCAGTGCTTAGGGTCCTTCACTTCAGCATGTCTAACAAAAACTAAAAAAATGGCTGCTGCGTTTGCTGTGCTTTTTTATTGTTTACAAAGCTGGATATCTGGATATCCAGTTAAAAGGCAGAAGCAGCACTCCAAAAAAAAAAAAAAAAAAAGGGAAGAAAGAAGGGGCAAAACAATGAGAGTTGTTTGTAAACATCAGGGCTGAAAATTATTCACCTCAAATATTTGGCAACTGGGCAAAAATAACAAAATATGTTCACAGAACTCTAGAGCAGTTTGTAATCAAAAAGTCCGTGTTTTCATAGTATATATTACTCATCTGAGATCCTGATTTCTGTGGAGGTGAAGAGTTAGAACCTGGTTTCTGGAAGTAGTGTGCTCAGTCAATTTTTTCTACATCTGCAAGTGTGCCTATAGGTGCTTTTTTAGATTTTAATTCACAGGAGCTTGGGCAGGATGCATGGTTGTGGCTGGAGAGAATATGTTGAATAACAACATGCACTCTGTCATGGCCTAAAAGTTCACAGAGTAGGTGAAAATGTATATATTATTGCTTTGTGGGTCATAGACTATGACTTTCTTCCTGGAACATGATATGTTCTAGTTTTTCCTTTAAAAAATGGGAAGAGCTCCCCTCTGCCCTGGGAAAAAATCTAGAGGATTTCTTCAACCACATTTTAGTTACATTGGTTGCAGTCTTAAAAATTTTACTGCACTGTGATAGCACATTTTTTCTCAATAAATATGGAGTAATAATATTGAGAATAGCTCATTATTCAGCTGTTCAGCAACTGCCTTTGCATCTTTCAAGTGCAAATTTGTGTTTGCAAATAACTTTGTCTGCCTCTCATTGTGGGTACAAGGGTTACTCATTAGAGCTCTTTGTCAGCATCCCAAAATGTGGTAATTGAAGATCCAGCTACAAATATTTCTGTTTGTGTTTCCTATCTTAGTGTTTAGTTTAAGAGGGTTGAGTCTTAAGCAAAAGTGTGTTGATGCTCTTTTGTTTATGTTTATTATAAAATCATAAAATACTGTCATTTTCTGTGGTTAGCCCGGGCAGGGCCTGTGCTGTGGCTGAGCACTGAGATCTGCACGTGGGCTGGGCAGTGCCAGCAGGGCCTTGCTGTCATACAATTCTAAATGCACTTAGAGGTTTTTAAATGAAAAAGGAGCTGGTTAGTTATTAACTTGAAGAAATATCTGATTTTAGAGAACAGAAGATTACAAAACAAACTGGATTTTCACCAGCTCCTGAAGGGCAAACAGTACACTGTGTCTGAGGGGGGGGGAAAGAGAGAGAATTTACTCCTCACATTTCCCTGCAGCGTGTGTTTGTGTTGAAGCTTTTTCACTCTCATAGTACTTGATGTAAATGTTAATTAGCACTCCAGGGGAAATGTGTTAACAAATGTACCTTTGACACAGGTCCACAGCTACACTTTGCTCTGTAGCTGCAGGCTGGAAAGATTAGCTGGCAAAGTAGCTGGTGCTGCTTTTGAGGAAACTCTTCAAACAGGAGTTCAGGGGAGCTTGCTGAACATTTGGACTTTGCTGCTCTGCTGCAGCTCAGGCTTCTCTTGCTGCTCTGTGGAAGAAGTGCTGGGTAAAATGCGAGCACTTCTAAGCAAACTCTTAGAAAAGGGATAGTTCTAACCATTAACAGGCTTCAAATAACACTGCCTGGGCTATGGCTTTCATGAGATGAAGAAGAAATGACTTAGCACAAACTTTGTGGCAGAATTTATTCCTTCTCCTCCCCCAGTGCTGATCTTGATTAGCAATAAATAAAGGTGGTAAAGTAATTCCTGTAAGTTGTTAGAGTAGAAAGGTAACAGTAGAGCATTCATAAACACATTTACCTCATCACTGCACTTCTTTGCCTTTCCATAAACAGCAGGGCAGAGATTCAGAAATGGCAATCATTCACAGGCTGGGATTTTTCAGCAGTATTCAAACCAGGTTAGCATGTAGATATACTGGTGAATTCTGGCCAGATTAATTCCAGAACCTGCCATGACTTCTGTGGGAACATGCAGAGCCACTTCTCAAGATTTAGCTTGTCCAGCTCTTCATTTCTGTGCAGAGGTCAGACCTGGCCTACGCTGGTTGGTGCTGTGGATGTGTTAAATCGCTTTATCAAGAGTGATGGGCTGGATTAGCATCTGGCCCTGCTCCTGCTGATGCCTTAGGTTTTAACTCTTACATTTTTCAAATCCTGTATTTCCTAGTGTGTAACTCTGAAGTTTCTTGTAGCCTGCTAACTTCAGTTCTCTAGACATAACAAAGCCTCTCTGGGCCTGCTCTCCAAGGACACCCAGGCTGTCCTGGGCCTGAATACGTGTAAACCAATATCTTGGAAGGGGGGCAAGCTGAGGGGAAATTACATCATTAGCTAAAGTTTTAATTGGCAAATTTATGCTGATATGGAAATGGACCAAACCTATAAAGGTGTGGGGGACACGTGACTCGTTGTCCACCTTGGGGTCCACCTTAGGGTCCACCTTGGAGCCCTTGGCTCCCCAGGGTGCACCTCTGAAGGCCTTTCAAGTAAATACCAAACTTTATTCCCTTACTCCTGTCCAGTCTCTGTTTCTAGGTAGCCTCTCAAGGCATCACTGCTGAAAAATTCGATGTGGGAGATGCTGGGCCCTGGGTTTGGCTGCCTGAGGAGGAGACAGCACATGACACCTCCAGAGTCAGCTAGTGATAGGTCATAACCAAGCCGACTGCCTGTTTCTGTGTTCTATGGTGGTGACAAAAGATAAAAGTAATTTTTATTGTTAAAAAAAAAAAGTTGTTTCAATAGCCCCCCTTCCCACCTGATTGCAATCAGTTTTCTCAGCTGCTATACTTTTGCTTTTGTTTCTATAGTCATAAAACTTGTCTTCCAGATTTTAGCAACAACAGATATACCAGTCAGCAATTGTCTAAGACCATGTAAAATTTGAAACTTTCAGGAGTTTCCTCCAGAGGGTTGCTGTCTATCTGGCTGCTTTGGTTTTGGCTCTTGCTGTAAGTAATCTGACTCCACAGTATCCAGCCAGGGGTTAAAATTCAGCTCAAGACAAGTGCAAAACTCTCTCAGGTTTTGATAACTTGTTTGCTGTCTAACTCAGCAATAATCTGGTTCTCGCATTCGAGTAAACTGATCACCCAGCAGGAACTGGACTTCTGCCTTGTTGAAGGATGAATGTTGATTTAGTTACTCAAAAGGAAAACATACAAGAAACGCAGAATTCTTGTTGACCCAACAACTGAAAGAAACATCACAACATTTCCTAAATCAACACACGGCAATTCTCAAAACAAAGTCTGAACAGCAGCCAGAAGCTTACAGGGCAGGAGATGATACTGAGACCAAACTGAGACCTTGAGTCTTCCCTGCCTAAGCCATGGGGGGAGCTGGGAGCTCTGTCTGGTGATGTTCACTCGTGTCTCAGAAGAGCTGCTTGTGCATGAACCTACTTGCTTTGCAGTCAGGAAATTTAATTATTGCTTCCACCATTGCCCTCGCAGAGTACCCTCTCCATGAAATATGCATTCATACCTGATATGTCCCGTAATTCTTTCTGCTTCCGCATATGGAGTTAAGGTTAATGTTCCATACACTGTGGACAAATAGTAGTTGTCATGGGTACCATAGCCTTGAATTTCCTGTCTCCTGAGTGATTAAATTCCCCACAGTAATTTTAATTTATTGGTTTGTTTCTGTAACTCCTTATTTCCTTGGTTTGCTGTCCTTGAGGACATTTCACAGGCTACCTGGATCTCCTCAGGCTTTTGCATTTTGTACACCAGTTTCAGGAGAAATTGAGTGTTTTTCACACGGTGTGTGAAGCAGCAGGAAGTAGAGCAGAGTGAAGCCCCCCAGGGGCTCTGCAGTGGATACCTGACTTGTTGAAATCTTGCTGCTGGAAACCCCCAGCCTCGCTGAGCAGTCACTCCAACACCCGTAGAGCTTCAACATCGGAGTGGTTCCTCCTACCAGGCTGT
The DNA here is from genome assembly GCA_013397915.1 of Daphoenositta chrysoptera. NCBI lineage: Eukaryota > Metazoa > Chordata > Aves > Passeriformes > Daphoenositta > Daphoenositta chrysoptera. The sequence goes on from VZRO01005665.1 coordinate 219,227, forward strand.
CTCTGCTGTGGGAGGGCACCTCCTCACGTTCTGTCTGCTGGAGATGTGCAGACCAACTTTATCTGCCCTCCCCAGGAGCCCGATGCTGGTGACAGCCAGAGCGAGCAGCTGGCTGGAATTCACATGGAGAGTGTCAGCAGGAATCCGATGGGCTTTGGGAGTTCTGTCTCTGCTCCCACAATAACACAAGGGCTGCAGTTGTCCGATGGGATTTGGGGGCCTTTGCAACACTGCTGGCTGCTCTGCCAGTGCTTTACAAACTGCCCAGGTGTTTAGGTTCATTCCATAATCCTAGGCCTCCAGAAAATGGCATAAAATAATATTGAAATGGGAACTACAACCTGTAAAAACATAGCTGATAAGTAAAACGAATAAGTAGCTGTTAAATGCAAAATTTTATGCAAAAGGCATAAAAAGACAGTGGAAGCTTTTGCTGTGTAATCTGAAATGTTCTATAAATAAAGCTAGGTGGCTACATATTGACAAAATTGGTCACCCCTAATTTAAGGCATGTCATAGACAGTGGAAAAAATCTTCCCATTGACCTGACTAGAGGATAGAAATAGAGAGCAGTTTGGAAGTGCTAGGATGGCATCGTTGTAAGTGCAGACCCTGCAGGCTGGGTGTCAGTGCTGCCAGCTGAGCAGTGCTTCCCTTCAGCAGCCTTCCTGGCACTGAGCTTGAGGAACTGGCACTGTTTACTTTGAAGTCATGATAATTAAAGCTGGAGTGTCATCTGCATTGTAATTAATATGCTCCTCTGCACCTAATTCATTCTGACAGTATAGATTAATGATGGTAGATGACCAACGAGGATTTATCATGAGATGATCCTTAGTTCTACAGGCTGCCTCAGACAATTACAGGAAGCGATTGTTAACTTCAGGCTATTGTCCCGGTGTAATCGTGCATGTGCATTCTCAGCCTTGTTTTGCAGTAAAGCCCATCCAAGGGCTCCATAAAGACTCAGTTATGGCCCCTAAGAGGCTGAGCCACCCTCGTAAATGTGGGAGAGGGGAAGCCCGGGCTAGTGATATCCCTCTGATTTCTCAGTATCCCAGGGCATGTAGTCTCCGCCGATATCGGAGCTGAGACGGAGAATTATTTCTGCAAATCAGATGCTTTTGGAAATGTAATTGTGTTGGGAGGTCGGGCAACAGGGCCAGCGGTGTAGTGGGGTACCCAGCTGGGCTGGGCAGCCTCCTTTGTTACCAGTGCTCTTCCTCTGTGGTGGTCCTGGCATCTCCTCCTGTGGTGCCGTGGGGTGGAAGGACCTTTTTCTCTGAGCCACAGTGCCCCAGCAGTCCTGTCTGCCAGGAACTGCTGTGCATCTGAGCAACAGCCTCGAGAGTGGTCCTTACTTTGAACTACCAAAACGCACTATATAAAAGAGATGCCCCCTCAAAAGGAAGGTACTGAGCTCCCTGAAAGCTTAGGAGGTTTCACTAGCTGGGCTTGCAAAATCTTGACTTTCAAACCAAACTGGTCACAGCTGGGGGACAACATCACGTTGTGCTAAGCAAGAGGTCATGAAAAATTATATAAATGAAGTGAAATTTTCCAAAGCATATAAGGTGTTCAAGCTCTGCTTGCTTCTTGCAAAAAGTGGTTTCATCATTACATTTTCTTACAATAGCTTCCTTGTGTACATAAGGAACTTAACCTGGCTTATTTAAACTGCATCATGCCTTGCTGCAAGAATACCTGATTAACAAGATGATCGATGTGTGCTGTTCCACTTGTCAGTCAATAGGAATTAATATGCAGGAGACTAGTTCAGAAACGAGAGATTATAATGGACATTTGCTTTTCTTTGTGCTGAAGTGTTGCTGCGTGAGCAAACAAGTGCTAATCTGATGAGCTGAGCTCCACTGCCTCCCCTCCCTAAGGCTGGCATTTTCCTCACTCCTCGACTGTTCCCCCATTTTTACCAATCCCAAATGCCCTCCTAGGAGTAGTGAAGTTCCTTCGTGCTCGTAGCAGCGGCCTGGGATTTTTTTTTTCCCTCTGCCCCTGGGATGTTCCTGGGAGTGCCCCTCCAACCTCCTGCCAGTCCCATCCAGCCTCTGCAGCACCTTTTGCAGGGCTGGCCATGAGTGTGTGGTGTGCTGAAGCTGTCATCGACCCCAAATGGACTGGAGTCAGTCTCTGGTGTGGTTGATCTACCAGTGTCATGTACTCCCATGCCAGACCAAGCACAAGGCTTAACTGCAAGTGGTTTTAGTGTTTATCGGAAAATATTGCTCCGTTTTGCCCGTCCTGCCCTGGGGACACCAGCGTGATCCTGGTGGCTGCTGGTTGTGCAACAGTGCTCCCTGTGCTACTTCTCTCTGCTTTAATGCCATGGTTTCTCTTCCACCAGTAACCACATGGGATGGGTAACGAGACCCGAGCAAATGAGAAACGTGGGAAAAGAATGAAAAAACAGAAACACTTTTTCTTCCCCTCTTCTTCTTCCCCCCTAGTAAAAAAATCTATTGGTAAGTGGGTGTGGCTGACCTGTCCCTCCTTCCCCAGCCTCAGAGAAATGGAGATGAGGTGGCTTTGGAGGGGAGGAGTGTGTGGATGAAAGAGGAGGTCTCTGGGGCACCACGGCCATGGAAACATGCAAAGTTGGTGTTAGTGTTTGTTATTGCTGGCTGCAGAGATGCCTGCTCTGCACCTTCAGCCCTGAAGGAACTGGGGTACATCTGAAAGGGTTTATCTGTGAGTAAGGAAATAGGGGTTGGGAGCAGAGCTGGATCAATGGTGACGTTTTTTGTTTGGTCTCTGACCTTTCCCCCTCAGCTATGAAACATAAACATAGGTCTAATGAAAGTAAAGGCAGAGGTCCCTTTGGAGAAAATTGAGGAGGCTTAGGAGGAAAATTCTTAAATTTTGCAAATTGTTTTTATTCAGTCCCAAACAGAATTGCTGCAGTTGCTTTATAAGCTGTGTTTGTCCCCTTTCATTTTGGAAAAGAAAAATCAAACCCACACCATTTCATTTAGAAAATACCAAAGCAAAACATTTCACAGAACCATAGAATAGTTGAGGTTGGAAGGGAACACTGGAGATCATCTAGTTCAACCCCTCTGCTCAAAGCATATTTGAATATGCTATACATTTCTGATTTGAATTTTTATCTGTGTCCATAGTAATTTCCCAATTTTGGCTCGAATTTCTAAACAGATCTGTGTTCCCTCCCCAGCTGTATTTTGGGATCAACTTTGTATTTACTGATTTTTATTTCTTTAGGCTTCTTTTTGGGAAATCTATGTTCTTTGTGCTAGGCTGGCAATGTATGTTGTCTTCAGACTCCATGTAGAAAGTGTTTTCCAGATGTCATGGATTCCACGTAGCTTCTCTTTCCTTCTTCCACACAGCTTTATATAACCACAAGTGTTTGACTTTATATTTCCCTATTACAGCATACTTGTGACTTAAAAAGATGTGGACACTCATGGGAGCAAAACATTAGCATTTATTATAAAAGGTAGCAATATACCGTCTGGTTTGCTTCCTACCTGTGTCCATACATGGAATCACAGAGTCATTTAGGTTGGAAAAGACCTTTAAGATCATCAAGTCCAGCCATAAACCCAACAAGTCCACCACTAAACCGTGTTCCTGTCATCTCAGAATGCTGACCTATGTCTGCCAATGATTTACTAAAGGGACAAGGTAGTGTCTGTCATTTATCCACTAACATTTTTTGCCAAGTTAAAATAAATAACAACCCAAAACTGAAAAAAAAAAAAAACCAAACCTCAAAACATACATAGCAAACAAAGAGCAGCTGAGGACCCAGAAACATTAATGACTAGGAAGCCTCAGACTAGGCTGTGCCCAAAAGCTTACACAAAGCCCAAAAAAAGGTTGCTTTGTGAAAAAAAAAAGTTGCATTTGTTGGTGCCCATGACAGTGTCACCTTTGTGCCCTGTGGGGTTTGACACCTGAATTCCTGCTAGCTGGGGGTGAGTGCACTGTCTGAGCTGCCATTTGGGCAGAGATGTTTAATAGTAATCAGTGTGATTTGGACACTGGCTGGAGCAATACAACTGGACCTGTCCCATTTGGAGTCACCAAGTGCTATGGGTCAGGACTGTGGAACTCTTTCACCAATGTGAACCTCCTGGAAAGGAAACCCCTCACTTCCAGTACAGTGCTGTGAAACTTGTCCACTCTTTGTGATATGGAAAGACCATAAGGAATCTTAGAAAATGTAACTCAGCCCTTCTATATTTTTTTTTCTTTTATAAAGGATTTTAATTTCCTTTCCTGCCTTTTCTTACTGCAAATTTAAAATGCCCTTAAACACCAAATGGCTAAAACTCCAGGGTTCCTTAGCAAAACTATTCCCTCATGTTTTCAGCTGGAGCAGTTTTCCAACAGTGACATGAGCTCACAATATGTTAGTCCGGCTCTAAATAAGATTTTCCAGAGTTGGCTGAAGGTTTTGGCTTAGTTCTAGAATAAACTGCTTCAGAAACCTTTCTGGAGTGGATTCTGGATAACCTGGCACCATTTAAAGGATTAAAAAGTCATGCATCATTTGCCCTTTCAAAATACTCACGGCTTTTAAATTTCTCACCCCAGAAAATATCTTTTCATCGAACATCAGCTGTTTCCAATTGCTTCGTTCTATTTTGGTCACTTATTCTCTCCTTTCCTTCCCATGCATGACTAAACATCTCCTTTAAATCAACTTGAAGCAATTCGTTTTTCCATTCATCCACTCGGTTGTGCTGGTTTCTTTCACCGTAGGAATGCCACATGAATGTCACACATTGCAGGAGCAGCATCATCCGTGCAGTCCCGAGTGCGGGAGTGCTTGGAGCTGGTTCTGCAGCTCAGCACTCGAACAGCACGACAGCTGCTGCTTTCTGCATCTTTTAACTGCTTCATTGGAGCAGAAGTGCCACGGCAGCCCCACACAGCGTGCGATGCCCAGGCCTGCGGTGGCCTGGTGAGATGCCAGCTCCGGAGCAGTGGGACTCGTTCTGCCTCAGCTCAGCACTAAGCTCTAGCAAAGGGGTCCCTCTGAGGGTCAGGCACGCTGAGGCTGAGCCAGGACCGGCTGCTCTGGCCGTGTTCCTTGGGAGGGCTTCCTGAGCCCCTGGCTGCTGCTGTGGCTGTGCCGGCCGGCCAGGGGCACAGGCTCTGTGCTGTGCACAATTCCCAGCGTGGATGTGGCCCAGGAACAGGTTACAGAGGGGACTGAGTCCCTTGGTGAAAGTGCAGTGAGGTGCAGGTGTCAGCCCTCCTGACAAGATGGTCCGTGCAAGTCCCGCATCAAACTCCAGAGACCAAAAAAGCATCAGCAGCTCAGTCCTGCCAGCGCTGTGGCACCTAAATGCAAATCCTGCATGTGCCTTGATCTGTACTTGATCTGCCTTGAGCTGATGAGCAGGCACACTGCTCTTCAGTAACCTTGTTTTGTTGCCCTCAGGTTGGAATGAAATTTCTCCAGTCTTTGATCTCTTGTATAATGTACAAGCACCCACCAGATTTCTGACCCATGCGTATGTGACACATGTGTTTTCCTTTCAGCTGACAAACACAGAAGCTGAAGTTATCCAGAAAAAATAAATACCAAGGCCAAGCACAGGAAAGGGTTTGTTTCGGTTTGGATTTCTTTCTTTTGGTGAAGTAAAGAACATGCTGGAGACAGATTTGACAAAGTGAGTGATCCAGATTTTTATGGCAGTTGCATCCCAGAGCTAGCTGTCATAGGCACAGCTGATCCAAGCTGTGCTGTGTTCTGCAAGGGAAGCAGTCAGGTTCAGACCTGCCAAAAGGCCCTGAGCACTAAACCCTTCTGTCCAGAGTGGGATATGTAAAGCTACATTTCCTCAAGCTTGCTGCCAAATGACTAATCTTGGACACTTTCAGGCATTCCAGCATGTCTGGTTAGTGGTTACTCTAGCCATCCTATCGTGTTTTTGGGAACCAAATGTCTTGCACGCTGAAGCAAGGTGCATATTACACAGGGGGTTCCTGTAAAGGATGTAGGTAGAGTTAGCAGCCCCTGCACAGTGGCTTTACACCAAAGACAGCCTCGTGAACAGGGAGCATTGTGTATATGCTTGGAGTCAGACATGCAGGGGAATCAGTTCAGTTTACTTAGGAGGCATGGGCAGAGAGGGATTTTTAAACACAGATTGAATGAATCAGTCCATTAACTTCTGTTTTCCTTTCCATGCAAGTGACGACTACCTGTTATGGCCAGAGGTGAGCTAACGAGACAGAGCTCTGCAATCAGCCACTGGTCAGGACAGATCACACTATTTACAGTAAAGAGAGCTCATGCTTTCTGCAAAGAGATCCCAAGCTCAGACACTATTCTGTTACCTAACCTTGCTTGTTCCCCTTTACTGAGGGACTCCCTAAAACTGGGCTGTGGTGATTTTTTTCATTGTATGTTGAGAGCTGTCTCAGGGTATACTCCAGGGAGTATTCAACCTTTATCTCATGGGATTTTCCTTTTTGTTTAAGGTACAACATTATTTGGTTTCAAAACATAATTATATGTCCAGACCCTGACTATGTCCTGTATGTATTTGAATGCTTTCCTGTAGGCAGTACATCTCCCAAAGGCTACTCCTGGTTCATGTCAATGATCTTTGGGGTTTTGCTGTACTTTTTACTTCAATGATAAATTATTGTGGTTTCCAAAGGTTAATCATTAGTGCTCTGCAGAAGAGATGTCCTGTCCAGATAGTGTGGTTTCCTTTTAATTGTCTTTTTGGATCTAGCTTTGTTCTTATACTGTGGGATAACGTGCCAAAGATGGCACTATGCAGGCTGTGCTGTGACGAGTTGAACTGTGCTACAAAATACTCCTTTTGATCCTGCTTTTTTTTCTGAACTCCACCAGCTCCTTTTTTTTTCCTTATATAGAAGCCCTTTGCCTTGTATCTCCTGTTTGGATCAGTGCTTGATGGGTTGGATCAGGTCACAGTACTTTCTTGTCTGCCTGAGACAGGATGGATATCCAAGAGGATGAGCTGACCTCCATCACAGCTGGTTATGTGAGGAGGGAGCCGTGCACCAGTGAAATTGGCTTCCCAGCCCCAGCTAATACATTGCATTGGGTAACACTGAACCTTCTTATAAATCTGTTCAATTTTATGGCTACATGAATCTGTTGTATGAATATTTGTTGAGCATTACAGTCAATAACCAGCTGTACCAGTGCAAGGAGCTATTGTCATGTCCTAACCCGTTCCCTAAAATATCAGCTGTCTTCACTGAGGAGGCTTAAAAGCTCTTTGTCAGGGTGCATCCACCGTGTCTAGCTAAGCCCAATTTTAAACTCATACAACTCAATACTCATGAAACACTCTTCAAAAGAGGACTAAATAGCTGCTTCAAGGGGGAAGAACTAAGGTCTGTGGGTGCCACCCACCAGTTTCCTGCCTGCTGGCTGGGCTGTGGAAGCGTTGGGGATTTTCCCCCCGGAATGCCACCCCCCAGGCAGTGCAGTGACCCATCCCAGGTCTCTGGACAGCCGTGCTCGGCCTCCCTGACTCCCCTCTGCACCAGGAAAGGGAGGGAGTGCTCCAGCTGCATCCGGCCCGCCCGCCTGGCCACGGGAGGTCCTTGAAGTACAGAACAAAATAAATTCCTTCAATCCTAGCAATTTTCCCCAAAGCAGATCAGCAGGCAGCAGGTCTGTGTTCTGTGGCTTGCAGTGGGCATCTGTGAGTGTCCCAGGATGCCTGTGTTTGATGACTGTATCCCAAAGCCATGTCTCTGGTGTTTTTCTGTGCCCACAAACAGCATTTGAAAGGCATCACATAGAGAACCAAAATCATCTCCAGTGGCTTCAGTGGAGTTGCTCCTGATCCAAGAGCTCCTTGCCTGGGTAGGAGTGCTCAGGCACTCCAGGGGATTTGGCTGCAGAGAGCACATCAGCACAGCTCTGGGCCTGCTCTCCATCCCCCAGGTGTGCAGCTCTCCAAGGCCCCCTTGGACAGGAATGGAACTGAAACACAGAAAATGCCAACGGTTCCGTGCTCAAACAAGAGTTAGGAAGTCTTTTAAACAAGCTGACTTAAGAAAATAGATGGAGATGGGAATTGTTTCCTTGTAAAGCTGTGTAAAGGCTCTTTGCGGGTCTCTGAGTTTCCTCAAGTGTCAGGTTATTCCCCAAATACAAGTCAGATACTGAATAAACCCACTGCATGTGTCTCCTCAGACTCCAACTCCTTTTTCTGCAGTGGTTCCCCATTAGTAAAAAGGCTGGAGACATTCCTTTCCAGGAGCAAACCTGCTACACTAAATGTCATCTCACTTGACTGTTACTAGCATTTTCCTGATAAACTGACCTTCAGAGAAATGCACTTATCAGAAAGCTGTTTTGTTTAAAACCTTTTAGAGGATCATTAGACAGTTCAAGCTTTTTCACTGGTGCAGATCAAGATGTGCTAACTCGAGGCAAAGTGTTGCTGCAGAATCACAGGTTATCTTGCACTTGAAAAATACGGAATATTACTTGGCTATACTAACTCTTAAATATATGATTTCCCAGAAACCACTGAAGCTTCAAAAGGTGGAGACTTTGATGAAAAAGGTCAGATTACAGCCTTGCTTCTGGGCAGTGACAAATACTTCCCAGGTCACTAAGAGCAAATCACTCGATATTTTCTCATCTCTAAGGAATTAGAATCATAAATCAACTAGTATTTATGATGTGTTCCAGTATGTCTGTGGTAGGGCCATGTAACTTTAGATAAAAGAAAGTTCACTCTTATTTGTTGTTGAGAGATAAAAGGAAGCAGTACAGCATCTGTTCTAGAAGAAATCCATGGTTTCTATAATCTTTTCTGAAGTTCTTTTCTCGCTGAAGCAGTTAACAAAGCTTGGATGTAATGTATTCTAATCTAATGTGCCTAATTCAGCTGAACACTTTAAATTCTTTCAGTTATATGGCTCCGCTCTGTCTGTTTTTGTTTTACCTTTTTTTCCACTGCTGAGCTCCATAATTGTTCCTTTTAGCCACAGTCACCTAAGGTCAGGCTGTACCTTGCTGAGGAGCTGAACTGCAAACAAGGCTAACTCCATCACGTGTCTCCAGCCCATTCCTGTTATTAATCCTCCCAAGTCCTGGGCCTAGCACTTGGCAGAGCAACTAAAGTAAACTTTTTATCAGAAGTTCACATTCTCTTCAAGTGGAGGAAGAGCTGGGTAACTCCTGCTTTTATTTTTGTAAAGAATATTGTAATGTGGGAGCTACCTCAGATTTATTTCAATAATGCAGGGGGCACAAATGTATCGAAAAAATGTTGTTTGTGCAATGTGAATTTATCTGATAAAATTCTGTTTCTCTTCCCAAAACGTCTTTTGGAGTGCCTTCATCAGTAAATATGCTGTCATTGTAACAAATATGATGCTGGCTTTAAACTGATGAGAAAATGGCCAAAGTACGTGCAGTTTATACTCTGACAGGAAGCTGGTCTGGGTATTTAGGTTTTGTCTGATATCTACAGCACTGCAAAGAAATTTTATTCCTGCTTCAGTCTCTGTGTAGAAAAGTCCCGTTTAATTTACTTTCTCCTACTCATATAATTCTCACACTCTTCATCTCTGCTTCCATGCTTTGTTTGTTAAGTTCATTGCATGGGAGCAGACACTGCAGATTCAGAAAATTCAATTGGAAAGGAGAGCAAGGTTGATATATTTCATCCCCAGAGCTTCTAGGGAGCCCAGTGCTGCCAGTACCTTTTAAATACAAAGATATAACTAAAAATGCCACGCTGGGATAAAGGTGGGATCTGTGAAATGCAGAGTTACTTAGTTTCCTTTTAAAAGTATAATCAATTTAGATCAGGTTTTTGAGGTCCTAAAGACTAGGGTTGTTTTTTTTTTTAAAAAGCGGTTATTTCTTTTGGTGCCCAAGAGTGTCAAAAGGAAGATGTGATTTTTAGTTGTTTATATCATCTGAGCAAGAGGGAAGCAGTCTCCATGGGGTCTGAAGAGATGTCACAGGCATGGTATGATCCTGACGTTCTCAAACGACTCTGACACTTGCCTAATGAACCTCCAAGAGTGCAAGGAGAGGAATAAATCTTCAATTGCGTTGTCCAGATTGGTATACTTGTTGTGGCAGTGAACTTAGGAGTGTTTGTTTTGACTTGGTTACATTAATTAATTGTAAAGGTAACATGTGGAATGGTTTGCTCTGAAACTCCCCAAAAGCAGAAGTGTAAACCAGATTAGGGTTGTGGGGAAAGGTGTGTTTGGCACTTGGGCCATGTGGGAGATAAGGGTTGCTCCTGGTTACCTGTGGCTGCCAGGGAGAAGGGGATAGGAAGGGATAGGAAGTGGGGAACTGTGCCTGAAGATATTTCAGGGAGACAGAGATGGCACTGCAGCTTATTTCAAGTGAGTGGGGATTAAAAAGCCTCTTGATGGAGCACTAGGAACCCACCCACGTGGGCACAGTGAGTGCAGACCCAGGAGATCTTGCCAAGGCAGATATAAACATGAGACCAGCCCCCTCAGTTCATCAGATCACTCCCCGCCCCATCTGTTTGGAAGTCTCTCACGAATTTAAAGGACGTATTTTAAAACTATTTTTCAACTCTCTTCCCAAAACATTTTGGAGATTTTTTTTTCTTTTTTTTTTTAGTGCTTGCTATTGTGCTTGTGTTACAGAGCCTGTCAACCCCTGCAGCACCCAGCTGTGCTGGCTGTAACCATAATTCACACAAACTGCCAAGTGCTGTTCTGCTTAATATGACAGATCCTTCCGTGATAGCTGTGCTACAGCCAGCCCTGGTGAATGTGTTGGGAAGGATGGTGCCCATGTGAGTAAGATTTATGTTTGTTAGGGCTGTGGTGAGTAAGCCTGCAAGCACTGCCTTCCCCTTTTCAAAAACTCGGAAGATTTATCTCCCCGGCGCATCCTGAGTCTGTTTCTCTCTTTTTTGAATAGCTATCCCCAGAAAACTTACATGGCTTCTCCACCTGCACTCAGTGTGGTTTCTCCTTATCTCTCCCCAAAGTTGTCATCTCCTCTTGCAATTCCTGTGGTGTTGCTCTTCCTGCTGCTCAGCTGGATGTGCAGACAGCTATAAAATGGAGTTTAAAAGAACCATGATCTATGGGTGCTGTGCCATGGCACCACAGATGTTCTTGTACATTCCTCCTTACAACTGTCTGCATGTAGGCAAGGGTCAAGGACTGCAGCTTCCCTGGTGGGATCTTACAGAAATAAGGATACAGCTGGGAAAATTACAGTTGGAAAGAATAGTGTTGGAAAAACACTCTGCCATAGCTTGACAATCAGAGCCTGATTGCAATGAAAGAACTGGATGTGAAACATTTCTGGGAAAAGGGACATATCCAAATGCACAGCCATCTCTGGGTTACCTGTTGGTGGTAGGGTATGATTGTTAATTAAGGGTTCAGCTTCTTGCATATGAAGGATATTGCCTTGCTCCACAGAAAGACTTAGCATCAGGGAAGGACTGTGCACAGTTGGATGTGATTGAGTGTATTTAAAGGTATTGTTTTGACCCAAAGAAAGGAAATGTACTTGAAAAAAACACAGCTAGGAGTTGTTAAGTATTCAGATGAGGTTCAGTTCCCTGTCTTATACTCAGACAAGTTTGTAGGATAAATTCTTCAGATGTTTCGGCGATCTAGGAACATAAATCTCACAGCCAGGACATGGGATTTTTTGCTATTGTGAATATATAATAAATCATTGCTCAGTATGACCATGGATGATGAATCTGTTCCTTAAATAATAAATTCAGCAACCATGAAAGCCATCTGTTTTGCAGGTGTACAGTGTAGTCTTAAAGAGTAATTTTAGAGAGTTTTTCAGCTTCTGCTGCTGCCATACAGCAGGGATGAGTCTCTAGCTCCATATTTTGTTGTTCTCTTTACCATTCTTAGTGTGTCTGCCTTTGGGAAGGGTTAAGGATGCTGGCCCAGGAAGGCAGGCTGCTGGCCACTAGCACTGCTGGTTAACCAGGAGCAAACAAGAAAGTGGCTGCTGGGCAGGAGCCAGTGGGGTCCTGTGAGAGACTCAGGGGCAAGGAGTCTGTGGATCTTGAGTGAGTCTTCCCTCATTAGCCTGAACTGATCTTTTAGTTGCTGGGGTAGACAATAACGACTAAAAGCTTGTCCTAGCTCTGATGACCAAAGAAAACTGACCTACTGATGGAGGAGAGCAGTTGCTTGTTTCTTTTTCTGATTTTCTTTTGTTTTCTCTTACTGGATCCAGGCAGGCCACGATGTAATATAGGGGGTTGTGGCATTGGGAACCAGTTCAGGAGTCTGAAGGGTCCTGAGGCTGTGGTCACTTTTGGGCTGAGCCTGGCTAGCTAAGAAAAGGATCTAATACTCCTAGGAAGCAGAGGGACCTCAGGCACTTGTAGGGTGCAAGAATTGAGTATACCACTCCATGTGAAAGGACCAATTGTCATCCTTGGTTTAGTAAATGACAAACTGAAAGGGTTGCATGCTAAATAAATGTAAGTTGGCTTAAAAATACTTAGGAAGAGAGCAGGGAAAATTCTCCAAGAGGGGAACAGCTAATTCTCTATGGTCAGAGCTGGCTGCATGGCACCGTGTATCCGGACAGATAATACTGCTTGTGAAGCACAGGATAATTATAGGGGAGTGGGTGGGGACGACAGTGCTTTGTTCCTCCCTTCCCCACAAATTTTTGGTCAACTCAAGGCGAGGCCAGGCAGCTGGAGCTGTTGGAGGCTGCTTTGGCAGCAAGTCCCCCTTTCTGCTGCTCCTCCTTGGTGCTGGGCTCTGTGGCTGGCAGAGCTGGAGCAGCTGGGTGATACAGGGCAGCCTCCTGCATCCCGTAGCTGCTGCACTCCCCGGGCTGTGTGGGGCTCCCAGGCTCAAGCATTGCAAAGATATGGGTTAGGGGGTGAGCACTGGATGCCAGGGAAGAGAGGACTGGGAGGGAGAGCAGCAGCATCTAAAGGCCCATGCCCAGTCTTAAAGTTGGGTGGCAGAGATCTGCTCACCTTCTCTCTGCATCTGCTGTGGAAGCAGGTGCTGCTCCTGGGCAATCTGGGGAGAGCCTACCAAAAGCAAACTAGAGAAAGCATAATGCTGAGGGGAACTTGGGAATTTCGGACAGATGGACAGCAAAGCAGGTAGTCAAAGTGGAAAGAAGGCACAGTGGAGAAGGGGGTATATTTTTCTCCTAGAAACAGTGTGTCTGTCCTGCTGATCACTGAGCAGTGCTGAGTGTGATGTGTAAACTACAGCTGCAAAGCTGTTCTGACACCAGTTGGGATGATGAAGCTTGTACATACATGAAGTATCTGAGCTTTAGACTTGAATGTCTTTAGTGCTAGAGCTGAAAAAGTTGCTGACTTAGACTGCCTTGAAGGCTCTGATTTCCAAGTGGTACAGACAGCTGTCTGTGTTCTGCAATTGCAATTACACAACAGCAGCAGCCGGACAGCCTGCCAGGACAGCAGGGCGGCCCCGCTCTCAGCTGCTTTGGGGTTTCTCAGGACATCAGGAAAGTGGTGCAGAAAACAAACTCATTGTACTTCTGTACATTCCAGGAGCTGGAGATGAGCTGTCTCAGGACAAATTTTACTCTTGAGTCACCTGAAAACGCCCCGTTCCAAGATACCTGATGCTCAAACACAACCGAGCAGATGTACCCTCATGGGGTGTAATGCTGATACTCACTTGTGGCTAAGGCAGCATATGGTCCTTGTTTCCTCTTCTAGAATATCTTGGGATGGAGAGACATACTCTGTCTCAGCTTGCACGTGCCAGTAGTTAGTGTTGTAGAGTCCATTCAGCTGTTTGCGTGCTGGCACATTTTCCACAGTTCCTCTTCCTCCTTCTCCCCACTGCCTCCTTCACTGGCCTAGAGACCAGCAGGATTGCCTAACGTTTCAGAAGGCAAAAGACACAATTGGAATATACAGCTGACTTGAGGGGAGAAGCAATTAAAACCACGTAGAGTAATCTTTTACCAAAACTGCTGCCTGTGCTCACAGGACTGCAGTCATGCTCGCTCTGCCTTTGTTGGACAAACATTTTTTCAAAGGACACTGATATTTGTTGTTCATGCAGATGTTAGTCCATCATTTCTTCTGCATAATTCTGCCTGCCAGTGTCTCGGGTACTGAAGTATTAGCAGAACTGGATTTTGGCAACAAATGTTTGCTCTGGGCCTTCGTATGCATTGCTGTGTAACTGGACAGGAGTGAGATGTCCCAGTGCTCATGCAGGAACTCTTAGAGTGTGCAATGGGAATTGGCCAAGGTCTGTGTGAAATGGATGGATACTGCTGATACACCAAGGGAAGTGGTTTTGCTTATGGAAATTTGGGGAGAAGATAGCAGATATGAGAAATAGTGGGGGATATCCGGGGGACAGTGTGTTGTTCAGCCTTTTGTCAAAAACATGAAGGGTACAATGTAATTTCTCTGTGAGAAGGATGAGGATGTGGCTGAATAGTGTATTTTCAATCTCTTTAAATTTTGATGCTTATGTATTTGTTCTCTAAACACTTTGATCTTCCCCAGCACCCACTTGTCTGCAGATCAAGCTGATAACAATCATTCCAAGCTCTTTCCTAGCATTCTTTCTTATTCTGCAGTCCTGAATGAAATTCAACCTTATTCTCCATAAATAACCTTTCTCCTTCCCCCAGCTGTCTCCTAGAGCTAGTTCTCTTCTGACCTCTCCCTTACTGACTCTGTACTGACCTTGCACTTCCCCCACAGGCCTAATCTGCCAGTGTCTACACTCCTGGTCTTCCTCTGCTATTTTGCATGATTTCAATTTTTTTTTGTTAATAATAGGGCTCATCATTTCCTGAGCTGCACTTCAGCAATAAGCATGAACAAGGCCCTTTATCCACACACTTCATACAGTGTTTACAAATTACTACCTTTGGCAATGGTTTGGATGTTCTCGCCCCTTGTCTCTGATTCCAGGCTCTGGGTAAATCTATACTTTCAACTGTATTTTTCTATGGGCAATAAAAAGCACCAGTGTTTTCCAAATTGTAGAGAAACAAGATAATTCCAGTGTTAGTGTCTTGTTCAAAGAGAAATTTTTGTCTTTAGTTGAATTTTTATCAGTGTGACAACAACTCCAATGATTTCTCTATGGCTTTTATTAAACTGCTAAGGGATTATTCAGGCTCATCTCCTCCTCCCAGTCAAGGCAGTCTGAGTTCTCATCTGAAAATCTTGCAAATGGAGACTTTTTTGTTTTGTTTTCATTAAGTTAGGCAGTAGAAATAATCAGTAATAACCTGCCAATGAACAGTCATGGAAAAACTTCAAAAAAGAGCAAAGTGGTCGTGCACATCCTATCTGATGTACATTTTCTTGTTTTGTCATGCTGTTATCAAACAAAGCATTCCCCCCTGCCCCCAGTATTTGCCTGTTGTTTACATAAATTTTTGTATTAGTTGACTGGGAATTTGTTTGCCTTCAAAGTGGAAAGCAGAGATTTTTGCAATATTGACAACTTATTTGGAATGAAACCATGAATTGTACATTTCATCTCTATGTACCTGCAAACCAGACCCATTTATTTCACAAAGTAAAAAGCTTAACTCTAGGTGTCAGCACTGCAAACTGAATGTGCAGCTCTGCAAATGAAGTTTTGCTGTCTCTGACTCCTCCAGTGCCACCAGAGATAAAGTGCAATAGCAGTTTTGCTGACAGATCCATTAGGGCTGAGGAAGGGAGCCCACATTTATGGTTAATGGCACAAGGATTTGGCACATTCTCTTCTTTCACAGTCTTTTTCTAGCTGCACTTAAGTGTGTTCTTATTAATGTGATCTAGTAAATAATGTTAAATGTAAAGGAAAGAATGAGGACGAGATCCATCTCCAAACAGTGCCCACTGTTTCACATGGGTATGTTAAGCCTTTCCCTTCAGTTATTGTTAAATGCTTATATTAAGTGGGTGTCCAAAGTGATGAGAGGGCACAGGAAGCTGACTTCTTTTTCTGGTTCTAACAGGCTGTATAGATCAGCTAAAGTAATGGGGTGCATGAAGTTTATGTGACTATTGCTTATACTCTAAACTGCACAGTAGCAGAAACATCGAGGAAGGAAAGAGTTGATTTTCCAGCCTTTAATGCTAGCAATTACGAGAAGTAAATAAAAGCATTTCTGCATTGCAGGTACTGTGGTTATCCTGAACAACCACATTTCTCAAAAGCACTGACTTTTGGCTTTGCATCTCTCAACTTTACAAGGTGCTCTCATCTGGATCAAGTGATGCTGTTACACATATGAATGAAGAGCTGCATCTTGCCATTCTTGTTGTCCACAGTCATCACTTATCTGCATGTTTTGCTTTTAATTATGACCTGATGGCATTTGAAAGTTGTAGTTAAGGTACTGTTTAACGTCTGGCTGTTGTGACTGCACAGAAGTGTTCCTGCTGAATTGGGTTCTTCTGAAACACGCTGATTCTGCCAGGGGAGCACAAAAGTGGTCATGGTACAAAACTGGAGTAATTGAAACAGTTTCCTCCTGGAACACATCATTTTTCCCTCTTCAGATGCTGGAGGTTATTGACAAAAGTAATGTCTCTGATATTTGGTTTTCACCATGTTCCTAAATCTAAAGTTTGGTTGGGCCTTCCCTTCCTCAGCTAGTGCAAACAGGCAGGACCTTGGAGAAGCACCTCCGTGAGTCATTGAGAATAAAGGTAGCAGAAGCTACAAATAGAGAGAAAAAAGCGAAGGGCACGTGAAGATCCCGCCGGGGTGTGTGTGGTCTGTGGTAGAGTACGGTGTAGAGTACGCCCTTGAGCCTGGGCTGCACTTGAGCTGGTACTTCTGGAACACGAATTGTCTGTAGCAGTGACTTGTCTTGCCCTGGGCATGGTGTTTAAAGGGCTTTAAAAACAGCGTGTTCTCTCTTAAAGTACGTACAGACATCTAGTCTCCCACCACATCTATAGGATAAGGAAGCACAGTTACTTCCATACGAGATAGAAAAGGTTTATTTTACATACATATTCCAGGAAAAGTCTGCCTGCAGTTGATTTCCCAAGCCCCGGGGCCTGGCTCCACCCATAGCACCATCTTCCCTTTTCACAGGCTTTGCTTTCAAAAACATTTTCAAAGAAATTGGCATGGGCAGAGTCGAAAAGGAAAACGATGGGAAGCAACAACCGAGTCCGNGTTACTTCCATACGAGATAGAAAAGGTTTATTTTACATACATATTCCAGGAAAAGTCTGCCTGCAGTTGATTTCCCAAGCCCCGGGGCCTGGCTCCACCCATAGCACCATCTTCCCTTTTCACAGGCTTTGCTTTCAAAAACATTTTCAAAGAAATTGGCATGGGCAGAGTCGAAAAGGAAAACGATGGGAAGCAACAACCGAGTCCGTCGTCCGGTTTCTGAAGACGGGCACCCGGTGTCTCACGGGGCAGCCGCTCGCCGGCTCCCCGAGGCGGCGTC
>VZRO01005665.1:239336-358281 GCA_013397915.1 Daphoenositta chrysoptera
CTGAGGGGGGATTCACTGAGGGGATGCACTGAGGGGGGATGAACTGAGGGGGGATGCACTGAGAGGGATGCACTGAGGGGGGATGCCCTGAGCCCCGAGTTCGTGCCGGCTCGTCCCGCCTGTCTGCTGGCGCTCGGCCCCGCTCTGCAGCGATCTGCGAGCCGGGCTGATCGCTCTGCGTGCCTCTTCCATTCCGAAAGTTGAAGGGAGAGCGGCAGCGTGTTTTGCCCTAGGTACTGATTTACATTAACAACTTGTTGACCTTGTCTGTTGCTGCAAATGGGGTATTTTTTGGCGTTTTTTTCCTATGTGTTTGCGCCCATACTTTTGAGTAGAGGTACAACACAAGACGATATGAAGTTGACAGACACACATTGAAAAAAAATTGTGATTTGTGATTATTTTCTTGGAAGCGAGACAGTGTGTGGAGTGCTTGCTTGTCTGTTTGCTTTTTATCGATGGACTGTTTATTTATGGGTTGTACTTTAACTTCTAATGTCATAGGTTTGGACTATATCTTTGCTTTTTTTGGGGGGAACTATTTTTATTTTGTAAAAATGAATAGTTGCAAATGTAGGAAAAATCACGTTGTAGCAGCCCTGGGGATATTATATAACATGGCTGGTCTGTTCTGCTTGCTGTGGTAAGAACTGAGATACACATGCTGTAAATACAAGATACAGGCTTGAGATGCAAGTGAGATCTAGCTGAATATCAAGTGTTTTACAGAGTAACAAACTCTAAATGATTTGTTGTTTTCTTAGGATTTTTACTTGCTTATTAAGACAACTTCTAGAGTATTAACCTGGAATAAATTACTTCAGTTTTGTGGGTGATTTTCTTAGATTGCTTTCCTTCAGATTTAGTAATCTTTGTTCATAGTTTAATAAGTTTCACAGTTTAAAACACATCTCGAAAATTAGCAGACACTTTACAAGCAGTGGGCTGGGAAAGGAATTAATACTTAACACAGAACGTGAAGCTGAATCGTGGTGTACTAAACTAAATTTCTGTGTTAACAACAGTGCACAGGAAATGAACTTTACGGCCCTGTTCACACGCGATAGTCGTGCTCACGGCATGTTTAACACAGCAACCACACTAAGGAAGCTTAAGTTGTCATCAGAGTCCTGACAATTGTTTTGCTAGCTGAATTTTTAATAGTGATGATAATTGCATGCTACAAAACCTAAATCAAAATTAGTATTTTAAAATTTTTGTTCTGTGAATTTTACTTCTGTGTGATTGTTTAAGGGGAAAAGTCCCTCCAAACCTGTTTCCAGAAGCGTGTGTGGGAAGCAGTCTTAATTTCGTTAAATTTTGTTGTTCACCTTCAAGAACTTTGTACAAATTCTTGTTGCTAGGTTTGGGTAATTCAGCCAGACAGTATAGGTTGCTATTGGTTCGTATGCATGCTGTCATCTCATTGACAGTCACTCAGATTTTTATCACTCAGTCACATTTTCTGCCCTTGTCATCACTCTTTAGCACAGTTCCGTGGAAGATGGGTTTTGAGAAATGAAAATGGAGTTCTGTTTGTGATCAGTTGAATACAAAATCTGTTGGGAACAGCACATCTACATTATTTTCATGTGCAAAATCCTGTAATAGCCTTTAGAGCTGTCAGGCAGCAGGGTATTTCATTCTCTGCTTTTATCATCAGTGTGAGTAGTACGATCAGATTTGCAGTTCTCAGAGTGCTAGATAACTGTGCTGTCTCAGAGATTGTGAGGGATCACTGGAGAGCAGCTTTCACAGCACAGGGAACTTGTTTGGAAAGAAAGAAAGTGTGAGACAACTGAAAACAACGTGCAGGAGCCTGAAATTCCTGAAGGCAGGAGCACTGGGCAGGATGTTGTGCTGTTTTGTAATTAAAAGGATTTTTGATTTGAGGAAGAACTGTAAGAGTTAGGGTGCTACTAAGAAGCATTGCTGTTTCTCAGTGTGTGTAGTCCACCCTTTACAGCCCCAGGGATTCCTTCACACAAACATGGAATGCTACAAACCTGATGTGTCACCCAGAATTTGTGTGAATCGCCAGTAACCTGCCTGAATGACATTTTCACTTGGTTTCAGGGCACTTTTCGTTGTTGTATATTCTCAGATTACAGCCAATGCTGTGTTAGAGCTAAGAACAAAACTTGGCCTGTGTGTAAATTTCATGTTTTCACTTTGGCTGGCATTAGTGTTAAGGTTATTAAAACATGTATAATACATAGTGCAATAATATTTATTGAATCAGTTTGCTAGCTATAGTGCACATTTTTCAAGTCAGAAAATGTCATAAAACCAAAAAAGCCCCATGTTGATTGTAAAATGGCATTATATCTATTGCTAATTAACCCTCAACTTGCTCTGATTTTGTGTTCATGTCTTGTTCTATCTTTTCTCCTGGTCAAATAGCAGAGGATCATTTTCTGGATGTGTGGTGTGAGCATACTATACTTTGTGATTTGCATCAATTTATAAACTGTAGTTAAAAAGTTATCTGTTCTTTCCTAGTGTGGGAAACCCTAAATTAATCCACCCAAATTTGCAGAATAATCCTGAAAGTCTGTGTGTGTGCAGAGGGAAATGCTGTAATACCTATTTCTGTTATGTATGAATATGGTGATGGTCTGTGAGAAATGGAAGACCTGGTTTAGGTCATGGCACCTGTATCTCCCTCCTTAATTAGTATTTTCATATGTGACTTTTATTTGAAAATTATGAGCGTCATGGAATAAGTGCCACATTTAAACTGTGAACCACCCATGAAAACTCTTCCCTTAATTTTCAATGTATCAACTCCACAGATTAAACCCTTTATTAGTGAAAGATAAGCAGTACTTGGATGCAGGGATTGGGGTTTGATTTTCCAGAGCTACATAAAGAATATCAAATTACACTTACCCGGTACTGTTACAAAGAAGAGTTTCCCTGATTTTTGTTTTAACTCTAAAAATCTCAAGAAAGCGGACTCAAAATTGTGACAGTCTGTCTTTTTCATATGTATTAGTTATGATTTTCAGATATTTTTGTAGTTGAGTTTGTGGTAAAAGTACTTGGATTTATAGAAACCTGCTTAAATACCGTTAGAATAATAACTGTTTAATCTATAATGTAAGAGGAGTAAATGTTGAAAGCCATAAGGGCTTCATGGGCATTTATTTAAAATTGGCTTGGATATTCATAATCATATGCTATCGCAACATCCTGTGTGTGTGTGGCTCTTCTCCAGTGCATTAATATACACTGTAGCACCTTGATTTTGCTCTGTCATTCTTTTACGTATGTAAGATTTCCTTCCTCTTTCCTTGTGTAACTCTCCCTGTCGGGTTCATTTAATACAGAAATTCGTGTATTTGGCTGCAAGGGGATCAGAGAGTGAATCCAGACTTCCTTTATTTTAAATTAAAATTACTCCTAAAACAGAAGGGCCAAATGTGAAATAGTCTTTCGATTTATCAGCTGATGTGGGCAGCCAGATTAAATCCATGCCCCTTCAGCCAGTAAGTTTTCTGCATTGCATTCAAACCCTGAAATTGCCTGTGAATTTTGCAGTCACTGCAAACCAGCGTTGCATAATTCTGCACGGGCTGTGTGCTCTGTGGTACCTGCAGTGCTGAAGTGGATCTCATTTCAGCAGTTAACAGCACGTTATTTAGTCCATTAAGCTGTCTGCTCCCTTCCTCCCTGTCTGGTAATTCCTTTCCCTTGGAACACACGAGCACTCCCTCCCTTTGATACTCCCACACGTTCTGTCCATGCCTCCACCGAGGCCATCCACCCTCTCTCGAATCCTCCCTGTTCCCACTGAAGCGGTCCTCAATCATTTCCCCGACAAACCTCCCATCACCATTTCCCTCCCACTTCCACTGACGTCTGCTCTCCTGTACAGAGATCCTTGCTTCCACTGAGAGGATCCTTCCCACGCCGAGATACTTGAACTTTTCTCCAGACTTTCAGACTGATACTTTCAATCCTGGTGTTGTAAGGCACGAACACTTTCTCCAGGGGATGGGAGTCTAATTTTTAAATTGTACAAAGTGAAGTGGTGTAGTAAAATGTGGACTGGGCTCATATTTATAAGTCTAATTTTTATCTGTTTAAGTTTCCTGGTGTTTGTTATGTAAATTGGAAAAAACCCAAACTGTAAATCACTCACGGTGTATAGATGGCTACACTACTAAGACAGCATGTGTGCTTTCAATTTTTAAAGCACTATTATTTGGTACCTCTTCTTGTCATGCAAACCAACTCATGCAAAATGTGTCACTGCATCTGAGGGCACTTCCTTGTGTGACTGAGATGAGCAAGGTCAGACTCTGAATTTTTGGAGTGTTTACTGTTGGTACAAACTTCACTGAAACTCCTTTCGGCTGAAAATTCTTCTGCCCTTTCCATTGTTTTCCACTTCTGCTCTCTGAGCTTGCTTTGTGTCTCTTCCCTGGCCATTTTATGTAGTTAAGCACTAAGCTTTTCCTTTTCTGCCACCTGAATCTGTCGATAGAGGAAGTATTAAAACCAAGCCTTTATTTCTGCAGTTCTAGATATTTTTCTTACTGTGTTGTACCTTTTGTATTCTTAATTATATGGCCCAGATTGAAGTGCAAGTACATCCACAGTGAGAAATTTTCTAGTTATAAGCCAGGCAGAATAATGGGAGGTGAGGTACTAATGAGTTTCTACCATTCCCAAAATTACATGTGGTGTGAAATTCCAATGCAAGTTACCAGATTTCCCTTGCTATTTAAGGTGCCAGCAATTCAGATTTTACATCCAAAATGCTAAGTTTAAATATAAATTAAAGATGTGGAATGGTTACACCGGCTTGCAAATACTTCTTGCTCAATGAACTGTAGATTAGAGGATGCTTACAATCTACGTGACAATGAAGAATGTCTTATTAAGAAAGTTGTTCATGGTTCATTTGAAACTAAGAAAAAATACTGTTTGGAAACTGTTTTGCTTTCCGTTTTGCATGCTTTAATATTTGTTCCTCATGTTCAAGTAAATGTCCATGTCAAGAAAGGGAGACGTATTTGAATGAGAATTATTTTTAACATCCATTGAAATTGTTATATCCAGCAGTCGCCACTACCAACAGTGATAAATTGCTGTTTTGTTTTAGTTGGTATATGAACGTTTGTTCACCTCTCTTGGCTGTCACATTGAGAAAGGACTCCCGAATTGGGTTACTTAAGCAATAGTAACCATACACTGAAAATATTCCACTTTTGAGCAGTTGGAATGTCAACTGACTTCCAAATGAGTCTTCAAAGAAGAAATAAGTATTTTGAGATACGAACAGCTAAAGCTTTTATTAGCTCTCAGCAAGAAGTGAAAGGCACTTAAAACAAGTACAATAATGAGCAGACTGGCCTCAAGGTGAAATAATTTCAGTACAAGATTTACATAAATTGTCATTTTATCAGGAAGCCACAGAAGCACCTGCACACGTAGGAGCACAGTTTAGCATTGTGTCCTGTTTTGGTGGTGTGTATGGATATAACATGCCCACACTGTAAACTGCTTTGCCAGCCATGGATGGAATTAAAACATTGCTAGCAATGTTTCCAAGGTTGCACACAGAACGTGATTTCATGTCCCAAGCTCAGTTTTCCATGTGAATTTCAGTGTTTTTATATGTCAGACCCATTCATCCAGTGGAGGTTCAGTAGGATATTGCTCGATCCTGTGACACTCTACACATTTTTGTCTGTTCGTTGGGTAAAATAATTAGGTATCATCATTTAACTACAATTTAAATTGGCACAGGATGACAAGACACAAATTGAATAGCTTTAATGTGCATGACATACTAAATAGTTTTATTGCCTAGAGTCAGATTTTTAAGTTTTCAAAGACATCAAGGAAGTGATGTTAAAGTCCTCTGCTGTGCAAAAAGATTTCAGCATTCAGCCCCTTTTAGGTTCTTTCTTGACTCCCCTTTTAGGGCCAAAATGTAATAAATGATGATGTTACACATGCTGTGAAATTAAATAGAGGAGTCTCTAACTTGTGCAGTCTTCCAGACCCTTCTCTTTTGCTATGGGTTGTACTGTTGGCCTCAAATCAAACTCCCAGGCCCTTTTCTTCTCTTTCTTGTAAAATCTGTAACTCTGTCACTATACATAAAGTAAAAAGCTTAGCATTCTGTAAGCCAGCTCCCACATGTATGGCTCTGTTCCAGGAGAAAGGAAGACAGCTAGAACCTGCTTTTTGACATGGAAATGTGTTGACATAAATTAGGTTATATCAGTTTTGAAAGTGGTAGACAAGGTACTTTGAGATGGGTTTTGATAGTGTTTTAAATGTTCAAAGGTAGTCTGCAGATAGATGTAGAGAGTTAATGTCCTTGCATAGCAAAAGAACTTGGAATGAAAAAGGAATATTCAAGATTTAAAAGCAGTTTTGAGAATAAAATGTTGCTCATGAAAAAGACTGATTCCAGCATGAGGGACTCAAATTAGTATTCCTATCCTTGCTTGGAGTGGGAGGAAATGTGGCTTTTGGTTCTGCCACTTTATTACGTGATAGACAATTTTTGAGCACTAGATCCCGAGAAACTGGGATAACATATTTTTGTTGGTGTAAAGAAAATCACTTTGTTGGCCAGATGGGTCTTTCATTTCTGAGCGAACTAAATTGATACTAAATCAAGGACTTTTTAAAATCAGGATGTATATTAATCTGTTCATTAAATAATATTTTAACAGATTTAAGATGTATCTGTTTCTTTGTTGGAAATGAGAACTCTTTTTTTTTTTGCAAAAGCAGAATTATTTTGCATGTTTATTTAAAAGTTGTATGGGAAGCCAAACATTTTATATGTCTTTTTCAAGAAAGATGTATTTTGCTTTGTAAATCAAACATTTTCTATAGTGACATGAACAGATTACTGGTCTTGTTACAAGGAAAATGGTGACACTGAAATCTTTTCATTGTGCTTTAGATTTTCCAGTTTCCTAAGTAAATCCATACAAAGAAAACACAGAATCACTGGACAAATATGAAAGAATGGCATCCTCTATTTCCCATTGTTTTCATTTTGAGTTAGTGGTGACCTTTAGCTCCCCACTGGGATGCAGTGGAAACTTTACGAGGCCCCATCTTACTTGCCACTAAAAGACAACTTATTTTTAAAGTTATACATTTACTATCCTGTTCTGTCTTTGAGTCTGAGTTTCTGTTACCTCTGATAAAATTTAATCAGAAAAACAACCTCAGTAAGTGATCAGCAAAGTAAACCTTCTTTATAAGGACATTGTTTGAAAAAATAAAACCCTATGCTAATTTGTTAATTAAAGCACAACAAAAGAACCTTGATCCTCATTGAATGCAGTCTTCCTGTATTTAGGAGTAGCTGCACTTTTGCATCATCAGAAAGATGTTCCTCATTCACACTGAGTTATTAGGCTTGTGGCTCTTCCAGCTCTGAGGTGTAGAACTCTTATTTTACAGCAGAGGTTTTAATTCCAAGTTTAAAAGCACAGACATATCTGTGTGATATGTAGGCAGGTCAAGGTCAGCCTTGAGCTGAGATGATTAGTTGTATTCTTTTGGAAAACTGTCTGCTCTTCCTTCTAATTTTTAAGGGTTTTTTTTTTCCTTTCTTCCTTCATAACGTTTCATAAGTTTGGTGAGAAATTCCACAAATGGTTGAGGACAGCCACACCTATTACTCGGGTAACTTGAAGCAGAAGTGATGTGTCCTGCACACAGTTTAACTGCCTGGTAAAAATTGGACTTTTCCATGAGCTGTAACTCAAAGATAAGAATTTCAGCATAGGATGAGAATCAGAATGTACATCTGTAAATACTGGAATCCAGAGCTTGTAGTGAAGTGTGGATGGCACTGGGATTTCTGGCAACATATCTGCGTTTTATTTTTCAAACCAAGGTGAAGTATTATTTTCAAATACCAAAGAGATTTATCAGTGGGCCAAATTCTTACTAAAATCACACTCTTTCAACCCTGTTAGGATCTGTGGGCTCACGGGTTATTGCTGTGGCTTTACAGAATAACTTCGAGAGCGGTGACTCTCAAAACTTTGAATTTCTAAGCAGTCAAAAGGATTTTTTCCCCCACATATTTGTACCTGTGTAGTTCTTCCGTGGCACCTGAGGATCATTCTGTAAGCAGTGATGGGGCAGTGACCCAGACGTCCCCTGGGCAGCGTGTGGCTCCCTGGCCAGCTTGATCTGTTAGAACTTGAATTCCCGATGCCAATTCTGTGCCATGCAGGACCAGGGCCACCGTGTGCCCAGGGACACCAGAGCTGTGTCCCTGTGTGCTCTGCTGTGCCTCCAGCAGCCTCAGCAGAGTCTGCTTTGGAGAGAGATGCAAGGGATCTATTTAAAGGTTCAAAACCGAGAAGAGTTCTTCGTGTTCCTCTTCTGGCTTTAGTCTGAACATACTGATTTACTTTTCATTTTTCACCATTTTGGCATGTAATATGATGCCGATACTTTAGTTTTATGTCCTTAAAACTTGGTTGATGAGTGCAATAAAAAAATTGTACTCTTGAGTGGAATTTGTGAATGGAGAATTAATGTCCAAACCAGTGTTAGCACATACTTATCGCTGCAACACCACCAGTGTGAATGGTTGATGTATTTGTTTCTGCAGATACTGTTGCAGGGACCAAGAACAACCGATAAAAGAGTTTAAAAGAAAGCAGGGGACGTGAATTGTAACTAAATACGGGTTTGCATTCTGCAGAGGACTTCATCACCAGGGTAGCTAGTTTTTTTCATACACGGGTCAGAGTGTCCCGCAGATGAAAAAACCTGAGGGTAAAATTGATATTTTAGAGGAATGAAACATTTCAAAGCCAGGCAAAGGGGGTTTTGCAAACCCAAACAGCTTTTGTTTTGTTAACAAAAGGAAGAGTAACTGCTGTGAACTCAGACACTACTTCATGCTTCCATTGATGCTGCTGGAACTTTTACTTACTTAGTTTTTGGGGTTTTCTTTTTTGTCTTTGGCAGGAACAGATCTGCTTTCTGCAGAATTTCAGACGAAAGGGCTGTTCTGCTTTTATCAGTTAGTGATGTTATCATATGTCCTCAGTTCTGGAGGTGGTGGTCTTGTTCCTTGCTGTGCAATGCCATGGAGCTGAGATCTGTCAGGAGCACAGTCAGCTCAAATTCTGTGGCAGTGCTGTCACTCACAGCCCGTAAAGCTACCAGTGACACTTCTTCCCTCAGCAGATAATCTCACATTGTACCTTTTCCAAAGTATGGAATGTTTTTCTATGCAGCAGCTACTTACTTTTTAGGAGGGATTTATGTTTTCTGAAATATTATTGCAAGTTACAGCTCTTTAAAATGAATGCATTAGAGCAGTAGCTTGTTGGGACCCAAGTTGTATCCAAAAAAGCAGTTGCCTCTGGCAACTACCTTTCTAGTAGGAAAAACCAGATTCTAGGAGATGAGAGAGATTTAGCTTTTACGATCCTTGTTCATCCTAATAAAAACTCATTGAACTAATGAAGCTGCTCAGTGAGGCAGCTGACCCATCCTTCTCCCCCTTGGCTGTGGTGAGAAGGGCAGAGGTACTGTCTGTCCCTGTCCCTGAAGGACAGGCAGTACTGGCAGCCTGCTGGTTTGTTAGCAAATAATGAAAAAAGAAATTTTGTTGGGCATTCTATACTGTTGGTTCCGAGAGCTAAATATTGATGTGTCAGCTTATGATAGTTTTCTGAGAAACATAATTCTGCTGTCACTGTTTGTAAGTTGGAAGGGTTTTTTTCCTTGTTTGTTTGTATCAGTGCAGAGCCTCAGAGTTAGAGTGGGAGTGGGGTAGAGGGAGCAAGCCCTGCCAGTGGCTGACAGGAGGTGTGGGAAGTCCAGAGGTTTGTCACATCCTCAGACTTAGCCTCTGGTCACAGCGTGACCATGGGAACATTGCCAAGTACCAAATCTTCAGAGAAGCGTGACTGGAGTTCACATTTTCTAAAAAGCTAAGCTCTCTTATGAATTACTTACAGTGAGATTCATAGCTGGACTGTCAAAAAAAGCGAGCTGAAATTGCCATCTCCTATTTTGCCAATTAAACTAAAAGCAATTTCTTTTTGGAGGTCACATAGCTCTGAAGTTTTCTCCTAACTTTATCTTGGCTGTTCTGATTGCTAAGAGCTCTTACAAGGCTCTCTTGTGCTCTTTGGGCAGTGTAAACTCTCTCCTGCTGTGCTCTGCTAAGTTGGTGGGACACTGTTTCATGGGGTAGTTTTTTGTGGGGTAACCTTATTCGGTTGTTTTACAAAGTCTAAGCAAACCAGAGAATTTCAAGGACTGTGGAAATGAAATGGACCTGCTGCAGGGTCAGGGAATGGCAATCTTTTCCTTGGTTTCTTCTGAGAGCCTTTGAGCTGTGCTAGGGAGTGCAGGCTGTGAGTGTTAAGAGGTAGCTGTGATTTTCACCCTTTTATTGGGTGCACAGGATTTATGTGGGTTAGGAGGTGCCTCCCTGATATGATGCACTGCTCTGTCAGTCCCTCCGAAATTAAACCAAGACCAGAGGCCAGTGGAGAGTGTAAGGGGTGGGGTCCAGCACCTGCAAGGCTCAGAGGTCTCTGTGAGGTAAGGTTTGGTCGCAGAAGTCACAGTTGTCTCCACAGGGATATTTACCTAGTGACGGAAAAGTGATTTGTTCTAAAATGTTGAGAAACCTCATAAATTCTCCCCCCATCAGTTGGAACAAGGACACAGTCCTCCTCAGTCTGTTGTTTTCTCAAGTGTGTGTTTAGCAGTGAGGCCATGTAGTCTCTTGCCCTCTCTCCACGGATGACCTGCAAAGAAGAACCGTCAACCCCCTTCAGGAAACCCGATACTTTTGGTCAATGGTCCCTTACATTTTTTCCCCAGCTGACTGGCATTCCAGCTGACTGATCAGAGAAGTACCCGGCTGCATCCACCCGTCAGGATTTGCAGTGCCAGGGCTGCTCCATTCCAGGACAAAGGTACCAAGGAAGTGAATTGTGTTGAGCTCACCCCAAAGCCGAGCTGCGGCCAATCGCTCTGGCTGCTTTGGGATCTGGTTTCCACTTACCCCTGTAACAGTACACTCAGTAAATACTCACGTGAAATATTACCTGGGAATCTTTAAATGCTTGACTGCTATTGCTTCCTGCCACTTGGTAAGAGGTACAAGGATTTGTATAGTGCCTCCTTTATTTTTTTTTTTTTCTTTTTTCTCTCCATTTTGCAGAGAGAGGAATATGGGTGAAGGGCTTGGCATTTTTTTGGTCATCTTTCCCAATATCAGGGGGTCCCAAGAGAGCAGGTAAAATTTCTAAGAGATTCTTCTAAAGGAGGGTCCTTTAGCCCATTCTAAAATAATTTAATAACTTTTTTTTTAAGGCAGACCAATAAAACAATCATGCAGAGAAAACAGCATGATAGAGGATCGCCAGGGTAAAGGGATTATGGTTTACAGCACTGCCCCTGTGCTTTTGCTGGGTGCTGCAAGAGGTCTTCATATCCCCAAGAGTCTGAGTTAGGTTTGGGAAGCCTTGACCTCTGTACCGAGGAATGATCTGAGGCCAGCAGTAGTAATTTGTTTAAACACAAGATCTTAAATGCAGATTAATTGATTGCTGTAACTACAGGTGCTTTTGTCCTAGAACAGACATGAGCAGACTGTCCAAGGGCTATATACATAAGCACAGGATATTTGCCAATTAGCTTGTGGTTAATTTAAGTAGAATACAAACCCCTGACTTAGTAAACTCTCAACAGTGGCAGCTCAGCCACAGCCACTTGTCCTCACCCCAGCACCACTCAGCCTGGCAGCCCAGGTAGAACAGCATTGCCTTTAACATGCAGACTTTATCTGCAGTGATGTGGAGCACTGTACTGCAGAGCAAAGTATTCCCAGTGTCTCTTACAGGAGGCCTGAACTGGTTTTAGAAGAAGCAGGACTTCAGTAATAAATCTGATCTCTTGAAACATGAGTTGGAAGTTGCGGGTCCTGTCAGCAGGTTCGCTGTGTGATGTATTGTGGAGCCTTGGCTGCAGAGAAGCTGTAGCCTGCAGTTAATGAGCTGTTCAAAGTAGCTGTGAAATTGTCAACTTAATTAAGCCAAGTTTAGTTAACAGTCGTCTTTCAAAGATTTTGTGTGAAGAAGCAGGCTCTGGAACTGCGCAGCTATGCACTGTAGGAAACTGCTGGGTGCTTTTCTGAACGGAGAAATGAAGAGCTCATGTGGTGAGAGAGAGTGCTATTTTGCAAAGTGTTTAAAGAAAGCCCCTGGCTGTCCCAGAATGTTGGGGAGCTTCATAGTTATTTCCATTTTTAGACAGTTAAAAAGCATAAGCACTCTAAAGCAGTCAGTGGATTGCAGCTCCTGTGCGATACTGATTGAAGATCTACCGATTTTTTTTTCACTTTTTAAAAAAAAAATGATCACACATTTGCAATTATTTTAATTGTTATCCATTTCTTTATAAAATAATGGATATTTATTTTTGAGCTTTGTCCTGAGTCCCTTTCTCTCCTGATAGTATAGAAAATTCAGTCTGAGCTCTACTAAAACGCCTGCGAAGGCAGTGGAGACTGCAGTTCAGTTAGCTGGCTTTCCTCAGTTTGTCCCTGGAGAAGGAGTAAGTGCTCTTGCAGACATTTGCAAACTTCTTCTGCCCATGACCTTGACAGGACCCATCAGATGTTACAGAAACAAGTGTTTAGGGTCTTTGGTGCTGAGCCATCTCCTCTCACCTCAAATGTCAGTATTGCAGTGGTCTGTTCTTCATGTTGATGATTTCTTACTGACATAAGTAGGGTAAAGTCCTCTTCTAATTACAGCAAGACTGATACTACTGTGCTTGTTGCAGTGTAGTTTATGCCATTTGAGAGTACAAATACAAAAGTATAGCCTTTTCCACAATAGAAAGCTTTCCTGTATTTCCTGACTTGTAGAACTATACTTGGGACACATTTAGGTGAAGTCTTAATACAGTCAAGGCCAGGACTGTATGAGGAATGTTACCTAGATAAGAAATATCAGTGAAGGATTTGAAGTTTTAATTATATTTCATATTGGAAAAAATCTGTTACGGATATAGTGATAGTGGATGGGGGGAGGCATACTTTTGTTGGAATAGCTTGTTTCAGCTGAGGAACTGGTAGAAAGTACACCAGCAAAACCAGTTTTGCTAATGTTAACTCCATTTGCAATAGGAAAGTTTCCCAGGACATTTGTGCTAAATCTACGCCAGGAATTTAGGACTGTGCAAGTGAAATGGAAGTGAAGTGAGAGCACATGGAGCCTCTTGCTCCTTGTTGAGCCTTTGGACTGTAATAGGTTCTGGCAGCTGATGCCTATGAGCCACTTGCCTGCTTTTATGATGCCTTTACAGCCAGAATTGGTAGCAGTGAAAGCTCCAAGGAACTCTGCAAGCACTCTGAGTGCTGCCACCACGCTGGCGCTTTTTTGGAATTTTTCCTCTTTGGGACAGACAGATTTAACAGGAAATAGTTTGGCCGAGGTGTGAAATCATAATGTGAATATTTGCAAACCTTTGGGAAGAAAAGGTATTTTTTGTCAGCAAGACTTCATAGTCTAGGCCAGGCAGTAGAACAAACAGAGGGGGGAACAGTCCTTGAATTAGGACAAATAAATGATTGTTAATGGCCTTTGTCCTCTGTGGCTGTTTGTTTGCCTTTTGCTATAGGACACTGCTCTTCAGAACAGGCTGTAAGTGGCTCTGCATTCTGTGACTTCAGGTTATTAAGGAAAAGTTGAAGTCTCAGTTTATTAATTGCATTGTTTAGAACCAACTTAATGTTAATAACTATCTCATCAAACTATTCCAGATTTATGTTTGAGTATGGGACAAGTACATACACTAATACATACAGTAAGCATGGAAGATACTGAATTATCAGGTGTGATTTGATTGCAATGCCAAATTGTGGCAATTTGTGATAGAAATGTTGCCACGCCACAGCTGCCTCTGTGGCAAAACCCCCATTTTACTGCCTGTTTCTGCTTAACCTTCATACTTTGTCATCCGTGGTGGTCTGAAGTTTTTCTTTAACTTTTCAGTCACACACAGCAGAGGTTTCTTCCTCCAGCCCCTTTCCTTCTTTTTGCCACTGTGTTCTACCTTTGACTACCATTTTCCTGTTTCTAATGCTCATAAATGCATGTATCTATGATTTTGGGGGGTTACAAACAGTGTGTGTCCTCTAACTGACAAAACTGATACCAGCTGCTCTCAGTGCTTTTTTTTCATGAAGTCCTTTTTTTGGGTGAGGGTCTTTGAGGAAGGTCTAGCTTCTTCCCACCCTCTGGCATAGGACACTATCCTGGAAATGACAGAACCTTGCTTACAAAGAGGCACAGCTAGTAAACAGATGTCTCCCTGAAAATCTTTATTTAGTACATACAGTGTACTCTTAATCATTTGCATCAAGGTCAATAGCCCTTAAAAGGCCATTATTATAAATCAATCTGATATTAGAGGAGTATTTTCATAGATGTGTACACAAACACAAATAAACAAACCAGTAATTTTTTTTCTCTGACTTCAGCTAAAATGCAGTAAACTTATTTCTACTCTGCTGTACTAGAAAAATGATTTTTTCATCTTTCAGAAAGCTTTCGAAACTGCAGTGCTGTTCTATGCTTAAAACGTTTTCAGTACCGACATTTTAAATTGTAGGTGTGTTCTTGTGTTGCTCAACAGAAAGAAGTAACATTGTGGGGATAAATAGGTTTGTTTTACAGCACAAAACATAAATAATCAGTTGATGTGTAAATTGCTTGATTGTCGTTTGTGGACATGAATTTTAGTTATTTAACTATGAATAGAAACTGTCATAAATGACACTAATCATGGACTCCTAGTCTTGTATGATTCAGCTGGTGCTGACACAATTTCGTAATAAAAGTTAGACATTTAAAATCTATTTTTATAATCATGTCAGTTCAGATACTTGCTGTGTAAAGGGAATATCTGCATGAATAGTTGTGATCAAACTGAACTTTGGTCTGAAATGGAAATTGATTTTTCTCCTTACTGGGATTTCTGCCATGTCTTCCCAAAGTATTGAAGCTCAAGCTGGTTTTGTGACATCTTTCCTTTTGACAAGGACTGAGTGAAATAAATGGTTACTTTTCCTCCAGATACACTTCAAACAACTGCCATAATTCCTGTTTGTTCATGGGATCGTGTTCATTGTGTCTCTAACGTAATTAACTGTTCTTTTATATGTTTAACACCCGTTCTTTCTTGCACATGCTGAGTTGGTGACCATTACTGAGAGGTGGCCCACGGGTGCTGTTCTGCTTATGGAGCTTCACCCTGCTCTGATCTGGGGCCACAAACTGCTCCTGGATTTTTTCTTTTGAGTAGACTCAGAGACCTGACTCTCATCCTGCCTACCTTGAGGGTGGGCTGATATTTCATTTGAGTGATGCTCTGCAACTAAATCAGAGCCACGTGCAGGACTCAGAGTTGAAGCCTCCTGCTCCTGTCTCTGTGCCCACACTGTGGAGCCAAGCTGGTGCATGAAGCCCGTGGTGTTAATGGCAAGGCTGTTTTCTCAGAACTGTTTTGTTTTTAGCTGATTTTGGCTACTCTTTACCTGTCTGGTACATCACAGCCAAAATCCAGATGGTAATCCATGCTGGTAATCCAGCCTGGTGAGGTCTCCTGGTGCCACATCCAGTTGTGTGCATAGTAGAGCACAGCTGAGTGAGCCCTGCAGATGTGGAGAATCTGGTGCCAGACAAGACGTTATAGCCTGTTTGAAGTCACCTCTATGGGGGTGACTGGAATGGGAATGGCCTTCATTAATATAACAACCAACCAAGTGCAGATATGACAGAGAAAATATACTGAAATGAACCAATTCACGTAAATTTGTCATTTTGAAAAAAAAAAAAAAGAAAAAAATGTCTGTCAAGTAGGGTTTAGAAAAAAAATGTGCTAGCCTGTATTGGTGCAGTATCTGTATGTAGGCTGGAGATAGGTTTGTGAGTTGTGGGGAAGCTCTGTTGAACCTCAGCAGTCATTTCTTTTACTCTTCATCATCTTCCTCTTCAGCCCATGGAAAATAAACCTAAACTCTAATTACTGTGCCTGCTTTACTTTTTGTTCTTTAAATTTTCTTTGTCTTTTTTTTATAGCATCCTTCCAAAATGTGCCACCTTCTATAAACATCAGGCTATTAAAATTTTGAAGCTCATGACAATATTGTTCCACAGACCATGCATTTGCTGGCATTCTCAGGGTAAACAGCCTCCAAAGAGAAACTAAGCAAGCTCAGTCTTTGTGGTCCACACTGTCCTTGTATGCCCTGGGATCAGGAGTCCCTTGCCTGTTCTCTCGTCACTCACATGATGTTGTTTCACACTTGGGAGTTACATCTTTGGGTCAGCACTTCCTCACTTTTTGAAAATACCCCTCTCTTTAAAGGAAGCAGTTGCTTGATTGTAACTGCTCTTCGTAAAAGAGCAGATTTTTAGGGCTATTAAGTAGGTCTTTCTAAGGTTTACAATCCTTTCCCAGCAAAGGTTAGCGTCACAGAATTAGAAATTACCCCACAGAAACTCAGACAAATCTAGCACGGATAAACAGAGAGTTGTCTGGGAAAGGCCTTCAGTTTTTCCAGCCATCGTTTTAAACCCACCAGATTCCTCTTCCAAAAATCCTTGAGACTGATCACGTTGTGCCTTGGCAAAGACTTTTGGGATCTAGGATGGTATTTTACTCAGTGACTCGTCGGTCTCCTCGCTCAGGCAGGGAGATAAAGGAAGATAAGATGGTCAAATAGAAAAATGTTAACTTTGAATGATGTATAATGGTCAGTCAAGGCCGTGGTGTAGCTTGTCTGCTTTGTGACAGATAAGCAACTGTGGTGCAAGGACTGCATATGGTTTTTAGATTAAAAATTTTTGTTTAGCTATTTAGCTTTGTCTAAATTATAGGAGCTTTTTTTTTTTCTGTGATTTGAGCTGTGGTTATTTATTTTTCTGTGTGGGTTTTTTGTTTTGTTTTGTTGGGTTTTTTTGTTGGTTTGGGTTTTTTTTGTTGTTGTTGCTTGTTGTTTGGGTTTTTTCTCCTGGGTACAAATGATACCAAATCTTGCTGAAGCAACGTGCTACTCAAAAGCTTAATCAATGTGATATTAAAAAAAAAAAAAAAAAGTGGAAGGATATATAAAATATCTAAAAACTGTTTCACATTCCAATAGTTTGAGTATTTCAGATGCCATTTCTAATGTTCAGCAATGACTGGCTGTGCTTGGGAGTTCAGTGTATTAAGCTCAGTTGGGTAACTTGTGTTCCAAGTGTGTTGCTGGGGAGGGCAGAGAGGAGAGGGTCATACTGTGGAAAATGGATTTAGGAAAAAGCCCCAGTAATGATACATCTTTATTTGTGTTAGCAGGCGGCAGCACACATCATTTGTACGGATCTTTGTAATTGTTTTTGATAATCAGTCCAAGAAAGTGGAAAGAATTAGTGCTAACAAGAAATCCCATCTTGGAATGCAAACTCACTGGGACAGGCATCATATTTTCCTGTCTGTTTATAGGGCTGTTGTACACTTCAGTGCTTACACAGAAATATAAAAATAAAATAAAACCAGCGATGATGATGTCAGGAAGTGAACTCTCTGTCAAGTCACTCCCTGTAATGACATGCACTTTTAAAAAAAAGACATAAACTCCTTTATGCATAAGGAGAGTGCAAGAGTTGCATGTGCAATTAGCAGTAATTTAGTTCAGAAATAGATGACTTGTTTGTCTGCTGGTACAATTAATGACAGCACTGGCATCCAGTGTCCCAGATATTTACAGTAAAAAAAGGAAATCAACAATAAGACCATCAAACTGAAGTTATCAACTGATGGGGAAAAAAAATCTTGACCAAAAAATCACTGGCTAATATTCCTTCAGAAACAAAACCAGGCAACCAGTTAACCACAGCATTGCCAGTGCTCCTGTCTGGTGCTCTGTGCTTCTTTCCTGCCTCTGCCCTCCTCTCTGGGGGCTCTGCTGGCCACTGGATGTGGGCTGGGAGCCCTGGCACTGCTGAATCCTCAGTACTTGAGATGCTAGGTCTGGTAGTTAGAAAATAAACAACAGTTAAAAATCAAAAAACTTAAAATTTATCAAAATTTATCAAAAGCTTAAAAATGATCAAACTTTCCTTGATAAGATCTTGGATCCTAAGGCAAGTGCTGGAATCACCTGAAGTATGTCTTGATAGGAAAACTTCTAAAAGCATGGTCTCAAGCAATGTGGTCTAAACTGGGACTTCATCTCCTCATAACAATTTTTTCTTCCCTGCTGGAATGGACAATACCCACATATATTCTGAGAAAGGAGTCCCTGAAGGGTGGGTAAGGGGGCTGGCAGCTCTTCCTGGAACAGAATTCTGACCTTAGAGTGGCTCAATGCCCTGGGAAAAAAAGGTTATTTATTTATGGCTTAAATTATTAAATTGGGATTAAGTCAGATACGTAAAAGATTGCTGTGTAACTCATGTTCTTGGCTCATGCAGAGATTAAAAAACTGTTTCCTGGATATAGAAGGAGGTTTTAATATGGGCCAAGTGGCAAATTCCTTTTGTTTTTAGGGAGGCGGGAGAGACTTACCTCACGTCCAGGTGTAGAGGATTGCATTCATGGGATTTGCTTTTTCCGATTTGATTCTTCCCCATCTGAACCAGTAAAAAAATCTCTCGGTGTATGTACAGGGCAGAGGTGGAGCAGTAATTCCGAGAAAAACCTGAATTGGTTTAGAGGGAGCAGGGCAGCCCTGGCAGCAGCAGAGGGAGGGCTGGGGAGCACCAGCGCTGAGGAGTGCAGGGCGCTCTGGTGATGCAGCTCCAGCACTTCCAGTCCTCCAGCAAGCTCAGGTAGAGCTACCTTTGATGCTCACCACCCTGCCTGCTGCTACACAAAAACCTGAGGGGATCAAGCCTTTCATGAGGTGCTCAGCTTTTTGCTCAGCTCAGCCTGAGTACTGCCTGCAGCAGAGCGTGGTCCCCAGCATCGCAGTAAGGACTCCAGTTCCTGTCAGGAGCAGACTCAGTCCCAAGGGCTGGGGAGTTCAGTGTGCAGGGATCTCACAGGAGGTCAGCAAGACTGCAGAGGGTTTTTCTAGGCTTGCACTTTTTGCTCTTGTGAGGATGGGAAAGTCTGTCTCTCAAAGGGGCAGTGGCAGAGCCCAGAGTGCAGCAGGGCAGAGCTGCAGCTGCCCAGGAAGCTGCACCTTTTCTTCTACACCTCTTACCTCTCCGAGTATTCCAGGGTGATTTTGGCATACCTGAGGAATACTCGGAGCTCTGCAGCACTGTGCAGCTTGCTCCTGCAGTGTGAGTGGCGGATGAGGGCTGGCAGAAAGGGAAGAGGGCAGAGGGTTGGAACCCTCCAGCAGAATTGTTTCCAGAAGTAACTGTGAAAATGACAGCAGGAGATTTCGCACTTGTTCTCTGTCCATCTCTTTCTGATAAAACTTTGCTTAGTTTTCAAGTCAGAAGGTGATTTTTCTAACAGCCAGTATTTCTAACTCACACACTTGGGTTTGACAATCAAGCTGTTTTCTGTCTGAATTTTACTTCATTGCCAGTAATAAAAATTCCAACTTGCTCAGCCACGGTTATATTGGTTTTGCAGAGCTAGCAGTAGTAAAAGCTTGGTTTTGTCCACAAAGTTAGTAGATTAGGTCTCAGAGAAACATCACCCAGACAACGGATATATAGAAAAATCTGGGGGTTTTTTATTGGTGACTTAGCTTGAACCAAACACTACTCAAACAACTGAGTGCTTCTTTTACCAGAAAGCTGCTAAAGGTCTAAGATATGGGTAAAAAAATGAGATGATGTGGTGAGAGCAGGATTATGTCTTATTATGCAGATACTGTGTGTTTGCTCTTGAGGAGCTTGTGAGGGCTTCTCCAGCGGGGCATGTCTCAGTGACTGTCAGATATTTCTCATGTGGCATGTCCAAGCTGTTCAGTCCCTGTCCTTGTTAAAGGATAGACATCCGTGTCTTGTTTTGGAGTCAGTGTATCTGTTAATTAGAGATTCTGGTAGCAGTCACTTGAGGGTTAAACTGTCCCCAAAGGATTATTTTCAACATTGTTTTTCTTCTGCTCTCTCTCCTGCCCATTACATTTGTTCTACTGAGAACCTGTTTCACCTCATTAAGGAACTGATGGATGCTGCCTGTTCCACTTTATTCCAAAGACTGAAAGACCCTCTGCTGTGAGTGACAGAGCCTCCAGCACCAATCTGAAACACTCACCAATCTCTGTGCAGAGCCTTGTAACAAGTGGGCTTTGGGGCCACTTCCAGCAGTGCTGGCTGCTGGAGCTGATTGTCTCTTCTGATTTGGAGCTGGAAGAATTATTCTGAGATTATTTTGCCTCTGCAGTTTGTTCTGGGGGGTGCAGGGGGGTTACTGGTCTTTGCTGTTGATTCTAAGCCCTGTGCAGATCAATAGGGAACACAGGAACATAAACAAAACCAAATTAGACACTGCCAGTTTGAGGTTTCCCCCTCTGCAGGGCCCTTGTGGTTCCTGGGCTCAAGCTGTGAAAGGAGGCGACTGTGCTGCTCAGCAATCTCCTATCCCATGGCAAAGGCTGAGCTCCCGAGGCCATGGCTGAGAGCCTGCCAGGGAAAATGGTGTTTGCTCCGGTCTTTCCACCATTGTTCAGTTTTCCTGCAAAGTTAGCAACTCTAAAGGCCCCGGTTTCCAGGCTCAAGGGGAGGTTTAGGGGTTTCTTTATTTCTCTTCATTGGACCAAACCTGTTCACAGGCCAGGTGTAAAGTTTTTGGATGGGTAGTGGGATACTTTTTTTCCTTCAGAAGCCTACACAAAACAGTTTTAGTACCAAACAGTCTTCCTTTTATAGTCTCTGTTACACGCAGAGACCCTTTCAGTTTACATTGACCCATTCCTCAAGTGAAGATTATGTTAACGACTCTTACTACTTTCTTCTGCCTTCTCTTCCTAATCTGTTTGTTTATTCCCATTTATTTCTGGCATAGTTTAACTAAAGCTGAGAGTTCAGTCAAACTTTCTGGCTCAGACTGCTTCAGTGCTTCTGTGCAAACTATTCCTTCATGACGCTCAATT
Organism: Daphoenositta chrysoptera; assembly: GCA_013397915.1. NCBI lineage: Eukaryota > Metazoa > Chordata > Aves > Passeriformes > Daphoenositta > Daphoenositta chrysoptera. The sequence goes on from VZRO01005665.1 coordinate 260,425, forward strand.
TACTGACACCCTTCCTTTGGAAAATGAGCACTATTTGAAAAATTTTTGGTAGCTGCAAGAGTGAATACCTGTTAACCGTGTCCTAAATCATTATAAAATATTGGAGATGCTCTGCAGACTACCACAGCTTACTGTGTTGAAAAGATTTCTTAACTTTTTAATGTGCATGGTGATATGTATCTCTTCTTTCTCTTCAAGATTAGCTCATTTTCTTTCGCTTGCTAGATTAAAACATGTGCACAATCCTGATTTAGGAGATACCATTTTCTGGATAAAACAGCAGCAGTGATGATCCACTTCAGTGTGACAAATGCTTTCCCTTTAGATGAGGCATTAACCCTTCAGCTGACACATGGATGCTTTCACTGCTATTCAAATACAGGGAAGTTCAGGAAATGAACAACAAATCGATTTTCAAAAATTTGCTGTACGGTCTTAGATAACTTCAGGCATCTACACATTGCTAATGAGATGCCACAGACCTGCTTTTCTGTCAGAATTAGGGTCATCTGCAGCTAAGTGGAAGAAAGCTGCTGGTGTCTTAGCTGCTTTTGAGAGCAAACCCTCCTTGATCAAATGGTGCTAGAGGCTGGGTATTAAAAGAAGATGGGTTTGTGAAATGAAAACTTCCTTGGTGTTTCATGGCAGGGAAATAAACGTGGCTCTTGAGCCACTGAGGGGGAAAAAAAAAACCAGGGAAGAAATAGTTAGTAGTCCTAAAAATCAACATTCTGGGTATGCAAAGCTATTTTCTGGGCCATGCAGATTGGATAAACTTGTGTGGGTTGAGTACTCTTGTTTGTGTATGTGGCTGATTAGCATGAGCCCTGTACCCAAGATTGTTGGTCTGTGTCAATCACATGTGGATCTAACAAAAAATGGCATTCTGCAGCCAAGTGCAGTTGTGCTGAGTCAGCGGGCTGGGTGTACAGCCGGGCTCTGTGCCCCTCAGTGACATGGAAACCACAGCCACTGCTGCAAAACAGGGCTCTCTTCCTTCCCATGGAGCAAGTGGGGCAAAAGAGTTTGCAAATACGGCGTATTTTCTAGATTATAGGATTGTTTTTTAGGAGCATGCCATGAACAATTATCGCTGTAAGGAAATGTCACTAAGAAAAGGCAGCATTTTGTAACTGTGTCCAGTTTGGTGAAGTTCTTATGTGCTTCATAACAAAGTAATGTTTGGAGAGATGCAAAATGTCAGTGTCTTGTTTAGTAAGAAACCAGTTTAAGAAGAAAGTTTCTCATAGACTCATAGGAAAAAAGATTACACAAGGCTGTGAAATATGTCCCTTTTCTTGTCTTTTAAAGTAATTTGAGCCTTTACATTAAGTAAACTTAATATTGTCTTGAAATTATTGTACCCAGAAGAAGAATTGGTAAGCTGATACCTTTTGTCACCAAGTAGAAATTTTTTCTATGCCAGGCCTGAGATTTAAAACAAAATAATTTTATAAGGATGTAAATCTCTAAGGCTTAAAAAATCCCACTATCTTTTTCACAATCATTCAGCATTAGTAAGATTTAAATGAAACTATATTTGATAAAATACTGGGTTTATGTCCAAAAAAAGAATGCTCATCATTTTCTTACATGAACAGACATTCGTTTGCTAATGCATCTTTCTGAAAAAGGGGTTTTAAACAACAGCATGTCAGTTTCCATGTACATAAGCTGCACTGCAGATAATCTGCAGTTTAAAAATACTGATTATTTGGGCAGGGAAAAAGTCTCTAGATGATGATCCCTGCGTTCAGATAACCTTCAGAAAGCAGAGAGCAGGAGCGGGTCAGGGAGGAGGAGGAAGGAAAGGGGCTGTGTGGTGAGGCAGAACCTGGGGAGTCAGAGCTGGGTGTGAGCTCCCCTGTGTCACCCACCTAGAGTGCCCCGGTCCTGGGGCTGCCACGGGTGACCCTGAGTGCGGGGGTCACACCCCTCAGGCACCTCCCTCTGTCCAGGAGCATCCCCACCCTGCTGGTACCTCCCTCCCTCCCTCCAGCACACACCTGGCACAGGTTTTGGAGCGAGCTGCTGCAGGGCAGTGTCTGCAGAGGGTGGAAGTGCTCTGGGGCACAGAGGAGGTGCTGGGCACTGGGCAGTGCCAGGCTGGAACTGGAGCAAGGCTGCTCCTTACGTGTGAGTAAAACAGGAGCTGCTCCCGGGGCAGAGGAGCTGTCTGTGCAGCCGAGCGTGAGGAGCTGATAGGTGATTGTACTCTGTGCAGCAACGTGTACACTGAAAGATAAAAGGAGGTGAAATCCTCGGGAGAGTACAAATTATTGTACTTTTAGCAATTTAGTGGAATCCTGGGCAACTAATTTTTTCCATGTTCCAGTGTTCGTGGTATATCCTTAAGCCCAGTGTTGTTTTTATTCAGGAAATGGAATGTTTCTTTAGGGAGTATGAAATCAGAAACAGAAGCTAATGATACCTGTCTGAGAAGACCATTTCTGAATTAACTTTCTGTTTCTATAATCATCTGCACCTTTTGTTGCATGTTTTCTCTTGATAATCGTAAATATTTCTACACAAACTCAGGCAGTGCTTTAGCAAAAATGGTATGTCTTACTTTCTTAGAACAGCAGATTCTGGAAAAAGCCTTTTCCTCCTTGTCTTCTGAACTGTCAGCAGCAAAGATTTAAGAACTTTCAGTGGAGGTTTAAATGGCTGTCTTTCTATAAACATTGCAGCTACCCAGTTGTGTATGTAATGTAAGACTTGCTAGTGCTTTGTAACAAAATCACAGACTATTTATTTCCCTCTTTTAAACAGAGCATTTTTGAGACTGGCAATCTAACTTCTTGGTATACAAAACTCTGAGACTTATAGTAGTTTGTGATGTTCTTTTAGAAATCTTGTATAGACAACTGAGCTGTAATTTTTAATAAAAGTGCTACTTATGGCATCTATTTTTGAATGATTAAATTTTTCCTTCTGATGTTTTGGACTATTCTGTTATTGTAGAGACCTTAGAGCTATTTCGTAATTCGCCATTAAAATAAAATGGTTTGGATATCTGGATGAGCTTTCTGAGTTAAAAACCAAAATTTTAAAAATCCATATTTAAAATAAAGGGTTTTGCATAATCGTTCCAGTTAATATTTTTAGAATCATTTGTAAAATTTTACTTCTTCAAATACAGGCAATAACAAAGCAGCAAATTTGGAAAATGGCTGAAATTCAATTACAATTCTTGGAATAGCTTGCCATTAAATTAGCTAATGGTGACTGCATTGCTGTCCAGAACTCCACTTTCTAAGTCCTAAATAAAACCAGTAATAAAGTAGTTATATAATGTCATGTTAGTGAAAGGGCGAAAAGGGAGATATTCAGAAAATACTGCCTTTAGGAAATGAGTTAATGAATGAGCTTTATTTCTTAAACTATAATTTCTGAGATATTTTTGCAGTACCAGAAGCTTCTGCTGCATTAGAGAACTGTGATATGGATAATGATTTTTGTCCTTTTATGTTTCTTTATTCCTTTTTTTTTTTTTTTCCGATTGAAACAATGGAAGGGTACCATCCTTGCCTTTTTCCCTACAATCTTTCTGTGTCCCACACTGCTTGGCTGAGGGTTTTCTCTGGACTGGGACAGTTCTGCTCCAGCACTGAGCCTGTGGGCAGCACAGAGGGACAGTGGAAGGGATGGTGGGTGGGCACCCAGTGTTTTCCCTGTCCTGCTCCTCTGCAGCCCATCCAAATCAACCTGGTTTCCTGCCCTGCTGTGAAACCCTGGTAGAGCTGACAAAGCTGAAAGATCCAACTGAAATTGCATTAAATTAACAGAGGCCAAAGCAAACGTAATTGGGTAGGAATTTATTTTGTGGTGGGGTGTGTAGAGTCACTGCTGTAAATGTTTCCTGACACAGTACACTAGTAAGCTCTGGGTTTGGTTTTTTTTCTTTTTATTGTTATTTCATCAGATTTCAAGCACTGACTTTAATTTGTCTGGGGTCTGCCTCAGGGGTAGTGTGTGTTTCTGTTTGGTTGTGTGTGAAATCTCCAGCCAAAACAGTGCCATTGTTTCTAAGAGTGGTGTCGAAAAACCAGGAATTTGGTCCATGCAAAACTCCTGGAAATGTTCTCTCTTAATATCTGTGATTGCTTAGGACCAGGAACTTGATAATTACCTGACGTTTGGTGGATCTGTGCTGTCCTTAAGGATTCAGTCTGATTTGAAGCTTTGTGGAAGAAAAACACTTCAAGGAGGAACAAGTTGATGGGTATCTGTCTGTATTAATTTTGAGGTTTTGTTTGAATGATCTGGCTGTAAATATTTTTCTGTCATATAAATGATGTTGATGTTATGTGGGAGCAAGCAGTGTTTATAACAGGAGGAGAAAATTAAAATCAGATTATTTAATCAAGGCAGAAATTGCTACATATTGTACATTTTAGGAAATAAAAAACTGTTGACAGAGAAGGGAGAAAATGCAAAAGAATTGGAAGAAATCACATTTGTGTCAAGTTCCACTAATGCTTGAAATGGGATGCACAGTATAATTATAAAACTGTGATATTAATAGGAACCAAAAAACTTCATCTTTATTACTTTTTATGACAGCAAGTAAACAAATGACCACTACATATGTAGTGCTTCTATGGCCGCAAGAAGCATATTTTCAAAGTAAACTGAAATGTTGGTACACAAAAAGTTATTTTTAAACTTCAGTAAGCTCTGTTTTTCCATAGTTTAGAAATATCCAAGGGAAAAGGCTGTATATAATGGATTAACAGTTTAGACATTTTCCTGTCCGCAGCTGAAAAATAAGATTAATAATGTAGTGGCATGCAGAATCTGAGTACTTGGTGTGAAGTTATACACTTCACAGGCTCTCATTCGTAGTGATTGTCAGAATTTTTCAAGTATTTCTAACCTCTCTAACATGTCTTTCCCTTATGGAATGGTGGATGTTTTTAGCCAAAATGTATTGCTTACTGGTATAATTTGTGACTGGACTTCCTAAGCTGACAATTCATTAAGGTAAATTATGGAAATATTATAGTCAGCCATATATCAAACAGTTAAATTGCTGTAATACGTTTGTTAAAGCTGCGGGCCGTTCTTCAGCCTGTAACTATAATTTTTATACAGTCCCTGTTTTGAAAACCTTCTGCCTCTCAGCCTTACTTTTATTCCCTCCCTTTCCTCCAGCCCAGAGTCCCACCAACCAAAAATCCCCAAAAGAGAGCCTATGCTCTGGCTGCATTGCTCTTTGTCAGGAACGCAGGGAATTAGAATACTATTCAGCTCTTTAAACCAATTCAGAAGTTTCTCCGAGGTCAGGCTCAGAGGGAGAAGAGCTTTAATAACACTGTTGGACTTCATTTGGCTTAAACAATTTGTGCCTGTTCCCACTGACCTCTTTAGCAGCCGCCCTGCGCTGTGGGTGTGAAGGGGCTGCTCTCACCTCTCTTCTGGCCCACATTTTCTTGCTTTTCACTTGGGTGCTGCAGTGCTGTCCACAGGCACCCGGGTGGGAGCCAGAGCTGAGTCGCAGAGGGAAATCCCAGCTCACCCTGACACGGTGAACCTGGGAGTTTGTGGGAATGGATAGTGCTCCAGGGCTGAGGGCACGTTGGATTTTTATAATGCAATAATTGTGGAGCAAACACGATTCGTTCCCTCTTCATTCCTTGTTTTGAATGTCTCTCTTCAGAGTATTTGAGCATTTTATGGAAGACTTTTTGGTTGGCTGGAAAAGGCAGGACAACATCTCTTTCTGTAAATGGAATAATAATTGCACTGTGCACTGGCCAGCAGAGACCAACATCTGGATCCTGGTTATCGGTTATCTTTTAATCATGAATATGTAAAACTTCTTTCTTCTCAGCTGCTCTGTGCCAGAGCCCAAGGCACAGCCAGAATAGAGTTACTGGCCATGTACTCCTTGCCTGGAAAGTCAGGAGAGATCCAGTGGAACAAAGAGTGATAGATTAGGATGGCGTTCAAACTGCACAAATATTCCCTTAAGAAACTAAAAATTCACCTCTTGCCTAATGGCAGCGTTTTTGCTCTTTGAGATCTTGGAGTAAGTAAAGAATAAGGAAATCTTTGAGCATATTTTACATGCTGAGAAGAAATGCACCTTGTGTTAGTGAAAGGGGCAGCACAGACAGTGAAAATAAGCCAAATCCTCCTGTTGGGTGCAGAATGGGGAGCACACAAGTTCTTCTCCATCTCCCAAGGGTGAGGATGGCTTTGTCTCTGCTCTGTGACACTCCAAAGTGCTGCCTTTGCTGGAATGAAAAAGGTGCTGGTGAGGACTTTTGTGTATCTTTAAAATGGAGTATGATTGTGTGTTTGAAAGGTGTAGAGTTGGCTGGAGTGCAGCAGATTCTTTGTATTGATTTGAGCAGAAAAGGAATCCTTGTCTAAAGAGTAAGAGAGAGAAAAGTGGTAGTTCTGTAACCTAGCCCTGAGGCACAGAGGATTTGAAGCCTTGTAAAAATCAATCTCTAATTAGTACAGGAATTTTGGTTGGAATATGATCTGAATGCATACCCATGTTGGAATTTCCAGTTCAGAATTTTGGGGCTTCCTTTTTCAGTAGCAAAGGTTTTCTTTTACCCTCTGTGTATCAATGTAACTAAATAATTCTTAAACCATTGTCAGTAATGTACCAGTTCTTGAAAGAAAATGTTGATTTAATGCAGCCTAATTTAATAGAAAAGGATGGGATATTTTCACACGAAGAGTTTAGCTGCTAGCACTTAAAAAAATAGCTTTAAAGCCCTGTCTTTTTAAAGTGTGACCTTTGTCTTCCTAATGTTAAGGGAAGAGGAGGTTGGAAAAGCAGAGCTGAGTTCTGCAGCTGTGATAAACACACATTTATTGAGTGCAGTCTGCCTACATGCTGGGTTGTGGAAGTCCATGGCATCACATTTCTGGTGAATAGAGCCCTTAGTTAGGGCTCTATCCCACAGAAAATATTTGAGGTTTTTCAGTCTATACAACCCTAAAAGATGCAGATTTCAGCTTTGCAGGAGGCGACCAGTGCAAAGGGAAAGTGGCCTGCTGTGGGAATGGGAAACCGATTCAAGCTCTGTCAGCTCGTGTCTGGAGTGACACACTCAGGCAGTGGAACAGTCCCCAAAACACTGTCACCTCCTCCCTCTGGAAGATGCTTGGATCTCCCAGGGCTCCTGTGCCAGGTTGACCAGGTAGAGTCCCTAATGTGGGCAGGGACAGCGAAGGAAGGACTCTGTGGTTATAAAAAGGAAAGAAACCCAAATAGACAAGAGTATTCTGAAGGATGAGAAGGAATCTGTGGGAAAGGAAAACGAAAACTGGGAAGTGAGGCTTTTGAAAATGAAGACCAGATAATCAACAGAAATGCTATGGAAAGTAGATAGAGAGGAGGGAGAAAACTGGAGTGTATGGAATGCGCAGTACACCCCACATGAGAAATAACAAACCAGAGATTTGGAAGTTGCTGAAGGAAAAAAATCTGAAAATTTCTGTCTCAGCTTTGACTGGCAGGAGACCTCAAGCTCTGCCTCCTTTGAATACTGCAGAGTGCACACACTTTTTCTTAATATTTGCCATGGGTAACCTTTTTTCCTCTTTGTGGACTGGCAGCTATGGAGATGCGTTTAAAAACAGATCAAAACTATAGGAAATGTGGCTGCTTTTAAATTTTTTTTTTTATTTCTAAATTTGCTTGCATAGCAAACCAGTAGAATAAACCCTTCAACGCAGAGATAAAAATGTTTTTGATAGTTGAAAACAAATTTTCAAGCTGAAGAGATGAGTTATCTGGTAAGAAAATTATTTTCAAAACCATTCAAATAAATGTCATTAGTAGTGTGCTGTGGTCTGACGGGGGGAGGATTGAAGTGAATTTGGTGTTACCAGAAATGCAGCAGCACTGCAAAAATGAGATTGCTGAATGATTTAATGTGGACAGAGCCTTAAGAAGAATTATAACCATCTGATGTATCATTAAGAATGTCACCAAGGATTAAAGGCCTGAGTAATGCCTACTGTCTCCTGCCCTTTATCACAGCAGACACTTGCTGCTAATTTAACTGTGTTTCAAAAAGGAGAGCAGCCCAAGGACAGACAGGGATATGGATTTTGGAAGAGCTGGTCCATGGAAGTGCTTTTTGAGGTGGTACCTCTTTTGTGCTTACAGGAACACAGACATCTGGGTTTGGGTGACTTGGCAAGGCTTTAATTTTCTCTTTCCCCAAACTGCAATCCAGAAGTTGCTTATTTTAGTTGTTACATGGGCAGCACTGTTAGAGTGAGTTAAAAGGTGAGTTTATGGCTGAGGAAGATGACACAGCGGAGTCTATGGCTGAGTGATTTTACTAAATAACCACCAGATTGTGAACTGCTCAGGATAAAGACTCTTGCTCATGTGTTGGTACAGCCCTGAGCAGAATGAGCTCTGGCACAGGGCTGGGGTCCTTGGCTCTATAGCAGGATGAATAATCCAGCAGTAATGAGTAATAGTAACTAAGGCAGTTGTGTTGGTTGGCTTGCCTGGGAGATTTTAACTCCTCTTCTGTGGACAAATATTCTGGAATTTCAGCCTGAAAATAAAATACTTCTGTTTGCCTGAAGGAGTTTTTTGAGTTCTTTACAACACATAAGGCTGAGATACTCCTGAGGCTACACCCCCAGGAGTGTTTCTAAGAGCTGGCCTTGGAAGTTAACAATGCTGCCTAGATTACCACTAAACAGATTAGAAATCTGAGCCTGCATTTTTAAATCAGTGCAAAACATTTTCTGTGCCTTTTATGTTTGCTTTTTATTTTTCTCTAAGACCTTTGGGGTTGTCTGCTGTCACAGAGGGAGTGAGGCACCTCACTTTTATTGATACAGCGAGTCAACAAAGTTCAGTGGTGAACGTGAGAGTGGTTTAACAAGATTTTATGGCAAGGCACACTTTATTATTTAGTGCATAGAGAACAAGATAAATCAGATGTGTCAGAGAAGACCCTACCATGGAGTCGGGAGGTTCAGACTCCTCCTAAGCAGAGGAGTCCAGGTTCAGCTGGATCCAGTCTGAGGCACAGACTTGGTCTTCAGTTTATGTCTCAAGGATTATGTGTGCACAACCCATCTAAAATATAATCTCAGCGAAGCTTGGCAGGCTCTTAGCCACTCACCCAGGATCTGTTGCAGGAAGGAATCTCTCAGCCTGGAGGAGGAACCTTGGGTGATGTCCCTGCTCAAGGGGAGAGCCTGGCATGAGACTGTCACCATGCAGGAGAGCCCGATGGGCCCTGGGCTGGCCACTGTTTATAGACTAAGATAATTGATTTATAGTCATATTTACACACTAGCAAAACGACTGGGTTGCTGCTCCAGACAGCTTTTGGCTACTGAGTTGCCATTCATTTCCTAAAAGTCCAATTTAGGGTGGATGCACCCATCAGGACACTCTCTGGTGGTTATTGCTCAAGTGGGGGGGGGGCAGGTGGGAGTCTTGTTTGCTTTCCTACGTGTATACTCATTTTGTCTTTGAAAGCTCCTTTAGCAGTTCCCTCTTCAATATTGCTTCTTCCACACCCCATTCAGATGAATGAGCCTGGTCAATTAGTGAAAGTAGAACATTGCTAAGGATTGCTCCAGAGGAATTGAGGCTGGGGATGGCTCTTGGACATAGGGTGTGTTTGCCACAGAAACTGTATATAAAAGTTAGCTAAAACAATTGAAAATGTTTCTTACTAGGAAGGTCCCCTCTTCAGCTGCTGCTGCAGGTTTTGTTCTTTGCATGGCAAGGTGTAAAGGCAGGGAGGTGCTTTTGTCATTCTATAAAGCTTCCAGTAATTTTTGTCATTTGCCTTATAAAACCATTCTGGTGTTTACTGAGGGTGCAAAACTCAGAAGAAATGTGTTTTGAACATGAGTATTGATGTAAAATATTCACGAGTGGTTTCTTTTATAAAAAAAGAATTTGAATGCAAGACTTCACATTTCAGCTGCAGGTCACCTGCTTACACAGGCACCGTGAGAGGGTTTGAGGTGGTGGTTGGAGCTGTACTTCTGGTTTAAGTCAGTAAATGTTCTCAGGGCTTTTGTACAAGACTTTTTGTCTTTGTGTACAAGAGATGCCCTGCTTGTCAGAGATGCATGTACTGTGTGCTGAGTCAGAGCTATACAAAGTAAAATGTTTGATTTGGGGCCTATAGGAAAACAAAGAGCAAATAAAAACACAGTGGTTTTTATGGTCCTCTTTAACAAAAGAGGCCACCCATCCTCAGGGGTACATTATTATTAAGTGCTCACTAGCATGACATAATAGTAAATTAAGGCTCTTTGGCGTGCTGAGGCCACTTCAGCAGCTCCTACCCTCATCCTAAATGTGAGCAAATTGCAGTTGGTTGGGTGATTCCCTAGCTGAACCTGAATTGCAGAGAATTTTCTGTAAAGAGGTCCCAGAAAATGGCACAGAGATTGCATTTAAAGGAATAACTTTCTCCTATTAATTCTGTCTCTGCACTGACCAAGGACGGGAGTTAAACATCTCCATGGTTTTATGCCAACCAGGAAGAATTTCACTTTTGCTGGCTCAAACTACTTGATGTGTTTTTGTGCTTTGAAAACCTGAAAGCTTTGATATGGTGCATACTATGAACTGATGCCAAGCTGTGACTAAACAGTCTCATTAAAAACGCAAGGTAACTGAAGCAAATATTTCCTTTGAAGAGACAGTATCAGTTAAGTACTTATTTCCTCTTTAAAGTCTGACATTAAAGGGGCAAAGACAGGTGGGCTAATAAGAACAAGATAAAGCTTGTTGTGTTAGTTTACCAGCTAATTTGGCAAAAAAAGCAGAGTCTTGTTTCATGCCGTTTTAAGAGCTTGTATCACTTGCATTTGTAGTATGAGGGATCAACTGTCTAAATACCTAGTGTAATTGTGCCATGCTTTTGTGTGTGCTTGTAACTTGATATATTTACATGTTTTCCACAAGATGTAGTATCACTAAGATAAGATCTCACCTACACAGTACCCATAATCTCTGATGCTAATTCTGAGCCTCTGCATAGGCTTCTTCAACCACAGCAAACCCAAACCAAATGCAGGAGTGTTTGCCGTGGCACTACTAAGAACTCACTGGAGCCTGGTCAGTGGCAGCCCCATGTTTAGGTCTTCCACAGGCTGTACCAGCTGAGATCCAAAACACCCAACTTACATGAGTCTATGATGCCTTTCCAAAAGAATTAAATCATGCATTTTTTGTTAAATCAGTGTACAGGATGAGGTAATCTTTCTTAGCATGGCATTCTGGTTGGTGGAGGAGGGTGTTGCTTGAACACTGAGGTAGAACAGGCTGTGTGTTCTTGGGTGTTTTTGCCTGTCTTTTCTAAGGATCTGGACTCGTGATGCCTGCTGCCAGCCATCCCACACACATTTGGGCAGGGGCAACGTGTCCAGCCCTGACATTCCAGAGCAATGCAGCAGCTGTAGGATACCAGTGCAGCTGATGGGACTGTGAGTATTTTTATGGTAGTTTCATAGTAAAATGAGCAAAGTCATTTGCCATCCAGGCACAGATTACCATTGACATGAGCACATTTGGTGATTAACTATAATCCTGTCACTCATTGTTTTATAATTTCTCCCTCAAATCTTTTTAAGAGACAGAAAGCAAGAATTTCCTTTGCTTTCTTAACCAAGGCATTGAACACCACCATGCAGAAGGCAGGAAAGCAAACTCCTATGGCAGAACTACCAGAGGTGTATTTTATGTATCAGAGCATCTCACGGCCATTTGGCCTGCAGATGTTACAGGAATATAATTGCAGTGAGTGATAGAGATGTGGACATTAGTGGGAAGGAGAAAGCCTAGGCCTGGAGGGATTCCTGTTAGTTTCAACAGGCACTGGATGAGGCCCTAAGAAAACATATGACACATTTTAAAGAAGAGACTAAGTTTTTGGCACACCACTTGCCTTCCAAACTCTACCATTTCTCTTTCCATCCCCTAAAAATGTGGAGATCTTCTGATTCTGAAATACAAATGTGTGCTGTCAGAGTCTGTACCCCAGACTGGGCAGCCCATACTAAGCAGCAGATTAACTCTGTTGACACAAAGTGTTTAGCATCACTTTACAAAACACAGATAAAGCCCATTGCTGCTCCAGAAACTTCATAAACTGAATGTATAGATCCCTGGCTGCTCCTGTGGGACTTTCAGCACCCAGTCGTGAGTCATAACATTGAAGTCTGGAAGGAAAGAACATCTTGTAAATTGTTTCAGAATTGTTTTTCACCTCCTATTCTAATGGGCTCCCAAGCTTTTCTCTGGGTCAAGATGCATTCAATTATAAAAGATGGGAACATGAGGGATTACAAGACATCCGTGACTTTTTCCATGAGAAAATAATAATAATAAACTTTCAGTAATTTAAGGATAAGTTCAGACTTCTCTCTGGAGACTTGTGCATGCATTTGCAAATGACAGAGTTCTGATGTCTGCTAAGAAAAAAAATAAATATCTCACAACAGGAAAGGATTTGTTTGGAAGAATCTCTCCTCCACAGCTGAGACTTTTAATCACTGTCTGCACTAGAGAAGCTTTATGCTGTGTTCCCAGCCTTGCAAACACCCTCTCGTGCCCACAGTCAGTGGGGAGGGAGCAGTGAGGTGCACACGTTTCCTCTGGCCCCTTCACAAGCCAGGCTGGAAGGCTCTGGTTCTGTCCCCAGTAGAGCCCAACGGGGGCTTTCCATTTTCTTCACAGAAGTCTGGAACCCTGCTAAAGCAGTGGGGAGGAAACATCAGGACTGTGAAGCCACACACCAGATCTCCTGGCTTTTAATCCCCAGAGGTGCATTGGTGCCTCCCAGGGTGAATGGAAAAGGGAGCCTGGCGAGGTGCAAGAGGGACCTGCAGTGTCTTTGGTGGTTACTTCGTGTCAGAAGCTTGTCTAGATAAGCTGGCGACTGCGTCCTTCCAGCAGCACCTTTTAAAGAAGCTTTCCTGGACTGTAACATGTTTTAGGGTCTCTTCTCTCCCCACCCTCATTTTCTTCCAATTTCCTGGGCCGCTCTGGGACAGAAAGCCCTGTCTGGCTCCTGCACCCTGCCCTGCTGCTGCCTCGCAGTGCCAGGTCCTCCTGCCTCCCACCCTGCCACGCTCCTGCATCCTGAGCTCTGGGCAGGTGCCTCTGCTGCTGCAGAGCCTCTTCAGGGAGCAGCAGGAGCGTGCTGAGGGTGGTTTGGGCAGGCTGCAGGAGTGCCCACCGAAGGCTGGCAGCACGGGGAGCTCCCCACACTCAGCCCAGAGCAGCAGCAGGAGGTTTCCCGTGTGCCAGTGGAGAAGCCAGCACTGACCTGGCTGCTGCTTGTGCCCGGGGGTTTTATCAGCTGGAAACCCACAGAGCCTGGCACTGAGAGAGACAGAAATACTTCAGTTTGTGCAAAAGGTGAGAGTGCGTCCCAGGAAAGCTCTGTCCTGTTCCTGGTGGACGGGCAAGCGAGTATTTAAGGCCCTGATATTTTCATCTGCTTAATTTTTTTTTTTCCCATCCACTTTCTGAATGTTCTCTCTGGGCATAAGTGGCCCTTTAATGGAATTGTTTTTTCCTGTATCTCATCACAAGTCCCGCACATTTATCCTTGTGTTTGGAAAAAATTCTAAATATTCACATGAGCTTCAGCAAAATTTATTTTCTTTTGTAGCTTAATAAAACCTTGGGTTTCATTCCATCTAGCTATCTTCAGGGATTTACAAAAGGCCAGTGGGGCTGAAGAGCAGGACTGAACTAAGAGACAAAGGAAAACAAACAACTGTACAAATACCTAGAATTTGCTCAGAATGCAGTGATGCAGCTCCAGTGCTGCTTTTTAAAAAAAGATGGTAAATTATTAATGCCTCTAGGAGGAAATAAATCCAGCAGTGGTTCTGCAATGTCTGGCTTGCTCCTGTCGCAGCCTGGACGTGGGTCAGTGTGGATGGAGTGTGCTCTGTGCACTGGGGCCTCAAAAAGACTCTGATTTTATGTTGGCAGTGACAGGCTTTGGACTCACAGAAGCCTTTGGTTTTTTTGCTTTGAGACCACCAGCTTCTCTTCATGTGGATCACAGATGTTTATTTGGCGTAGTGAAAAAATGATGCAGAAGTAGGAGTTTCTTAAAAGTTGTTGTCATGCTACAATATTTTGGCTCCCATATCTCATGCCAAAAAAAAGAAAAAAAAGCCTAAAACTTTAGGTTGATTTTCGACATTTATATGGTAATTTCAGACTGCCACTGTTTTTTTTTTAATTATTTTTTCAAATGTGTGATGGTTATGGCTTTACCATAACTTCTGTACTTCTTTTGGAAGGTAATTTGCAGAATAAGGCAGGAGAAGGGAATTTGCTGTTTCTGGCTTGAGTGAATGATGATGAAATGAAAATGAACAAATTTAAGTTTGTTAATATTCCTGAAAAATCAGACGTGTTTCCTAAGCAACAGAAGTGAATTGAAAAGCAGTATAATATTGGGAGAGGCATGGACCTTTTTGAGTTTTAAAGACTGATGTTTATAAGGAAGTGAGGCACCATGACTAGAAATACTTAAATGTTCTACTTGCAAGTGTTTCAGTATAGTTTTACCCTGAAAACTTTGTTACTCTAACAGATACTTTGCTAAATGCAAACAAACATTAGTAAGTGGTTGTCAGTTACGGAACGTTTGCTATTAATTTAAATCCATAAACATCCAGTACAAGCTGCATGAGCCCAGAGGGGGTGCATTGGTGTACCCCCCCTTCATGCTAGAGGAGATTTTCCACTCTGTTAGCCCTTAGAATCATTTCAGGTACTTGGGAAAAATGTATTTTGTTTACATTAGTCTTTATATCAGGCGAAGATGATCAAACCCAAGTTTATTTACTTTTAAAAATTATCAATCACCTTTTTACTAAACGAGTGATACTGCATTCCTCAAGCTGGAGACGTGCCTGGATTTCTCTTAAAGCAGACAAATCAGTACAGTAAAAATATTGGAATAGTTAATTATGTTTTGCATTTTAAAACCATCTTTACCGAGACATTTACTATAAACATGGCAAATGAGATGTATTCACTTTAAAAGTCCTTCCATTGTGTTTATCAAATAGCTGTTACAGTGCTTTCAATGCTGTATTGAGTTGGAAAAAAATCTGAAGCGGCTTTGTGTATTTTCCCTCAAGGTTAAAGGTTTGAATCATGGGATAGTGTGTGATATCTCTAGGGCTCCTTGAAACAGTTCAAGAACATGCACAAAGGACTGTGGTTTGTGCTATATTTGCACAGAATTTAACATCATGTTCCTTTGGCTTAAAAACAAAGACGAAGATACTGGGAAAATATCCCTTCCTTTAACACCATGATATACATTTTCACAGAAAAACCTATAGCTGTTCTGTAAGGTGCAAAAAAGTGGTCATGCACTATTTTTCTCTGTTGTGATTTTTCTTTTAAAACTGCCCTATCAACGAGGAGTGGAAAGAAATGCACTTCAAAAAACAAATGTTCCCTTTTTCAATTAGAATTTACTTTTTAAAGAAGTTATTTATGGTTTGCTTGTGGTGTGGCAAGTAACAATATTTGAGCTCAAAATCTCTCTCACATTTAAAAAATAATTGTTAAATATTTTGCTCTCCTAAGAGAAAAGCTGTCAAAAATTGAAACCCTTGGTATGTATTTGTAAAATATATTTGTCTTGCTTTTTCAGCTGAAATGTCCCAAGAAATGCTGGTGAGCTCTTGGATGAGAGCTGTGTTCTCTCTGATTAATGAGGGTTTCTTGTAAGCTGCTGGGCAGAGGTTTTATGAGCCAGCCCCTGTTTCCACTAGGAAGAGAGTTAAACTCTCTGGCTCTACAGTGGCACTTGACCATCTGCACAAAGCTGTGCAGAGTGACCATGATTTATTCTGCAGCCACTTCCAGTGGATCCAGGTCAGACAGGACACAGCACACTGGCGTGTTTCTGCTCAGCAGTTTTATGGGCAGCTGTAATCCCTCACAAAAAACCCCAAAGTTAGATTTGTGAGAGAAGACCTTCTCTTGAGTTCCAGGGCCATGTAATTAGCTGAGGGAAATCATCGCTCTTCTTGTGTCCCCTTGTAGTTTCCTCTGTTTGTGCTTTCTTTACAATTTGCTGTCAATATTAATGCATTTATGCTTTCTGAGTTGTTGTCTCTGAGTGTTTTCTGTACATATAAATATGCCAGTCCTGGAGCTCTTGGGTACTCCTGTATCCAGCTACATCCCAGTTTTTAATATATTTCTCCTCTGCACCACCCACAGAACTATTGCTGAGGCGTGCAGGGAATCAACAACTCCATTGGGGTCACACACAAACTCTGTGGTAGACCAGGAACTTGAACCCTGCCTTCCTCAGCTGCCTGTCAACGCTTTCTTATGCTCACTTTTCTTACTGCAAAAATCAAACGCGCTCCACTTCATGCTTGCTTAGTCGTTGTCGTGGGCTGCATGTCACAGGTCTGCTGTGTGCCCCTGGTGTCTGTGGGACACCTTTTTGTGACAGGCATCACTTTGGGAGCTGGAGATGCAGCAGGGCCACCTCAGTCAGGCTCTGCCCGGGGCTCAGCTGCCCTCAGCTCCTTCTGGTGCTCTGAGCCCGTGGTGTGATGGATGTGAGACAGTGCCCACGTCAGCCTGGCTGGGGGACAGGATGTGTTTCAGCACGGCTGGCAGGTTGTCTCTGTATTTGATATCTCTCTGAAGTTTGTCCAGAAGCCAGGGGCTGGCAGTCTGTGGAGTGAGCAGTGAAGGGGTGGAGGTTCCTCTTTCGTTTTTCAGCATTTAACCTCTGCACACGTGTGAGGCTGTTTCCATCTATTCTCTCCTGTGGTATTTTATGGCTAGGAAAGAAGGCAGATTTGGACATCTGTGTTCCTAATGTATACAATTCGGTATCTATTTATCTTTCACTTGAGTAAAAGACAAAAGTGCTGATTTTGATCACTGTTATCCTTTTAGAAAGTTGTCTCCGAGTGTGTTTTCAGAGCCTTTATTGTGCGTGTGTGACACCTTGGTAGTACTTAACTGATCCCACGTTTTGTAGCCTTGCTTAAATATTGCCTGAGTCGCTTTCTGGATATAATCCAAGGGTTTGTGAAAGACTCATACTGCTGCAGTCTCTACGTGAATGATTGCATGGAACCAATTATGATTCATTCTTCTAGAGGGGTATTTGAAGATGTCACGTTCCATCCTATTTGTGCATTGTAGCAATCTCTTCAGCCAGCTGTGTCATGCTTATTACCTTGCACGTTTTACATTGCTGTGCATCATCTTTGTTGGTTCTGTTTGGCAGGGAGTTGGTCATTCGGTTTGAGTCTCAGCTGTGATTGTTTTCCTGTTGGACCTGTCTTTTCAGCAGTTTACACGAGTGCTTTGGGTGTTTTGCCCAAATCAGCCCTTCTTCTGGAATGAAATAAAGTCCAAAACAAAAAGGCCATATAGATCTTCGAAGGCAAAAGCCTTCCTTGGTGAGCTGTCATCTCTCCATCGACTGCGCTAGAACAAATGCAGATTTAGACCAACTGAAACTGTCCCTAGTGAAGCTCAGAGCTTGCCTTGTATTAACTTCTCCAGCTTCAGTTTTCATCTGTGCCTTCAGAAATAAGGAAGACTTACAAGTGAAATCGTAGTCTGGTTGTTGAAGAAAGACAATAGAGCGAGCTTCCAGAATAAGTATCATTCTTTGTGACTGATGAATCTTGCTCAAGTTATTTTCCATTGTTTTGGCTTTCTGTGGTCACTGCATAAAAAAGAGCATCAAATTGTTTAACATTTGCCAAGTGAAAAAAAACACTTTAGTGTTAGAAATCAAAAATAAGGAACTACTTCTACACTGAAGCTATTAAAGTATATTCTTTCTTTCCCCTGGGATACGATCACCTTTTCAAGGTTGGCAGCACTTCAGGAAGGGAAGCTGTCTTGTAGGTCCATCTAGAGCTGTGCCATTTCCATCCGAGCAAAAAAAATAAAAGTACAGTCATGGTGACTAATAAATATATGAGATGTGCTTCTCTGATTTGCTTACAGTTAAGTAAAATCTCCCCCACACACAATTTCTTCCTGTAACTGTGTAATTACATTAGTAATTGCCTTTGTGGAGTAGCTTCTATTTTTAATTTTGAGCTGCTTCTGTGTTCTAATGTAAAACTTGAACTCCCACTTGGATTCAATACATTTATCTTCAAGAAACTCCTACAGCATTGTGGTTATTTGTTCCAACTTTTTCTTCCCTGTGAAGAAATGCTGAAATTATGCTCAGGATGGGATTCTTGTGTTGAAGAGGTTAGAAGTTAATGTAGGGAGACACAAAATCAAGCCGTGAAGAAATACTTCAGGGGACATTGGTGGTTAATGAGTAAAGACCAAAAAAGAAAAAAGGTCTTGCATAAACTGGCTGAAGAGAAGGGAAAAGCTGCTCTGGAGGGGAAGGTGGAAAGCCGAGAAAATAATAGTGGGGACAGTGGTATGGGAGGAGCTGGAGGGGAGCAAAGATGTAGATGCTGTGAAAAACATCTACGGTACTGACAGTACTGTAAGGGAGGAAGAGGCTTCTTTAGTTTGCAACAGTAACAGGAAACCACTGGAGAAATAGAGATTTTAGCTGCTCAATTTAAGGCAGAGTGAAGAGTCTAGAGGTCGGGAAGCTGGACAAATAAAAGCTGAACAGTCAAGATGGTGAACCAGTAACAAAGAGTTTTAGCAGTAAGGAAAGTACAGAGCTTGGAGCTACTGGAGAGGAGAAACACAGGACATATGTAGAGACTGAATTTATTATCTAGTTTTGCAAATAGTTTGTGAAACTGATATGGTAAACAACTGTAAGTTTTTCTTCTAGCTTCAAGGCAAAGATTTTTGAGCAGGGTCCTCCTGCCTTAAATAGTCAAAACAAGTTTTTCTGTGTTTTAATCGACACCGCCATTTTTAGATTAAATCCAGCAAATGTTCAGAAAGTAGAGTGATACATGCATCAAAGGAGAACTGTCTCTGTTGTTTGCTTCTTCGTGGCATGGCTTGTTGCACAGGCCAGAAGTGCGTGGCATGTACAGCACAAATTGATTTGCAAATGGTCAGCCTGGAAACTTGGCAGTGCTGTCGATCATTTCATTAAAACCAAGTACAGAAACCAGCTCGTGTTCTTCCTCCTGTTAGCCAGAGGAGCTGGGGCGTTTCCTGAAGGTGAAACACTTGAGTTTGGAGGGAGGAAAGGGCGCAAGCTGCTGGTGAATGTCACAACCTGGAAGCAATAGAGAATTCTGGGGCGGGGGGAAGCGCATGTTGCAATAACAGCCGGTTGCAACATCTCAGAAAATGCTTACACAGATGACTTTGGAAAGGAGGGAGATATCATGGTTCGAATGGCAGCACATTCACTGCTGTTCCCAGAAAAAGCAGAGGGAGCTATATGAAAAAAATATATCAGATAAATGTATTTTGGAAGGTATCTTGAGTTCAGTAACTTCACATAGCCCAGACAAAGCGTTTCTTCTGAATTCTGCATTGCTGAGAGAGACAGGTTCCTTGGGGTCCATGGGAAGGCTCTGTCAGCAGGGCCTACTGCAGCATCTCCACGGCTGGCTGAAATGCAAAGACACAACTTCCCGAGGTTATTTTTGGGAACCCAGAATACTGTGGGGGTGTGACATGCTCTCCTGAAGCACTGAGCACCTCAGAGCCCTCACTGGCTTCAGTTGCTTGAATAGCAGCTATGAAGCACAAAGAGTATCCAAACCTTTAAAGTACAATAAACAGGGAAAATGTGTTTTTTCCTCCAGCTATGAGACCGTTTCCCAGAACTCGAGAATATTTTTATTTAAGTTAGTTAAATACAATTTAAACAAACCTATTACTTCTCATCCTAGCACTGCTTTTTGGACTATGGCTGGGTGTAATGCAGTATAGGAGGGGAAAAGAAAGATAATTTTTTTCCTTTTTTTTTAGTTTATGCCTCCATTTTGTTTCTATACATATTTCTGTAAACTGATTTTTTTTTTTTCCTTATTATTGTTGTTCCTTCGGTAGAAAGTTAGTGAGAATCCAAAGCTTTTGGGAGAGTGCATGGATAAATTAGGGTGGTATCTAAATTTGTAGATTTTGAGTTTTAGGCATGGTGCTTTAACCCAAAGGTCTCTGTCTCCATCTGTTGGAATGAGAAGGGCATAGCCCCAATGGCTGCTTGTTCGGGCTCACCACAAGGAAATTGTAATTTTATTTTGCTGTCTTCTTCCACTATGTCCAGTTTAACCAACATTAGCAACAGCAGTGACTTGATGGTCTGCTTTGCCATGGAAGCAGAAAGTTCATCTTCACTGGAAAATAACAATGGTGGCAAGACCACTTAAGGTGCACAAACATAGATCCTGCCTCCTTAAAGACAGGCTGAAGTACTTAGAAATACTTGGGATATAAATTACTTAGGATCCAGTCCCAATCAGAGTGATCACTGTCTGCCTTCAGTAAGAAACAGACCTGGGCCTTAGAAATAGGAGAAGTTTCTCCCCTACTTCACCCAAACTACACCCTGTATGTTACTGCCAGGGCCTCGAGTGTGGGGAGGGCTGTGCAGCCTCCCCGGGAGCTCTCCTCAGCAGCTGATTGTTCAGAATCTTCCTCCTCAGAGACACTTCCCTCCCGGCCCCTAGAGCACACACTGGAGAGTTCTCTACCTCTGCCTGTCCTGGTGTGTCAGGAAGAGTGTCCCAGACACCACGGGACTTAGCAGGGATTGGGCAACCCTGGGATTCGGACAGAATGTGTTTCTAAATGTTAAAAGAATATGTGATTATATTTTTCTGCTGCATTTACCGTCTGTAAATGTTGGGGTGAGTTCTTTTCTTTGAGTAGTATTGATAGAGTTACATCCGTGTAAAAGGTCAAAAAAGTGAGAGAAGCTCTTTCAGTTTTCAGATATCCTTATATTACATCATGATATTTAAAACAGTCCAGCAGTAAAAAGGATTTTAGTAAATGCTTGAAAGCCAACATTGAAACTACATGGTCTTTAAGGTCCCTTCAAACCCAAACCATTCTATGATTATTTGTTAAGGGATTAAAGGACAGGCTTTGACAGGTTCCTGAAATGCATGTGAGCACCACCTAGGATTTTCAGCAACACTCATCTTATGAAGGAGCAATTCTCTTGGTGCTTTAAGGAGTTATGAGCCACCTCTCTGTCTTTATGTGCCTAAACACCCATAAAGATTATCCCTGTATTTGTTCACTAAGAAAATTTCAGCCTTGTAAAGATTTAATTAGGAAGCCACCTTGATAACAACTGTGCAGTTCATCTGAGATCTAGGAATTGCAGTTTAGTGGGCTCAACCCACCTTCTTCCTTTGTTATCTTTTTCTCAGTGTTTTTCTCCTCTCTAAGAGAACTTCCTGCTGCGTGACAGCAGATGTGCTTGTGGCTCCTCGTTGGGCAAGTGGCCACTCCCAAGGCTTAAGGAGTGAGGAGTGTTGCTCTGATGCCCAGTGCCTTATCTTGGGCTTGCTGACTGGTGGGGAAGAGTCTCTCCTTTAAAATGGCAAAAGTTTTCAGTACTGTCTGAAACACTTATACAGCACTGTCCATTTCTTTGTTGTATGTGGTGTCATACTCTATCTCTGCCCAAGTTTTAGAGTTCATCCAGCAGAATTTAGCTGGTTATGACATTTTTTGGCTTTTAATGAATTTAGGAGTACATTTGACTTTGGAATGGACAGTGTTTCCTTTGATGGGTGTTTTGAACTTCCTGGTTTAATAGGGTTTTAATGTAGTGCTCATTAGGTTAATTAGGCCACTCAAAGCATATAAGCTTAGGTCGTTTCTAAAGGAGGCTTTATTTCTGTTAGTAAACACAATCTAGGCTATCACTTACCATCAATTTTTTCAAGTGCACCTAACTTAAATACAATGTTTTTAAAAAAAATCATCAACCATAACTTCAATAAAGCCATCCCATCATTATCTGACACATTGAACAGTCAGTTGCAAGGTTTCCAATATCTGAGATGGCAGGTTTGAAACAGATGACACTTTTCCATGCACTGCAGGCAGCTGGACTAGTTGACATTGCCCCAGCTCTTCTTCAGAGAATATTTTCTCTGGGCTGACTCTGTACTTGGTGGTATTTTTATTCCTCATATAGATTACAAAACAAAACAAAGCAGTTGTTGCTTAGCTACTCCTCTGGAGTGATGGTCTCTCACCGTTTTGCAACTCTCTAATCTCAATGTTGCATTTTTCGCTTGTTAGAATCTATTTTTACTGGCTGGTGTTTTACACAGACACTTCTGGAACTTTTTCGTCTGCCGGAGTGGGATGGCTGGGTACTGCTGTCTTAAAACTACAGAAAGGAGCCTGGCTGGGGAGTCTGGGAAAGGTCCCACAACCAGGAACCCCCACAGCAGCACAAAAACGAGTTTGCTGTAGGATCAGAGATACTAATTCTGGTGAAATCGCCCACTTGGGGTGCAGGGGTCTGTATTTTTTTGCCTTTGCCACATGGCTCTGTGTTAAGAATAGATTCGTTTTGGATGAAGATAAATGCCAGAAAGCAAAATATCTGACTCCCATCTTCTTCAAGACTTCCTGAGTGAGAAGCTGTAAATTGGCATTTTGGAGTCATGATACTAATTAGTGCAGAGCACAGCAAAATGGAGCAAGCTCGACTGTTCCTGCAGTCAGAAACAAATCTGAAAAATCTCTAAATTATTCCTTTCAAAGGAAGCAAGACATGCCTAGTGCTCACAGCTGTATTTGTACCATTTTGACGCAGCACTGGGGCATGGGGGAAGTAAAGAGGTTTGCTGAGCGAAGGGTAAAATGGGGTTAAATACTGTGGATTGTGTTTGCACCAAAATGAGGAAAGTATTTGGCCAAGCAGTGTTAGATTTTGGTTACTTTACCTGGAGAAAAAGTTCTCCAGGGCTCCTGCATGCAGAACCAGTCTGAGACTACGTGTGTGCTTTGGCCACTGAGCTGTCTCTCTTTGCCTTCTGCTTTTCCCCTCCCTGGCATCCCAAGCAGCAGCCAGCCATGCTTGCAGAAAGAGCCTGGTCTTAAATACAGCCCATTTCCCCTGCTAGTCAACAGATCTTGGCAAATTTCTGTCAACCCTGACAATGCTTAATTTACAGCCTTTAGCCACAATGCCACTTTCTGGCATTGTTAGAGAAATCAGAGTCTGTTCCCATAAAGCTTGTTACTTGACAGCATTTATGTTGCATGACTAATATGGCAATGGCAGCAATTTGCAATTAGCTGTGTGTCTCTCCTTGCCTCCCTGCCACATGCCCCAGAGCGTACGTGTCTGTCTAAGCCTGACCTGCTTCCCTTTACAGTTTTCTTTCTCTATATTGTATTTTTTTTCAGCTCACAGAGAGAAACGTGTGACTTGGATAGCTCAACAGTTGAATGAAAGCTGCAGACTTTGTATCCTCAGTTTAGCTGTGGCTGTGCTGCACAGCCACTGTCCTCTCCAGGCTTGTTGATGTGAGATAAGCAGTGGGCCCAGAGCAGCTCTTAGACTGCAGGTTTCCCACCACCACCCTGCTGGGGTTGTGCTGGGAGCCTCGGTGGAGAAGGCCACAGCCAAACACCTCCTGAACACACCAGGTGAAGAAATAACACTCATCCACGGAGCTGGCTCCTCCTGGGGAGGGCTGGGGCGTGTTGGCAGGCTGTGCTGGGGACCTGGTGCTGCCAAACACTGTTTGGTACTTGACAGAAAAAGCCAAGCTCTAGTCTGGACACGTGTGCAAGTACCCTGCTCCCTGCCAGTGTGTGGAAGGTACCTGTCCTGTGGCTGCAGGGCGTCCTCACCAGCTCCCAGGGGGGTGGGACATTATTGGAACCTCTTTCACCCCCATGTGATCTGTACAGAATTGGGTTGATGCCCTTCCACTCCTCTTTCAAACATCAAAAAAGACCTGGTGAGGCTGGGTGATGCAGCAGCTCTGGAAGGGGTAGCTGAGTGGGTTCCAGGGACGAGGGACCCCACACCACGCTGGAGGGAGAGGGACAGGGGTGGGCGAGTTGCTGCCTCCAGTTCCTGCCTGCCCCTGGCAGGAGCAGCACCAACTTGTCTCCCTTCCCCGAGCTGCAGCCGAGATTTCAGTGAATCAAAGCTATAGAGTGGAGTTGAGTCAGAGCCAAGGAGAGGCTCTGGCTCAAATCCACCAGCTAAAAATGAGCAAAGCTTTTGAGCCTGACTGGAATCTCTCAAAAACAAACAAACAAACAAAAAATCCTTCCCCAAATCCTTGGTGTCTTTTTACTTGATTTTAGTAAGATCGTCTATTGCATTTTCATGTATTTCCCTGATTTTTTTCTCTTCTTTTTCTTCCTGCCTGATTACATAAATGTATCCCCGTACAGATGTATATTTTAGATGTTTTCAGTCAGTGGTGGAAAGTGTTCCTTTTTGTGGTGTTTTCACTGAGACAATCAGGGGCAAAGTTCTTGTGGCAGTGCCAGGTCTAATACCACAGGAAGAGCTGTGTCCGCTGGAAACACCACAGAGTACAGAACCCGCAGGATTTTCTAAAAACACAAAATGGTTTTGAAAGCATGTCAAATACTGCAAAGTCAGCTCAGATTATTATTTTGTCTCAAATTGTTTATTTGTCTTTGTTTTGTTTTTTAAAGGGGTGCTGGGGAAGATGACTTACCTTAAATCTAGTTTTGCCAGTGCCCTCCCAGTTATAAGTGCTGCTGTAAAGTAGTGGAAATGCCACGATGGCATCATTTGCAGCCCTTTAGAGATACACACTCAAATCACCAGCCAGGGAGCCGCTGTACCTGGAGGTTTTGTTGACACTGTGTCTTTTTGGTTTTGCAGTCTTTATACTTCAGCAGCATTCAGAAATGCAGCTGTGGCCCTGATTTCTGCAGCCTGGTATGTCTGAGTGAATCCTACTGAGATAACGTGTGCTGCTTGTGCACAAGTGCTCACATGAGCAAGGGTCCCAATCTGTGAAAAAACATATCATGAGTGAATAACGTTATGGAGAGGGAGGTGAGGACTAAATTTCTGCCACTAAAATGATGGCAGTTCCACCCAGTCATTGGCACAGAATGGGAACATTTTTAATTTTCCTCTTCCACTTTGACAAGTAGCTTAGGGAACACTAATTTGATCTTTTTATTAATCAGGGCGATTCAAGACCAGAAGCAAACTATTGAATAAATTGTTTCTTCCTAAAAGTCTATATCACAAGAAGAAATTTTTAAAACGAATAATCTGGAATAGGCAGGAAAGCAAGTGTTGAATGCTGAGGTTTGGAAAGAAGTCCTTATGTTTATGGAACAGCTTTCTTTTGCAGGAAGAACAGCCAGCTCCGTGTATCAATAAGTAAACGTTTTCCCAGTGACAATGGGTTAATGGTGGCTGTTGAGCAGAGGAGAACAGATGGCCCCTGGGGTGAGTGTGCTCCCGGGTCCTGGCTGATGCTGTCAGCAGCAGAGCTCTGCTCGACTGGGCTGTGAATGGTGCAAAGCCAGGGCTCTGCATCTTCTCCAGGGACAATTCTTGTTATTGCTCTACAAACCCTGTACACTCAGCTTGGGGAGGGAACCTCAGCTGCTTCGTCTCAGATGTCAACTTAAAAGTTTTACTGCTTTCACCTGTGCTACGTTTTACTGTTGCTTAATTATTTTGCATTTTAGCTTTGTCTTTTTTACCTGTGCTTCAGGTTTTGTGTGCAGGAACAGACTTTTGGAGCTGGTCTGCATGCTAAAAAGTCTCCTTTTGTAGCATGGGACAATTCTTTTTTCAAGGTCTAGTACTGTGTTTTAAGGATCTAATACTGTGTTTTAAGGATCTGTTAATTGATTAAAAAATGAAAAAGGAGGACAATTTTACACAGTTTATTGTACACTACTTCAAAGTCTGCCTGAGGGAGGGAGAACTTGGTAGCCCCGTGGAAAAAGCCACAGTCAGTGTATAAACGCCATGGAAGTCAGAAGACTCTCAGAGAAATCTGAGTGGAGCTCCCTGACTGGGGTATTTGTGCAGAGTTGTGATCCATTTCCTCTTTGTCTTTTCTGTGTCAGCGTGGTCCACACAGGAATTCATGGTGCCAGTGGCTCTCTGAAGCCTTTGATGGATCCCTGACTCTTCCCAATGATTATCCCACGTGAATGTGAAGTCACATCTGCACAGTGGGGCATTGTCCTCTGGTGGGAACTGAAACAGAAATCAGCAGATTTTTGAGGGCTCTTGCCATGCTGTTGGCTGTTCCTGGGGTCCGAGGTGGCTGAGGTCCATCCTCTGCCCTGAACTCCAGATGAGCTTCAGCTTTCTGTTCATGGAAGGGCAACTGCAGCACTGAGGGGCAGGGCTGCTCTTATCAACCATATCTGCCACTTTCATGCTTACTGGGCCTTGAGGGAAGAGTCTTTCTGTCTCTTTAGTAGTCTTAAAATCCTGTTTAGCTGCCATGTATTTCCTTGATCCTTTCTTTGCCATAATCACCAATTAGCAAGATGTGTGTGTACATGCAGATTCTTCCTTTCTAATTAGCCAGTTCCTAATGCCCCATGGATTCACTGTCATAAATGAGTTTTATGTGACCTCGCCCTCCTCATGTGCCTCCTCTGTCCAGGTGACACAGCGCAGTCAGCTCCAGACAAAAGCACCCAGACAATTCTGTTTCTAAAAATGCCCTTATTGCAGGTTTAAAGTTGACACACATCAGCCATATGCAAAGCCCTCATCTTTTTCCAGCCTGCAGGAAATGTGACGCTCCTCATTCAGGCCAGCTCAGTCCACCCCTCTGGGAGTCTGGGAAAACAGGCCTTGCAGGGAGCCCCAGAGGTCAGCGAAGCAGGCACTGTCAGACAAATTAAATATGATCAGAAAGCTCCTGAATCTCTATGGTTTAGCAACAAATCATGTATAGTAGTCAGCAGGAATATGAATATGTGCTGTAAATGGGGCATTCTGTGTCCAGTTAGCTTCAGGTCCCTTAGCTATTTGGTTATTTATTTCTTGGTAGAATTTTCTAAATAAATCCACAGAGATGAGGCAAAGGTACTAAATCAAAATTAAGCCAGCACACAGCCATGCACAGGAGTCACAGACAGCACACATAACCCCAGCAGGCCAGCTCTCATCTTAGTCTGTGTGTTGTTTATATGCTCCATGCCATTTTCTGCCAAAGTAAAGATTCCTATCATCATGGTGGCTTTCTTTGATGTCCAGCAGGGCAGATGCCTTGTACACATGGAGGAAACTGAAAAAGGCTTTGTTCTGCCCTATCCAAAGGTCATGTTTCCCAGAGGGAGACTTCTTCAGAGTCAAATCTTTCAGGATTTTAGTGTTGTCTGGGAATAAGTAAAAATTCTTCTCTACAAATCAAACTTTCATCTTGATAACGACTTGTGGAGTATTCATGGAGGGAGACTTCAGTTTTGAGCTGCAAGAGGGCACAGATATGATGGTCTTTTATAGCTGAAAGGCATCACAGTCCACTGCAGCTACTGACATAGAGACTGGGAGTGTTAAACTGGTCTGTGCCTGCAACTAACCCAGCACTGGGGCTGCTGCCAGAGATGGAGGCTTCGTGTGCAGTCAGGGACAGGATTAGGAGCTGCAGGGCAGCTGTGCTGGAGGGGTGACAGTCCCTGACACATCTGCCAGCATCACCAGCCGTGGGTCAGGGCGAGCAGGCTCCGCTGAAAAGGGAGGGAAATCCCAACTTAATCTGCCTGTGGTAGATCCTCTTTCCTGGGCTCTGCCCAGAGTAGCAGAAATTCCCTGTAAAGGAAAAGGGCGTGACTGAGGATGATCCCTGGCTATAGCGATGGAGCTGAAAAGCAAAGGCATTCAAAATGTTAAAATAGTGAAGTGCAACAGGTTTTGTGGCAGCTGCTTCCCTGCTGCACTGCTGGGTGCAGTGCCTGGTGGGGGCTTGGGTGGCACAGGCTGTGGGTGGCCTCAGGACAGGCTTGCAGCTCTCTGCCACTGACTGCTGAGGCTGCTGCTGGTCTGGCTGGGACCTCCATCTATCCCTGGTTAATGGAAACAAGAGGGCAAATGGATGCTTGAGAAGGGGAGCAGTAAATAGAACTGAAAGGGAGAGACAGTGAGAGTGAGGCAGGGAAAAGAGAAAAACCACTGAAACATGAGGTAGGGAGGAGAGGAAAGGTGGACAGTGAGGAAAAAGGGAAACAAAAGTATGGCAAACAGTGAGCAGGAGGAGCGATTGGTTCCCTGGCTGCCCTGACCCTGCTGACCCAGCTCTCCTGAAGCACCCACTTCACCTCTCCGTGAACTGTCCTGCCCCAGGGCACAGTGCCCAGCTCTTCCCTGTGCTACAGCAGAGCCTGGCCCTCACCTCACCTACCTTGTGGAGGGCAAGGTCTGCAGGAGCAGGGAAAACAGCCCTCCAGGTCTGCCCCTCTGGCTGCATTCTGAAAGGACTGATCCTTCACGGCATCAGTGCCTTCTGTTTCACACTCAGGTCTCCTTAGGAGGACAAATAAATGGTCGTCTCCTTCAAGGTCAGTTTAGGTTTGTGTCGTTGTTGTTTCCTAGTGTGATCGGTTGAAGCTGAGCTGGTGCAGTGCAGGCAGAGGGAGGGGAAGGGACACATCCGTGCCAGCAGATGCACAGTTTGACACTGAGGCACCCCTGGCTGTGGTAAGACAAGGTGAGAATGGGTTCAAAGACCGTGTTTCTCAGTACAGTAAATACGGTTTGCAGCACTAAAGGATTTTGCAAGTCATTCCAAGGTCCATGGATGTTTGAGCTCCTGCCTCAGAGTAGTGTCAAACTCCTCTTGTTGTTCCCCTGGCCTGGCAACCTGGACTTTGCTTTGGTTGTGACTGGGTTAGAAAGGAAACAGTCCAAAACTCCCCCCTACCCCCAGCTGTTTGTGATTCATTACTTACTGCTGTCCTGCTCTTGGCAGACCTCCCTAAGCGATGGATCTCACTGCCTAGTCTCAGAGCTGGGCCCTGTCTTGTGACTGTCTCCTTCCTGTTTTGCTTTTTTTTTTTTTTCTGGAAATTTACGGCCATATGCACCAGGATAACTGCGGTTTCTGGTGGGAAAGGTGTATGTTGCTGTGTGCATGCATTCCCACGGAGAGCCGTGTGCCAATTAAATGCCAATGTGTTAAGAAAAATGTCTTTCAAATTAAAATTCAGTAGCAAACTCCCCCTTAATTACTACTCATTAAAAATAATGTAACAGTCAGTTAAAAGCTTTGCCAAACAATAATAATCTTGTAAAACCCCATCATGGTGTTCAAGCAATACTTTGCCAAAGATCATTAACTGGGTATGTGTGAATTTTTATCTTCTTCTCTAATTTAGTTTTCAGCCTTTAACTGGAAAACCTGTTTTATCTGCTGAAGGGACCATGCCATGTGGATGACATGCTGCTTGAGGCTGGGAAGAAATGGGAAGAAATATTTCTCCAGTGCAATAGGACAGGAGAGACTGAGGCTAAGCAGGCAGTGATTTTCAGGGAAGTCACTAGACCACAGCACTGCCTCTGCTCGTGCCGGAAAGCCGCTTTGCTTTTCTGCCAGAGGGGAAGTGATGACCCGGTTACAGGAGCTGGTAGGCAATCATTTTTCAAAGAACAAAAGAATGAGTAACTGGGAAGTGTTGAGGTGGATGGAAGAGCTAAGGGCAGGAGTTCCCATCTGTGTAGCTGGAGACACTCATCTGTCCAGAGCAAGGGCAGAGAGAAGGTGCTGGGTTCTGGTGGAGTGGGGTCTGGTGCTGCTCAGCTGTGGGGCTGAAAGTGGCCCACAAAAACTCTGTGGCAGATGACATGTACTGTGGAGATGGGTGCTGGTTCTGGGCCTCCTGATGTTTCAGTCTTGAAGCATCTGCAGCCAGAAAATGAGGATGAGGAAGAGAAAGTCTCCTCTCTTAATTGGCCATGACTTAAGTGATGCAAACGCCATGGGGATCCCCCTTTGACCTTGACTGACAAGTGAAGAAGAATGTTTCTACTGCTTATAGTACTGACATCTTTGTTCCATGGTAAAATGGGACATAGGTAGTTTTGTGCTGTGAGCAAATGTAAGTTTGATGTGGTAACACTGTTTGATAAGGTTAATATGATAATATCAGTGTACTTTAAAAAAGGCTTAGTATTGGTGAATGCTCTTGCCAAATAGTCTTATCTGCTTTATGGTCCAGATACTGAACCAGGTGGAAAAAATACCCCACAAGAACCTAAAAGTGAACAGGGAGGTTTTGTAACTACATCTTTTGAAGACCTTAAATATCCACATCCCTAAACAGACTTTTATGAACAAAAAGTTGCTGAGGTTTTCACACTGCATGTCCTTGAAAGTCAGTTTCTTTCCTGCTTCACTGCCAAAGCCCAGCCCAACTTCTTCCAAAGCTGATAAAATTGCAAATGCCTTAAATGGGAAGGAGAGCAGCAGTAGCTCATGTAGCTGATGCATTCACGGTGGGACACTGTAACAAAGAGGTAACAAGCAGATTACTATATATGATCTCAGCTGAAAGTAAATTACTACAATTTTCAAAACTAAGTGTTGATGGAAGAGCTTTTAAACCTGCAGTTAGGCAGTTTGAATGAAATGTTAAGAGGAAATAAGAGAAGACTTTCATGTGGCATTAACTCCAAGGGTGGATGATGTGATTTTGAAGAGGGACTTAAAGATTAATGTTTTGGTTTTTTTTAACCTAGAAGTACTGTAAGGTTTATATAGATGCTGAGTTATCCCATTTTCACTGAGCATGCTGACTGCACCAAGGGCTGTCTATGCTTCAGTTTTGAAATGTCATTTGGGTGCCTTTCAATGAATTTGGAAGCTGACTTTGAACTGGGCTTTACAGAACTTGTAAACAGAAAAAAATAAAGCTTCTCGTTCTGAGGATTGATGCTAAATTCTTTGCTTTTTTAAGGTAATTAAGATAAATTTTGTTTGTAGTCATTGTCGTGTTAAGGAGAGTTAGCTGAGCTGAACAGGTGTAAAGTGAGGCAGCCTCTCCTGTGGAAAGGGAACTTGAGGTGTCTGAATTTTGCTTTACTTTGCCAGAGCAGATCTCACAGACTCACTGTGTGTGGAGCAGCCAAACTGAGATCAAACTGCCTGGCCAGGTAAGAAAATAAACAGTGAATTTGCAGCCTTTTTGAATATCAGCTGTAGAAGTGTCACCTGAGCTTCTCAAAATGGAAGACACCCAGAACTGGAAGTAATTTCTCAAGTTTTGTCTTAGTGTTTGACTCAGTCCCATTCCCCCTTCAGTACCTTTGGGAATTCTGTATGGAGCAGGAATGAACAGATCACTCACAGCATGCTGTAAATGTACTTCTTGAAGGGAGCTCAGCTTTTCTTTATACTGTGTGTGGTGTCTCTGGGACTTTCCCTCCCAACTGGCTGAAAAACCTTCTTTCTTCCCTTTTTCTTTAGAATCCAAGCAACTCTCTTGTAGTTTCCAGGAGCAGCTCCCTGTTGAGGTAATGATGGTAATGAAGGGTTTTAGCCCAGGCCAGAGGACAGCACAGGCTGTGTTGTAGGATGTGCTCACAATCACGTGGCTGTGCAGCTGCCTGCTCCTCTTCTCTGGGCTGAGTGAGCTCTGTGTGCTGCTGAGCAGTTGCTTTTCTTCAAAACCTTCAAATCACATGCTGACTAGTGAGATTACTTTTCAGTCAGGGCATGGTTGTAATTATGTTTAATGTATTAAAAGCGTAAAGAGCCAGAGTCAGTAATTTTTACGACCTGTTTAATGACAACCATAAAACCAGGAGATTTGGTTCCCCAATCACTTTTGTGCTCTGGTGCTTTGGAGTTGGGGATGGAAGATTTCAAAGTTGAATTTCAAATAGAACACGTTTGGGGTTTTGATGCAGTGACTTACTCTGTTTCTGCTTAATGCATTTTCTTGGACTTAAAAACCTCTTTTCATCCCGCTTGTTCAGTATTTCACTGGCCACTGTAGAAGTGGATTAAGCACACAACCAGCACATAGAGGCAGAAGGTCTTTGAACAAAGGCTTTTGGCCTTTTCTGTGTTCTGGGGACATACACAGTTATTGGAGTAGGAGGATGACCTGGGTCATGAAGGTCACTCCTCTGCTATTATGGGCAGCCACAGCATTAAATGTCTTTCATAAATGCATCCTGTACTGTCTCAAAACTAATTACTTTCCAGCCTTTCCCTGTTTCTATTAGAAGGTTGTTCTTTCTGAGGCTTTCTAATCCTTATTTCAAGCCTAAACTTATTTATGGTGAGTTGATACCTGCTTGGGCTTATTTGCTGCTGTGCTGGCTTGGCAGTGTTGCTGCAGCCAGAGCCCGTTACCTATGGCTGTGTCTCCAGTCTGTGGAAAGCACTGCCTTCCACGCTGGAAGTGCTGTTTTTCCCTGTGCTAGAGCCCATCCACCTGTCCTCACTGTTCCCTCTGTGTCATGTACTTGATCCGTAAGGTGCTGCCCATCTTTGTGTTTGGTTGGTCCAGCAAAACAGCACCCCAGGGCTGTTGGGTGAGAGAAATAAACATCAGCAGTGGAGCTGATGGGACTGCAGAGCTGAAAAGGCACTTGAGGCTTTCCTGTTGCAAGAGCAGTGGTAAAGATTGTCACAAGGAGCAAATTCAGCAAAGAGAGACTGGATTTAGATCTCCTCATCTAAGACTGGGATTCTTAAGCCACCTGGTCCTGCTGTGCCGGGATTGATGCTCCTGGGCTGCCACACAGTGCACGTAGCACACGACTGACAAACAGCATTCTGGGCCAGTAAGGAAGATCATGTGGGAGGTACCAGCACATCTCAAATGGGGTAAAATGCCCGTGTTTAGATGAAAATGTCTGTGGATCTTGAAGGTTCTCTTTCTAGGCATCTCTGTTATCAGCATTGTGATGCACTTAATTGTAAGCACAAAGACTAACAGTAAATATATTTTGAGACTTGTAGTAAAGGGAAGACCAGGGAGAGCAAGTTAAAAACTAAAACAAACTGAACAGAACTTGCCTACATGCCCTTTATTTCTCCATGCTCTTTCTAAAGTGTTTTGCAGATCACCATTAATAGATTATTTTTCTGAGTAGGTGGTGTTTGTTGTCAAGTTTTGATTGTGGAAGTCTTGCATCTCACATATTGAGGGTGTTCATATAGAAGGACACTGGTGTAAGGAAGAATTGAGGGCTGTTTCTTGTAGACTGCAGGGTCATTAGTCTAGAGGCCAAATTTCTGACATCTGCATGTAGTATCAACACTTAATTAATATGTTACAATGATGAATACTCAGGACCATCTCAATCAAGTCTTCCTCGTATTATATTCCCTATTGGATTTTAATAAAAATAAAGTTTTCTTTAGGCATTGTTTTCTTTAGACACAGTTTGTCAGTAACCATTGCGTGATAAAAACTGCCCAGCATTAATGTGCTGCAGGTTTTGTGCCTCACCTTCTGCCTTCCAGATGAACCATTGTTTAACTGAGCAGCGTTCACGTCTGCAGACACCATTGATTTATTTCATGCAAGCCCTTTGTAGCTGTGTTGTTACTATGGCAATAAGAAAACATAAACAGAATAAATGAGTAATGGCGATAAGGAATTGTTAGCTGGCAACAGAGATGATACATTTTGACCCTTTGTGAGATTTCTTTGTTGTCTGAGGACAAACAACAAAGGAAAGGGATGGATTTCATCTGTCACAGGGATGGTATCTGACTTGAGAAGGGGTGCATTAACCCCAGGATAGCCTTAGACCCTTGGTACCTGTGACAAAGTTCTGGGCCCCAAAAAGGTGTCCAGAAATGTTGGAACGAAGACACAGAATTAGCTGCTCTTATTCTGTCCTGGAATGTGAGCTATTCTGGCTGTTGGGGATGAGTAGAATGCACCTCATTCAAAAGACAGAAGCAGCAGTATGTTTAATTAAGGTGAAATAATAATTTGACAGAGTTCAATAAAATTGATGGTATTTAATAAAATTTAGCAGGGGTTTGCTACAGGTCAGTAAGTTTGATGGCAAGGTTCACCTTATTAATTACTGCATGGAAGAAACATACAAAGGAATATTGGATTAGAATCTGGTTAGTATGATTCACACAGAGACCAAAAACCTTCCTGTTGTGTCACGAGGTTCAGAGTGGACCCCCTTGCTTTCTAAGCTCCTTGTGGAGCCTTGGTGCAGCTGGGCCAGTCTTAGTCTCAGACTTGGACAACAGTGTAAGTCTAATGAAATGATCTCTGTGAAGTTTATGCTAATTAACATTGAGTAGCTACATGGATTAATAATGTTTAATTAGCAGTAATTCAGTGTGTTATCAGCCACTTCCTGAGGGGATCTCCCTGCCTTGGGCAGGGAAGGCTCTCTTAGTCTCAGGTGAGGAATCTCAAACCTGGAGAGGCATCACAGGGAGAGTCATGGGTGCTGCCATTCATCTGCAGCTGAGGGAGAGGTCAGATTTGGCTGATCCTGATGGATTTTGGATGGATCCTGATTTACTTTACAGAGTAAAGTAGTTGGCTGTTGGTCAATAGTATAGACAGGATACCTGGTTTTGGTTTAGCTCCGATATCATCTTCTGTACTTTGGTTATCTTGCATTTTTGGGCTTTGAGACCACCTTTCAAAATATGTTTCTGAGGCATCTTCATTGCCCTGTGCATGAGCCAGCATTCCCAGCCCCCAGCCCCACACAACGTAAGGCCTAATATTGCAGTGAAATAAATGAATTTATCATTTCTAAATGCTCAAAGCGTGTTTATATGGTACAAAACATAGTTTTCTGCTGGGACAGCTCAGAGACAGGACTGCAAGAGCTGTGCCTGTGTAGGCCAGGACTGCATTTACCTCTTGTTTCTGATGCATCTGTTGAAACAGGTCCCCTGTAACTCTCAGGGAAGCTGTGCTGAGCAGCAGTGCCTGTCTCAGCTCTCCTGAGCAGGGCCAACACCAAGGAGTGTTCTCCACAAAGATTCCACTTGGAGAAACACAGACTTTCTTCATTGCCTTCCTGGTGTGCTCCAACGATAGCACCTTCCAGAAGCTGGGATATATGAAAGTGGGAAGCTTTGGAAGTATGGAATAATGACAGTTTCCTGGTAATTTGCAATAGATGTTTAATGTATAGAGAGTCAGAGAACTAAGAAATGGAATACAGATTTATCAGTATCAAATAGATTCATAGATATAAACGTATTTATAGATTTATTTCCTAATCTCATGAGGATACTTACTCCATTCTCCTTGGCTTAGTTGCAAGACAGTCAATGTATTGCTTTTGTGCTATAAAGTTAAAACCACAGCTGCCTAGTAAATAGAAATTACTCTCTTTTCAATACAGTTCAAAGCTAACCTGGTAATGTACAAAAGATGCACACAGCTTTTAAAAGCTTCAATTGATCACGGGCATGATTTCATATTTAAGCAGTGTTGTACTCTCTGAACATCCCCTTAGAACAAGCCAAGATAAAAGAAACATTTTTTTCCATTTTAAGCAGCCATTAGGCATCACACAACTATTTCCTTTATATTTTCTAGTTTGCCAGAACCTCACTGAAATTAAGTATGGTAAGTGTGGCTAGTCTGTTGTTTTCCAATAGGCTTTTCTCTATCTGTTTATAAATCTACAAAAACTTAATTTATGAGTTGGTATGCTCTGGGGGTGGGGTATCAGTAAGCACTAACTGAGATTTGTATTTTGTTCTGAGATATCTGTGAGAAGTGTGATTATACAGTTACATCCTGCTAGGATTTCTAGTGTCTTTACTAGAGCACATAGTTAATCCCAGCTCTTGTAATAAACAGTGGAATTCTCTCTTTGGGGACTGACAAAATCAGTCCAAGTGCAATCCTAAGAGCAAGATGTAATTCCTACAGTGTCTAGGTTGTCTGATTGAAAATGAATGTGTTTTATAAACTTTCTGGTGTACAACACCAAGCTGTGTTTCAGCAAGCATTTAAGCACAAGCTTAACTTAAAATTCCCTTGGCTGTAATAAGTTACATTTGTGTGCTGGACATGCAGAGCCTGGGTTTCCAACAAAATAGATTCCATGGAAGTCAGTGCCTGTGCTCTCCCATGGCATTTCCTATAAATTGGGATTCAGCTGGTTAGGATTGTCAGATACACCTTCTGTGTCCAGCTGCTTATCTGTGTGTGCCTGCATCCCCTAAATTCTGCTGTTTTGGACTATTGCTCAGAAGTTGTAGTTTATATAGCTGCCATAGCAGTGTTTACAACCTTTCCTCGTGGCTTTTTCAATGCTTTTAAATGCTTTGACTTAAAGGAAAATATCAAGTCCTTTACCTTTATGAACTAACCAGCTTACAAATCTGATGAGGGAATAATAAGTTTTTCAGAACAGTAAGCTTTAAATGACTTAAAATAATGATTCCCAGTACATAAAAGAGCACAGTGTCTGTCATAGACCTATATTCACCCAAAGTAAAAAAATAAAAGGAACATATTTGTGAGATATCAGTTCTTCTGTAATATTCTAAGGAATCACTGCTATTTTTACTAGATCATACCCTCAGTTTTTTTCATCACCTCATCCAGTTACTGTGTTCTGAGGCTATTTCTTGAGAATTAATGATTTCACTCTAATGTCACTTCACACCAAATGCCCTAGACTTTGTCTCCTTCTTAAATTTACATTTTTAATGCAGCATTTGATCTAGTTTTTAAATATTCCATGTAGAACTGATTGCTTTTTACTAGAAAGTAATTTTCATTGTTTTCAAGAAGAAATGCTTCATTCAGAATTTTACATGGTGACATGAAGGGCTTTTATACATCAAAGATGTTAAAGAATGTCTGAATTCTCTTTTTTAACATTAACTTCATTTTTCACATACACTAATTTCCCTTGGTGTGTTGGTGTGGGTATCCTGTTGTAGCTCAAGGGGCAGATCCTCCCAAATCCCACTGCACTACCAGCAGGTAGCCAGTTCTTTGAGCCCTCCTCTCCCCTAAACTCCTTTGGATCTGAAACACAGGATCCTGTGTTCCTCCATGAGTTAGAGAGGTGATGAGCATTTCCAGTTTTTTAGTGCTGGCATCTTAACTCTGTGACTGGGACACGGTAGAGGTTCCTTATCCTCTTTTGCTCCCATTCATGTACATAGAGCTCAACTCCCCAACACCAGGAATTAGCCACAGTCCCACCAAGCCGAGCACTCATGGCAAAAAAAAAAAAAAAAAAAAAAAAAAACCAAAACCCCCAACTTTTTACCTTAAAAGGTACCGGTGTCCTTAAAAACATTAATTTTTCTGCACCTGCGTGTTTTCCTTTTTCTGCTCTTCAGCTGGG
Organism: Daphoenositta chrysoptera; assembly: GCA_013397915.1. Lineage (NCBI taxonomy): Eukaryota > Metazoa > Chordata > Aves > Passeriformes > Daphoenositta > Daphoenositta chrysoptera. Next base: position 297,651 of record VZRO01005665.1, read on the forward strand.
TAGGGAAGTGGGGATCCTTGGAGTGTCTGTGCATTGAGGAATTGAGTGCTGAAAATGGTGTGTTCAGGACACTGCTGCTGTTGTGTTCAGGGAAAGAGAAGTCTCTGCTGAAAATCAGTTTTAGAACAAGAATTACCTTATCAAGGATCACATAGGAAATGTCCTGAACCTGTAAATCAAATAATGATTTTCTTTTGTGTGTGATCCTTTAGGTATATCACCATGATTACTTTATTTATGGCCCTTTTTTATGCTTATGAAAGAAGCTTAGCTTCACTGTTCATTCGTGATTTTCCTTTCTAAATTCAATTGGTGCATTTCTCTTGCAGTCGGGAGTCTTTTTCCCCTGAGCAGACAGGTTTCTTTCTCCCCACCTTTAAATGATGTAATGTCATGTTCTTGCAAGTCATTCAGTGTGTTCATGTAGCCAGAAACATAGATTGTTTTGTTCCAACTCTTCTGCGACGTTGAAGAATTTTTAAGTATACATTCCTAGTGTGTGACCTCTTTGGCTGTATGGTGATTATTAATATTGCAGAAGCAGCTAAGAGGAAATTACATCAGTAGATAAGATGAACTGTGCAATAGCAGAAGCTTTATTCACACTGAATACACTATTCATTTGCACAGAAAGATCATTTCTCAATTCAAAGAGGAATATTCTAATTTAAGTCTTAACTTCAGCCATATGTCAAAATCTGTGCAGAAACAAAGCTTACCACTGTGCAGTGATCCTGTAAGAAACACATTCCCCTTTGTGGATGGGCACATGATAGGTGCATCAAACCCTTGGAGCTCTCGTTTTTCCTGACAAACATTCTTTTTATATCAGAACATATTTCAGTTTAGTCCATTTGCTAATTTAATGTAAAGTGACCTCGAAATAGGTGTAAAATTGAGGAAATACCATAGTTAGTGGTCTTCAGGTTCACTCCCCTCTAAACCTAGGCTGGGTTTTTATTACTTGTTTAATCTTATTAAAAGGTGCTTTTACATTGCACTGAAGCAGTAAAATTTCAAAATACACCTCCATGAAATAAAATCATGTGTAGAAATTTAATTGAACGTGGGAGATAATGACAGATCCCAGGCACAGAGAGTCTAAAGGAGTTCTCTGCTTAGGAGCACAGGAGAAAGCAGGAAACAGTGGCCTGGCTGCTGAATCAATCTTAGAAGAATGGCTTTGTAGAGATAATCGGAATAAATTTTGTGTTTTGTGGCGTACCTGGTAGTCTGGGACCTCAGACCATTAAAAGGGGGAGGGAATTCCTGTAGAAATTGCTGTCCTTTCTGCCAGATCCTGTCGAGAAGAGATAGTAACTAACCCCTATCCTCAGAGAGCTCAGCACAGCCACCCACCCTTCCTATTCTGTGCTGGCTTCTGTGCCCGCACACAGTGGGATTCCATGGTTTTATTTGCATTTAAAACCACATTCTGCCCGCCTTTGGTCACCTCTGCTGGTGTAAATCAGAACCTAACAATGGAAGGCCCTAAATGAGTGGGGCATGTGGGTTGTGTATCTCCACTCGGGCCGTGTCGCGGCACCGCCACCGCTGTTCCTGCAGGGCAGAGCAAGGTCTTTTTGCCTGGCCATGCCTTAGCCATAAACCTCAGTGCAATGAAATATTGGAAAGGGAGTTGTAGCAAAAGAATGATTTCATCCTGAAGCATGTGGGGTTTGCAGAAAACCTGTTTTCTGACACCACTGACTTCTTGACATTATTGGCGCACCGAGGTGAATCTCATTCTCTGATAAACACTTCGGAGTTCCTCCAGGCTGATTTGCTTATTCTTGGAAATTTTTGCTAGTGATGTGTATACCTCTAATTTCACTATGTAAGCGAAGATAGAAGAGGATTGAGAATGATTAGCCTCAGAGGGGAGTTTGTTTTCTAAGCCCTTAATTCTTACATTCAAACCGAGGAATCAGGGGAGAATGACAGAACTGGTGCAAACTCACACTCTGCTGAAAGAACAAATTAATTGAAGCCAGGAAGATTCTGATGTAGGTAGAGTGATGAGTGAAAAGCAGTTTTGTTTTGTTTATAGACCTTCTGGGATTTATTGGCATTTGTTGCTCTTTGGGTGCATGCATTTATTTATTTTTGCCTAGCCCTTTGTTAGCCTGTAGCTACTTGCCAGGATTTAGGAAGAACAAAGTTTGCTGAAATCACTGGTTATATTGCAGATAGATTTGGCCCAGTGTGCTTGCCTTGTCATTTGACTGCAGCATTGACATGGTTATTGGTGTGTCTTCCTCCCCAGGATTACGTAGTACATTTTTTGTCTCCAAAGAGAGGAGAATTTGGCAAGGAGAGCCAAGAAGCATCTGGCTCTTTCCTGTTGTTCTCTCTCTCTGTTACTGGGAGTAGAGCAGTCTTACAGACAGCTCTAAATTTAGCTGCTAATTTTCATCTGAGGAGTCAGTTCTGCTTAGATTTTGGCTAGAGGGGATACCTGGGTGAGATGAGAGTCCTGGGTTTGGCACCTACTGATTGCATCCCCCTGGGGAACATCCCTGTGTATTTTCTGTAAGGTCCCCAGATGTTTCCAGGTCATAAAGCCCCAGCTAAGTCCTGGTCTGACTGGTTTGTCAGCAGTTTAAGAACTAACTTGTTCAGAATAGGACTTAATTCTCTACACCCCTTTGAAAGGGATAGTACAAAAGGAGAATTACATGCCTTGGTGGTCTCTTTACATGTAGATGTGTAGGCAAGAGAGTTTTTCCAGGGGCTGCCATCTTTCTTGACACATTTGATTGGAATTCATTAGTGAAGCTCCATGATTGTGGTCACTGGTCAAATATTACTTTTTGCAGTTAAGAGACCTTTAAACTGCACAGAGATGGGCAGAATGGCATTCTGTTGGAGAAAAAATATCTTCCCTTACATTTCCTTCCTACCTGCTGTAACCTGGCTTTGAGTCATTGCATGCCTACCTGAGAGGTTAATTTTTCAGATCACATTTGACATTTGCCCATAGCTGGAAAACAGGAGAGCAGATTCCACAAAGCAAACACTGAAATCCAAAAAGGAGGTGTTCATACTTACTGTGTGGTTCCACCAGCAAAGTGCTTCCTTCATATCAAAGTATTTAAACAAGAATACTGTAGGTCATATGTCTGTATCTATTGCATAGATATGATCATAATGAAGTGGCACCTGCATTACTGGTACTGCCTTCCATACTTGCAGTGAAGTTTATCCTTTCTACCCAAATCAACTTTTTGTGTGTTTTAAAATAATGCGACTATTTGCAAAATATGTAGAATATCAACAATATGAATTCTCAAAAACTGTGTTCAGGATCAGAAAGGTAAAGACTTGGAGTCAGATATTAAACAGACAAAATTGCTGTAGTTCCTAGATTTCTAGGGAGCAGCTCCAATTTGCACCAGCCAAAGATCTCTCCCAATTTCATCGAAATGGTGATTTTCATGCAAAACGCACCAGACATCACAGGATTCCAGTAGTTCCGGCCCATTTGTCTGCTGCTGCTAGGAAGTTGTTTACTCTTTTGTATCACTCTCTGCTGACGTCTGCTCACTGAACAATGTCATCAAATTTCCTGTTTTTTGGCTTGTGGAAAGCAGCTCCCCCACCTTAGCTCAGGCTTTGCTGCGTGGAGATCTGTGGAGCCGGATGCACCCAGCAGACAGGATGTAAGGTTAAATGCAGCAGAGCTAAATAAATAGAGTAGGTGTTCACTTGTGAACCAGAGCTGCCTACTTGCCAGGGGGATGAAGCTGACAGTTCAAACATTTCACAGTGATAAAATACTTGTTTTAGGTTGTGGGGGATTTTTAATGGCTTTTGGGGTTTTTTTCTGTGAGTTTATGTTAGCAGCTTCCTGCAGCAGCCTGATGTAGTTTGGGGCGTGGTGCTGTGTGATGTACGTGTGGAAACACCTCTGTCAGGTGTTCACAGCACTCTGCTGCTGCTGGTGCTGAGCTCTGCAGGCAGAGGAGCTGCCAGCAGTGTGTTCATCAACAGCTCCTCTGCTGCCAGAGCAGCAGTTGCATTGATGGCTCAGGAGTGCTGACACTCTGCCAGGCTGATCCCCTTTCGTTTTTGGTTTGCTTGTGCTCTGGCCAGTGCCACAGGGTCATTAACTTCCACTTGGACAAGCACCAGCGATAAGCAGAGCAGACTTTAGTAAAGTTCAACAGCTCTTCCAGACAAAGCTTGGGGTGCTTTCATTGATAACACCAACATTGTCATATTGGCCTCCTGTTACCCGTAGCAAGAGGGAGCACCTCTTGTTAAAAACCCACCTAACCTTTGTAAAAATAGGGCTGTGTGCTGTACCCGAGTCTTGTGCTCCCCTCCCTTCTGTAGGTCTGTCATGCTCCAAGTGGTTCACCCCAAGTTAGTGCTACTCTGGCCCTGAATCCAATTTTTCCTTTCTCCAAAGAGCTTGTGCACTTGGCAAAGAGAATTTGATCACTTCATGAAAACAGTTCTTGTAAGGATTCTCCTAAGGTCCTTTATTAAACCAANAGAGCAGAAGAATAAAAATCCTACAACACAGAACATTTGGAGTCAACTTGCAGAGCACTGAAAAAATCCATGAGTATCTGATGACAGACAGAACCACAGGGTATGCTGCAGTGGATTATAGGAACTGTCCCACCACTGGGGGCATTGAGCTTGTCTTTATTTTTTAAAGGTTTTTATTAAGGTGCAGCCAGAACATTTTGCCTACTGCCGTTCTCTACTGAATTCAGTTTTGTTGCACTGTCTCGCTGATGCTTGCAGTAACTGGAAATAGTCTGAGTGTGTGAAGCACTGAGTGTGGAGCATGTGGGCTGTCACCTCATTGAAATGCTGAGTTCTTGTCATCATTTCTGACATCTTCATGCCTGGATTTCTGCAGGGACAAAAATGCTGTTTGCCTCAGAGTATCTTCCATTATAATCAGCAAGGAATATAAGAGGGTTCCCTTGCAATACCAAGTCCCAGTTCTTGCAGCATCCTGCATCCTTAATGGGGCCTGTGGTCAGTATATGGAGAGATGGACTGGATGCAGTGCCCAGCCACGGGTACCTGTGTGAATGTGCCTTCCATCTCCAGGTGTCTCCTTGCATTTTAGATAGGCTTGTCTCAATAAAATCATACCAATGCCTAAACAGGAACATTTTCCAAGACAGGCTGCCAAGCTGGATAAGATGTGGTCGACTTGCAGTTCAGCCAGTTAAACCCTTGCAGTGCAAAGCTTGCTCTCTGCACAAGTGAAAATAAAGAAGTTGATCCAGTCCCTGGTACAGACCTGCCCATAGTGCAAGACCCACATCAGTCACCTTCCGATTTGGAACCAGCACTGTCTGTGCTGAGGGAGGCTCAGGAAAGAAGCAGGAAAGGAGAGGGCTGCAGACAATGAGTTCAGTGCCTAGGCAAAGGTAACACTTCAGCCAAACAATTGGCAGGGGCTTCTATCTCTTTGTTTCTCCCTTGCCCTTCTTCCTCTCTGTGTATTCCCTGTTCCCTCCTCTCCATGTGTTCTGAGGTTCATCCTGTATCTTTGTGCCTCCCCATCACATAACAGTGATAAGTTTGATTCTTCTGACCTCTGTCCCCAGTCCATTACTGTTCTGTTTGCAGAATTGTCCCCTTAAATTTCTCCTGTGCTCTTTTTCGTCCCCCTTCATAGCATCAGCTGAAGTTTGAACCTCTAATGGTGTTACAGCCAACAAAAATAACCTTCAGGGTTACATTTCCTCCTTGGCAAAGCTGGACAAAGCTCCCAGTTGCCTGTGTGGCCTGTAAGGCTGGATGGATCTCTGCATCACTGGGGAGAAGGCACCAGGGGAGCTGTGCCATCCTCTCTGCAGAGCTGTCTGCATGTGGCACTGCCAGCATGGGGGCCCAGAAAGCCTAATAGAGTCTATTCCTTATCCTGCAGTGGAAGAGGAGAGCTCAGCATCTCCAGGGCATCCTAGTACCAACCTTCTTCCTGGGGCCCTTGACAGGGACTGAGCCAAAGGGCTCAAAATCTGAGCCTTCTGCCTTCTGCTCCTGGTTAGATTTATTGATGACTGGCCCTCATGGAGATTTGTAAGTACAGGTGCAAGCTAAAACTCCTGAAAAGATGTCATTCATTTTATTTCTAACAGAAAAATTCCAGGTGTTTGCCTTTAACTCCTGGAGTGCTGATATGATCAGCTTGGGGCTCCAGTTGTTCAGACTTGTGTTAGATGACAGAGCAGAGAGTGAAATGAATGCTCACCATTGCCAGTGGTTTGCAGTCAAAGGAACACAAGTTATTCTAACAATAAAAAACTGAGAGAGTTCCAGATGAGACTGGGAGGGCTGTGTTGAGAAAGCAGCTGGCTGGCACTGCAATGATGGAACAGTAGTAACTTGATTTAAAAGAAAATAAAAATAATGTTGTATGACAGAAATGCTGGAAATAATGGAATATTTCAGAAAGAAAGTATGCTATCATGTACTGCAAAAAATAGGTCTATACTTATCATAAGGTGTTTCTTGCTGCAGACTCTGTGAAAAGCTTCTTATGTGGGAAACATTGATTTGCATAGTGCTGCTTGCAAAGGCTGGAGCTTAATTCTCAAAGTCAAACTTGGGGGGAAGAAGTGTTTTTCCTTGACTGGCAGAGCCAAGAGATTATTCTTACTCTAGGAAAAATAGCAAGGCAGTCCAGTGGTAGTCCTGGTAATTCTTTATGCCCTATGTGCCATGCAGATTGGAAAAACCAGAATGGGCTAAAAATACAGAGCAGAACTACAAAGCAAAATCACCAGCTAAGCTATTAAATTGTCATAAACACTGTAAAATTCTGTCTTGAAACTTGGTCTGAAGTAGAAATGTAATATGTGCAATGTGAGCTGTGACACCCATGGCTTCATATTTACAATGTCAGAAAAATATTTTTCCCAACATGGGCATGTTTCTCTTGTAAAAAGTTTAAATTAGTCTTAGATGTTGTAAGTAGTATTAATTTATGGTACAAACAAGCCACGCTTTGCTTCCTTCCCAAAGAGCACATGGGTAGCAATGGCAGGGCTGTGTTACTTGAGAAGGAAGAAGGGCATGAGGCTGGAATACCACACACGGCTGGCAATGGATTTGTTGGATTTGTCTGCCAAAGGAACTCCCAGGTGATCAATTGCTCAGCATTCAGGGCCAGCTGGGCAGAGAGGGAAGGACCCTGAGAGTCAGGATGGACCTTGGTTTGTGCAAGTGCCCTCTGCAGCTTTCCTTGTGGGGAACTCAGGAAAGGAGATGTGCAAGGACACAGAATCCGTGCAGCAAACGCACCAGATAACCTCTTCCACTTGCAGGAAATTGTCAGCTGTGTCACAAAACCACTGCAAATCTTGCTTGCTTCATCTGGAAAGTATTTCTGGGTACAGCCTCGTACTGTGGCCTGCAAATTTTGTTACTCTGTTTTGGTGGGGAACATACTGTGAGTAATTTATGTCTAATGGAGTAGTGGTTTGATGCCACCTCTAATGTGTTCCTGCTGTTTCACATAAGGGTTTTTTTTTTGTTGTTGGTATATATTTGAAGGTTCTTAGCAAAATTAGGTTACAGAATATAACTGGATTAAATTATGTGTCTCATAGTATATTCTGAAGTCATTCAGAGTACAACATATTGGTTCAAATTAAGCCGTGAAGAAAAGAATTAGAACTGTGGTGTTCCATGAAGGTGCTTAGACTGTACATGGCAGTGGCTCATAGAGTTAGTCAAAATATATTCCTGCTGCAACCTATTACTAGAATTATAAACTTCAGCACTGAGCAGCACACCATTTGTTTTGTCTTTAGAAGATGAGGACAAAGGAGATGCAGAAAAAGCTGCTAACCACACAAATATGAATGTGGTAGAGAACATTTGTCCTGGCTTAAAGGAACATGCAAACACATAAAACAAGTCAAATGAAACTTCCCAGGATTGACAAAAGCTTCCATAACCAAGGACACTGTTCTCTCCTGCATCTGTAGTAAGTAATTACAGCCTTATGCTCAAATTCGTAGAGGAAGAAAAAGAAATCAGGTGATATATCTGAGCGATAAACTTTTAAAGAGTCCATTAAACTGGTTTATAGAAATGCAGTATAATTTTTACATTAAGCAATAGTTTTGCTTTACTCTAGCTCTATGAATTTCCAGCTAGGTTTTGTGTCCTAGAAGTCTGGCTGAGCTCAGAGTCAGGCCATGAAACTACACTAAATTGCATATTTTCATTAATAGAATCTTTCTGTTTGCTTTGGACATTCTTCCTAGTATTTCGTAGCTTGGGGGGAAAGGCAAAAGAAAATAAATGAGCACAGTTGGTTTTTTACTCAGCTTTGCTGGAGATACAGAGGAGTTTCTCTTCTGCCTGTTGCAGGCAGCTCTGAGGAGCCCTAAGTCCCCACAGTTTGGTCATGCAGATACAGCGTCCATCCTCCCCAAGGGAGGACACTGAGGCTTGCAAATTAACATTTCCTGCTAGAATTTCTGGTAAAAGCTCCCAGCCAGAGCTATCAGCAGTCTGGATCACTGTCTGGGAAGAAACACTTGGTGCAGGGGAGGAAGAAGGAAATGGTGACTGTGAACTTATTAATGGTGTCGCCAGACAGGACTTTAATGTCTATTTTCTCTTGTTTGTTCTTTGGCATAAAGCTTTCACGCTCTCAACAGAAGGCCCAGGCCCGCTGCATCCTTTCCTTAGGAAAACCAGCAGAGTGAGAAACATACTCAGGATGGTTGCAAAACAGATTAAACAGGCTTGTTTGTTGCCAGAATTTGGATCTCGAGGGAGATTGATTTTGGATAGAAGCCAGTTTTCCTTGCAGCTAATCATGGGGTTTTGCATAGGAGGACACTATTGAGTTGTATAGTGAGTAAGTGGAGCCTCTTCCTTTCATATCACTCCTTCTTTTAATTCCTCACTGTTATGCAAGTGGAATGAGGATGTGGGTGCCTGACTGAAAGGTGCCATACGAAGCTCTGTTCCATGTGACAGAAGAGCCACCTGTGCACAGCTCCAGCCCTGGTTCCTATTGTAAAACATTTGTGCTGCTCTCAGTTGCAACACCAGGCCACTTTAGATGAGCCAGATAAATTTAGGTGTCAACAAAATTGTGCAGAAGGTAGTAGGCACCTGGTGATCCTAATATTTGAGAAGTTGTTTTTGCTGCTCTGGTCTCGGCTCTGCTCAAATTTTGCAGTCCTTGCTGGAGGAGCAGAAAACCCCCTCATTTCAGAGGCAGCACAGGGTGCTGGTGTTCAGAGATCCCCTGTGGAAGGGCCCACCCAAGGGTCTGAGGCCTGGGAACCTGAGGAGTCTGATAAAGCTTCTGAGAAAAAAATTTCTGCCATCTACTCACATTATAGGAAAGACAAGCCCTGTTCTTTAATATCTGTTCAAATGACACGTGGAAAATCCACATCTGCTCAACAAAATGCACCTTTCACTGCTGGCTGTGTGCTCAAAAGCCTTCATGGTTTATACAGCACTTATGCTAGGCAATCTGCAGGTGAACGTGTGTTTACATTAAAGATTTATTCAGAGTTTTTGCATCTTCTCTTCTTACCCCCCAAATGTTGCAGATCTTTCCAAATCTTTCAAACTTTGTGACTGCAGCAGCTCTCTGTGACAAAGCTTCACTGATGCCATGCAACTTGCAAAAGTATTTGATGCAGGTATCTCTAGATGATGGCTCTCTATCCTGGAAATCTCAAGGTTAAATAATTTGTATGAGGCTATTCAGCATCTATAGATTATTATCTGGATAATTATGGCCCCTGTACTTTATTTGTGAAGTGCAAACGTGGTACCTGGAGAGAGTATATTTGGACAGTAGGGCAGGATTGCATCTTAAGTGGATATTTGATACCCAGCTGGATTTGTTTCCCAGTTAAGGACTACAGTGTCAGGGTGCTTTATGGGCTTCCTTGATGATGGGTTGTTTATTAAAGAGCTGCCTTGTGGGAGACTCTGCTGAGGCCTCAGCTGCCACAGCTTTAATCCTGTGAAACTTTACAAGGATTTGGTAACATATTGATTGCTTGTGTGTTTCTAGGGAGAAAATCGTGCTGCTGGTATAAAATAATAATTTATTTTATCCTAGCAGTATCTTCTTTGGCATATCCAGCAGTTCTTTTGTAAAGGAAATGCTACTCATAGGCAGAAGATGCAGAGATTGCTTTGTATCAAAGATAATAGTATAATTACACAGATTCTTTTCATTTAAATGAAATAAAATGGAGTGTGCCTACCACAAATCCAGATAGAGTGAAATTATGTTTACAAGAAAACTAGAATGAAAAGCTGCTTTGTTGCAATAAATTCTACTTAATTGCAGTTCTGATTATAATGAAAATCCCACTTTATTAAAGACATGCAGAGCTATGGGGATTGGCATAACTGTAAAAAGGTTCTACTCTACTTAAGGGAAGAAAAATGTGATCCCATCCCAGGCGTGTGATATTTAACGAGCCCTGTGGGCTGGCAGAAGCACTGTGTGTTACTGAACCAGAGTCAAGCAGAAAACCAGTGTCAGGTTTCAAACTACCCTGTAGGTCCTCAGGAATGAAGAGGCATCTGTGTTAGAGGAAGCCAGTCCCTCATCCCCTCAGCCAGTGGAGTTCCTAGTGGTCAAAAGAAAGGGATCCCCAGGACTTTTTGTCTGTTTTCCTCCTTATCATAAAACCTGAAGTTAGTCTGTTGGATTGGTTATAGCTGTGAACAAGCAAAATTAATGCTAAACCTTAGAGTGAAAAAAAACGAATGTACTACTGTGAATTTCCTCAAGCTTTTTAAAAAGACGTCTTGAATATGCCTGCAGTCTCAAGTCGTCATCTGTTGGAGAGAAAGTTCCCTATTTAGATAAGGTTTGACTGCCAAGAACTCCTCTTGGTTTTCTCAAGTATCAGTTGACAGTTCCACTCAGTCTGAGAAACATGCATTCAATAGACAAAAATACAAGTCATGTTTATTATCAGTACCGAACATTTCTCCTTCGCTGTACTGGCTGCTGTCCCACCAACTTTGCATTTATTCTACCTGCAAAATCCCATCTCAGAGACTCTGACATCTCTGCTGTCACTCAGGGCAGTTCCCAGGCAGGGTACTGGACAGAGCACAAGGGAGTTTGTGCATCCTGAAGGTGGGCAGAGCACACCTCTTGGACTCTAAAGAATTCTGGTGATCTCCAGCAGGTTCACAGACACCTGAGTGAGCTGTGTGAAGGTGTTGTGTGTGGCTGGGAGAATAGGGAAGGAGAAGGAGGCAGCTCCACACTGTCACCATCCAGGCTTGGAGGACTAAACTGGCACATCCAGGATGCCCACTCTCTGCAGAGGCTGGAGGTTTGTAAGATAAAGGTAACAGATGACTGCAGGTAGAAAAAATTACTATGGGCAGTAGAGCCTGAACTGTGTCAGCACAAAAGATATGTTACTACTGACAATGGAAAAGCAAGTTTATTCCTTAACAAATGGAGGTTTAGGACAAAACAGAGATCTTCTAGGAAGCCTAGCAGATCCACTGACTGAATTATGCTATTTTGGGGCTGTACTCTCTTGCTTTGCTTGGTCTGCTTGTGACAACTGCAGTGTTGGTAGATGAAGCCATGAAAAGTTTGTCTGGCATAAAGTAGTTGGAAAACTTCCTGGTAGACTGGAACTTCCTTTTAGTCAGATGAGTCTGTTCAAATCCAGATGGTTCACAGAAAACTGTCGCTGAAATTCATATTCATAAGGAAACAACGAAAACTGATAATGGAGTTCTGTTGTATTCTGATGCATCTGTAATTATCTCTAAAATAAAACTGGTAAGTGGTATCCACCAGAAAAAAGAGAACTAGCTAACAGATAGGAAACAGATTAGCACTTACTGCTCTACTTCAGGATCTTGCAGAATCACAAGAGAGCAAGAAGTTTTAATAATATTAAACAATAGAACTACTGTGCCATATTTAAGTCTCCCAGAGTGCCGTGCAGCTCAACTGTTAAAATGCAGGCAGGAAGAATTTCCCTCAGGGCCAGAAGAATGTAGTATTTGTACTAAAGTGTCTGCTCAAGTGGGGGGGATGGAAAGTCAGCCACAGCCTCCCTGCAAAATTAATACACCTGAGGGGACAGCAGACGAGTGAGAAGTTCCTTTCCCATTAGACAAAGATGTTGGTAGAGCCAAAGGCTGCATTTATTTGTTTGGAGTTATGCGAACCCCGATATATTGAATGCTCTGATTTTGAACACGTCTTGGCTGATGACCTGCAAGACTTAGAGACCAATTTCTTCTCTGTTCTCTTGGCTAGCCTTTGCATCTGGGTGAAAGTTACTGCTGCCAACAGATGAGAGAGGATAGCACACTGAAACTTTCACAGCAATGCTGGCGTACGAGGAGTGAGTTGGTCCCCAGAGCTCAGTTACAGCTCTCCCAGCCAGTGGAACAACCAGGCTTGTGTCAGCTGAGGGGAAAGGGGAGAGGAAACAAATCTCTCAGTCTTCTGGGAGTTGCTAGGCACATTGTTTGTACGTGGCTGCCGTTGAAGCGTTTTGTGAGATGGAGTGTGGCTGGTCCTGATTGCAAAGGGAGAAGAGAGCAGTCTCAGAGTTTTTGGAGTCCGAGGGAAGAGCTGCTGAAACTCAATAAATTGCAATATCCACCCGGATGTGCTGTTCAGCTGCCCATGAGGTGCCATCTCACAGAGGCAATCACAACCCTTACTTGCATGTAACCCCAGAGTACCAGGGATGCCTGACTTTGCAGGACATTTGCTGTGAGGTGCAGGGTATTCTATCTGACCCTTGAATTTTGTCAGAAACAAATAAAACGTGGAATTAGGTGCTAGTGCCTTAAAGAGGACCTCTTTTTTTTTTCTTCATCTGAAGCAATTCAGTTTCTGCATGTTGCACATTCTGTTCCTGTTTGAACAGCTGAAAATGTTCATACTACTTTTTTTTTTTTTTTGCATTGATAAAGGCATCCATTTCTGCAACCTATGTATAGCAAACCATTATTATAGGGTTTAAAATGTTCTTCTAAAGTACAGGCCAGATCGTTTAAGCTGCTGGTTTTCCTCTTAGTGCAGGATATAACTACAGATGCTCCCCAGCATGCCCTCACCACACAGAAATATTTGACTGTAGTTTAGTGAGCAGCCCAGGGATTCAATATGGGGAGACCTCACAGCCTCCAGACAAAGTTCTGTGCATATTTGGCCTGAATGGTGAAATTCTTGCCAGGACTTTCAGTGAGAAAGTGGGACCTTAATGAAGACCCTAGTGAAGCATCACAAATCTTAAGATTGTGAAGACTTAGGGCACTTTAAATTCTGTGCTGGTTGGCCAGAACAGCATTTGGCAAAATGACAACCACGAGGCACAGACCAACCTTAAGGTTACTCACATTTGGTGTTGTGGAGTGTATGATTCACATTTTTTTTCTCTTCTAAACAGACAAATAGATGACATTTCAAGCCCAGTGTATTTGTGCGTAACATGCAGGTCTTAAAGGAGTCTTTGAATCAGGTAGATGCTGCAGCAAATACAACTTGCAGGATTTGAATAGTTTTTGATGTGAGGACTGGTTTCTGTTCAGCTTAATTCTCATTGGACAGAAAAGTCAGTGTGGATTAATGAGTAAATGGCTCTCTTTTTCTGACTTGGCTGATATATTCCATCCCTTTTTGCTGTGTGATTCATTGAGAGTGAGGACTCTTGTGTAAGGATGCAGTGTGAGATTTGCAGAGTTGCTTTGCTGGAGCCATATCTGCTTAGCTTAGAAACCTACAGGACTGCTGTGATTACCAGGAGGTGATAGAACTTGTTTGAATTATCACCCACAGAATTTTGAATGTCAGAAATAAGTGTGTGTTTCCCAGGTATCAGCCTGGTGGTTGATAATACCCAGTATTACCAGTGCCTGCTGCTGTAGGTTGGCCAGCAAGCAGGGGCACTGGATATCCTGCCCAAGGGTGCCAGGGCTCAGCACGAGGAGGGCTGGGGCTGTCTCTCTCCCTTGGTGCCTCAGTTCCTCTGAATGTCAAAATGAAACCAGCAACCTCCCTCTTCAAGTTTGGAGATCTGTGCAATCGCTCCATAGGCACGCTAAGTGATAATGACATTTATTTTATCACTTCAATACCGCGTCAGGAGCTAAAAATTTCCCCAGCTTGTCAGCATGTTCTGTGTAAAAGTTCAGACCTTTACCAGTGGCAGGGAATGCTGACTGTCTTTTTCTGCTGTCATTGTACAACGTGACCACAGCAGGCCACTCGTCTGGGCCAGAGGCCATGCAGGCCTCACCACAGTGAGATGATAACACGAGTCACTTTGGGACAGCATCGTTAATTATTCCCAGCCAAACAGAATGATTCACTTTTGCATGTGCTATGCTTGCAGTTTGATAACCAAAGTTTCCTGTAAAGAATAAGGGGAGAACTTACAAACAGTAGGAAGTGGGAGTTCTTGGTTATGTCTGAAGTGTGCAAGAAGGCAGCGAGTGTGATTTCCCAACAGCATTGCAGCAGTTCTGTTCTAACTTGGCTTCACTTATTGCACTGAGGAAATGCAGTGGGGAACCAGGCCCAAAACACAAACAAACAAACATACATAGTAGTGGTTGGCATGTGTGGCAAGCTGAACATACAGCCAAAAACCAGCTGTGCCTGGGAGAACCCTGGTGGAGCTGGGATAGCCTTTGTGTTCAACTGTGTGCCAGCACTCCCGTAAAGCAGTCCCAGTCCCACCAGGGTGAGAATTTCCTAGCAGGCTTCCTCAGGACCTGGGTTAACACAATAATTGCCCCCAGGCTGAGTAATGGAAGAGGGGCTGGAATTTGGAGCAGTAAAGGTGTTGTCAGTTCATTGGGAATAAGAAAGTGAGTCCCATGGCTGGTTACGTGCCCAGCGAGAAGGGCCAGCAGCCTGACGTGAGAGCTCTGGCCACTCATTACACTCAATAAAGCTTTTCTTCTCACAAAAACTGCAAGCTGTCAAAACTGTGTGTTGCTAATGATGTGAATCAGAGGCCAGAGTTTGGCTCTCAAGAGCTCATTTATGTACGGCTGGTTCAAAAACGCGTACCAGAATTTAAGAAACAGATTAAGAAAACAGAGGGTGTGTTACCCCATCACCGACTGTCTGCTGTATTGTTACATGGCAGCACTGTAGATAATTCTTCTAGGAACCAATTTAAAACAGGAAATAGATAAAAGGAAAACTGTACCGGAAATAAACATCGGCTGATCTGCAGGCCTTGTGACATAGATATAAATCTGTATTGTTTCATTGAGAGAGATGCATCAGTGAGAACACGATTTAGATTAATCTGAATGCTAGATTTTATCAAAGCACTGAGTCAGAATGCTACATTATGAGTTCAGAGTCTGTGACATTTGTCTGCATCTTATATGAAGCAGAAATAGGAAAAAAAATATCAAGGGCTGGAATTAACAGGTTTCATCTAGGTTGAAGAGCAATTTTGGTAAATTTTAAATTCGGTAAATTTTTGCCTTTCAGAACTCATGTCTTTTTATTCCAGCAAAGAATAAACTGACTGTACAGCACAGGGTCTTTGAAGGCCAAGTTTACCTTTGTCCTTGGATCTGTTGAGCAAAGACAGAAACCTTGGACACTTTGTTCTCACTTATTCTTTATTCAAACTGTTGTGGCCTCCAAACAACAAAAGAAGGAGCTGCACAGAGCCAGACTCCCACTTCATTTGCACTGAAGTAAATCCAGCGTGTTTTCCTTGTATTTGATGGAATTGCTCTGGATTTCACCGTTGCTAACAATTCAGGCTGTGGATTGTAAAATTCATTTTATGCTCTGAAAAGTTGTGCCCGTTAGGAAGATCTGCTCAGACAGCATTTTATGTTACTTGCACCGATGCTGAGCTGGTAACAAAAGTGTGCTGTCAAAGCCTGCGAGTAAGACATGATCAGTGGTGTTCAGTGTCTCGCAGAAAGTGCATGGAAAATAGGAAGCTGAGCCCTAGGTCATCTACTGAGGTGCATTTTGTTGGAGAAAGAAATAGGTAAATGAATATGGATTGGATTAGTATTCATGTACTTCAGAAAGTGATAAAGTTATTGTAAGCAAAGAAAAATGTGAATTATGAATACCTGATCCTGAACATGGAGACTTTCTTGCCCAGAAGTATGAGCTACAAGAAGTCACAAAGCCTGTCTCTGTTGAGAAGGAGGCACCATGCTGGTATGACCTGGCTGGACAGGATCCTGCACCTTGTCATGCCAGTTTGTAGGAAGTTGTTATTTCACAGCTTTCAGCATGCAGGAGGATTTGGCTGAGGTTTCTGAGAAAGTATATAATCATGCAGAATTCAAATTTCTGCAGCAAATAGAACCTGAATCAATAAAAATTTTAGATGTGGTATAAATCTCTGAGTTCATTTCAGTTTTTGTTTTCTGAGGTGATAAATCTATGCTTTAAATGGTAGGTTAAGAGAAAGGATTTTATTTCCTTTATAAAATGAATCTCTGTTTTTCTTAGAATTATGAAAATTCAGTTTATGTTAACAGTCCTGTGGCTTCCAGCATAACTTGATAATGAAGACTGTTAAATCTTATTGTGATGAGTCAACCCATGCAGATTCATATCACATACCTAGTATGTGTAGAAATTTTAAGTATGACTTTTAAAATCAGATAAAAATTTTTGGTGATGTCTTAAAACATTGATCTGAGGAAAAGGATTAATTTTGCTGGCTGTATTCCATTAGGACCAGCAATGAAGTCATATGTCTAATCTCTGTAGCTATTTGTCATCTATTAAAATGAGTCAGGGATTCTGTCTGCCCACTGGATGCAGATGTTGCCCTCCAGCAGCAGCTTCCATCTGCAACCCACGCAGCAAAAGTTGGTGGCCCCTCTTTGTTGGAGTGAGTTGCAGGAAAAAGCAGCTGTGCTCACCTGGGAAGGGCGAGAAGAGCAGCAGGAGCAGAAGGGCTCCCACTGCCCTTTTTTACCTTCCCGAGGCCAGGGCTGTGCAGGGAATGGGCAGAGCAGGAGCCATTCCTGCCCCCAGCACAGCTCCTGCTGTGGCAGAAGGGCAGGGATGGAGCCCTGTGGATGCCAGGGGGGCATTCCTGATCCCCGGGGCACCAGCAGCTCCCCACCAGCCCCTCTCACGGGTGGGCAGTGCTGCAGCAGCCCCTCTGCCCAGGGTTGCCTTGGGCTGCACGGGGCTCTGCTTTGAAACATCCCACAAAAACTTCAGCCAAGAGGTGTCTTAAGAAAATCAGCCTCCAGACGGAATGCATTTGTGCCTCCATACAGGACTTAGTTAATAGCCAGAGGATTTTTTGGGAGCTGATTCTGCCCAAAATTCTAGCTGTGCTCTCCTCTGCAAGGGTAAGAGACATTTTGGAGAAAGCCAGGATATGTCACTTCTGGCAAATAGGAGACCTATGGGCTGCAACATCTGTCCCTGTAACCAGCCAGGTAATTTATCACCAAAGCGAGCATGAGAATCAAGCTGGCTTTATGTCCACCCTTTATTCCTTTCTGCATTTATTCCTTGAGCAAGTTCATTTCAGATATTTCTAGCTGTAGGAAGAAAGGAAAAACAATCCAGCAGTGATGAACAGACCATTCCTGTAGATTGTATCCTGGTAAAATATGAAGAATGACTCACAGAAAGAAGTACTTTACCAGGGTATGTCGGGTCAACACCAATTTGTTGTACTTTAATCACATCAGTCACAGTTGTGTAGGTCTGTGTTTTTAAAGCTTATTTCACTTGTTTTTATTTACCCAACATTCACTTTTCTCAGGACACTGGAAACATGAACTATTTCTATCAGCAATTTCAGTGTTTTCAATGTAGCTGCTACAGCACAGAGATCATTTCTGGCGAGTGCTGAGCTCTGACAGCAGTCACTGGATGAGCTTCCCCGCTGACAGCTGTCAATCACTTATGGCTTAGGCCACTGCCTTTGTGCCAGGGCCGGGGCTGGTTCCACAGGACAGAAAATACTGTGTTCAAGTAAGAAAGGCAGATTTGGGGAGAAATAAGAGCTACCAGCAGCAGTCCAGGGGTCAGAGGATGCGGCACGGCCGCAGCTGCGGTGGGTGCGTTTGAAGCGCCGCAGCCTCACGCGCTGCGCTCATGGACTCTGCGTCAGCAGCTCTTTGGCAGCAGACCCAGCTCCATCACAGCCAGTTCCAGGAACCCACATCCAGTTCTACCTCTGTCTTCTCAGACACTCTTCCCAATCTGTGCCTGCCTGGAAGGCTGTCACATGCCTAAGTCGTGTCTGCCAATCTGAAAATGTACTCGGGCTTCCCAACTAGGAGAGAAATTCCAAGGAAGAAGTAGAAAAAGGTGTGAGTGGATAAAGATGTGTTCGTGCAGTTACTATACATGAGAGCTTTGGCTGTGTTTGGTTTTGCTGTAAGCTTGCAGCATTAGAGGTATTTTTAAAGCTCATTTAGTTCAGCGGCTGTTGAGTTTCTGCTAATCCTTGCTGAAGCCTTGATTTCTGACACAATAATTAATCAGCGTGTTACTTCTCAGTGCTACCTGCAGTCACAAAAAGTTTAAATGATTAATCAAGTTATTTGAACAGATTTCAACTGGATTAAGAATTAACTGGAGTTCACCAAAATTTTCCAGCTGAGATGCAGACCAAGGCTTCGATTCTACTCGGGACTGCAAGTTAATGTGTAACAAGACAGGTTATCTCATTTGGTCACTTCTTGTGACTTAGGCTTAAATGGTGCATGGACAGGTATTTTCAGTGCAGCAATAGCCACAGATTTCTGGCAGAAAAGTGTTTTTCAGGCTCACTCCTTCAAATACTTTGATCTCTATTCATTCACGAACTTCTTACAAGAAAGAAGCATCTGAAAAGCAGTAACTGGCTTAAAATAAACTGTGTTTATCTCATTTGCTGAAATTCCCCTGGGGCTGGGACTGATAGTCTGGCCTGGTAGTTGGGGTTTTGCATCCCCCCAGATGCCAGTGAAGTTCAGCTCTGGATCTGAACCCCCCAGCTCAGGCCATCGCCCGGTGACATGGAACGCTCTCTGTTTTCTGCTGGCAGCTGGAGTGTACAGAAAAAGGTTCAAGGTTTGATTTGAAGTACAGTTCTGGTCAGAGAAGTGACTGTAAAAAGATAACTTTTCCTCAGTTGACATGCTCCCTCTATGTCCTTCAGGCACTTCTGCTGATCTTTATGATTCAGGACGAGTAGTTACTACTGTCAGTGCTGCCAAACCAGTAACACTGGTGCAAAGAGCTGGATTCCCTGCATTATCAGCTAAAGTCTTTGCTGTTTTATAGTGCAGATTTTGAATAATTGGATGATATACCACAGGGGAGAGTAAAGCAGCTTGAGTTTTCCAACTGAAGAGAGATTTTTGGTCTCAAAATCAGAAAAAAAAAAAAAGACTGGAGAGTATTTAAACTAAGCCGATCTGACCAGAATGACTGAGTAAATCTGAAACCCCTCTGTGTAATTTTTACATCTGCTCTTTAAGACCCACATTAGCAAGACAGTCAAACACTGGTTCCTGGCATGCTTTTGTAGGCACTATGTTGCCATTTTTCCTTGACTTGTGTTTCTTGCTTATTTAATGTTGCAGTGGTGACTTCCAAATTGATAAATAAAATCACAAATGAGATACTCCTAGGGCTGAGCAATGGAGCATTAAGGTCATAGGAGGAGTGGCACATGCAATTCTAAAAGATTTTTCTGTGGGATGTGCTCATGATTCTTTAAAACTACTTAATGGGAAAATTATAGGCTGCAAAGCATTAAATCTGATCTTCAGGTGTGGTTTTAATTTTGAAAAAGAGCAATGTAAAAATGCCACCTTTGTGCTCAACAGCCCATTTTTTTGTGGTAACGTTTCAGTCCAGAGATGCCTTACATTTACTGCATTGCCAAAGATTATTTTCTTTTGATTTCTTACTCCAGTTACTTTAGAAGTGTCTGTTTGACTCCAAGGACCACTGGTTGGACTTTGTTTCCTATTTTGAATCGGGAACATTGTTACTCCTGCTTTTTAGTTTTTATTTCTGGGACAAGAGGTGAAGAATATTTAAGTCCATTGGGAGTGCTGATACTTGCCTGATGGGAATTCCCAAAGAGCTGAACCTATGTAATCCTGTTAGAGTCTCCCTCTGTGTTTATGTGTTAAACTCCTTTAGAAACAGTCTCATACCGATTGAAGAGTCATTCATGCTGAAGTTTGATTAATGATCAATGATACAAAAGAGAAGCAGCTGTGATAAACAGCACTTGTGGTCATTGCCCTCCTTCCCACAACGGGACAAGTGAGGGGGAAGGATCCTGGCTGAGTTTGTGCATCCTAAACTGAGCTGTGTTTCTTGAACAGAATCTAATGAGGGAATCACCCTCATGCCAAAAGCAGGTGACATATGACAGGATTTTTGCAGGGTTTCTGGAAGCAAAGCTGCGTGCTGAATACCTGCTGCATCCTAGCAAATCCCTGAGTTCTGGAACCTTCCCTGGAGGGGCTGGGCGGGCAGCAGGGAATGCAGCAAAATGCTCTTGGAGAATGAAATCGATGTGTTTCTGTAGCACCCCTGGGCACCTGGTACATGTGGAATTTGGGCACCTGTCACATTTGAAATTCTCAGAGAAGAGTTATGTATTTTTGCATTTTTCCTGGAGCTTTAGTGGTTTTTTTGACTTTAAAAGAAGCAAGTTTTAAACACTTCCATGTTTTGCAGAACAGCTGGAGTGATACAGAGGATACAGAAAAATAACAATCTGTCTCCCAGACTTTCATGACTAATCTGTTAGTTTACATTTAAAATAACAATAAAAAATGACTTGGAGACTAGCTTGTTATTTCTAACTGTTAATGCAGCTTAGCATATAAACTTACAAAACCAGAGTAAGACCCTCTTGAAGAAGCAGCCTCATAATGGTAGCAGTATATCCCCCAGACAGTGGTAGATAAGAGAGATAACAGAGATAATTTTTCTTCTTCCTTAGGTTTAATGCATTAATAAGTTCCCTTCTTATTTGTTCTAGGCACCAGTAACAGATGTGCAGTTTGGCCCTATGAGACTTCATCAAGATCAACTTCAGGTAACACAGCAGTTCAAACTGAAGTCTTGATTTCTAAAATATCACAGATGTTAGCTTAAAGTTTACGACTGGAATTTTTTGGATTATTTAGTATATTTTACTCAAGAGATAATGTGCACATAACAGATTTTTGTCATGACATTCCATGTGGTATCCTGAAATCCCTGCCTGTCTTCTCCAACCATCTCTCAGCTCATAGAGCTGTCTGGTCTTTCTGCTATCAGTTACCTTGTAATCAATTTAGTTTGTGCCTCATTTTGTATTTTACTGGTAGTCAAATTCTTAATCAAAATCTCACCAAACTGATACTAAGCCAACCAAATTTGCAATATCATTACAAAAGATATGAAGTGAACTTGGCAATTTTTTTTTTTTTTTTTTTTTTGCTATTCATTACTGACTTACAATACTTAATCCTCTTTTATCCCTTTATTAATAAAGGGTTAATCTCATTTTTCCCCTCATTTTGTCTGGGATGGATGTGAGGTTTGGAGATATATGACTCCTTTGGGCTTCCTTTGGAAATTCTCCCATATCCCAAGGCACACTGAACCATTAATCATCCAAGATGTTCCTCAGTCAGTAATTGCAAAATTCCTCAGTAGAGGCAATCTGGACCTAATAATTTGAAAATGTCTGTCTTAAGAACTGCAGTTCAACATCTTCCTGAGCTATTGTCAGAACAGCAATATCATCAAAAATCAGGTCTTAGGACACCCTCATTCATCTGTTGTCCAAGTGAAATCAGAACAGTTGTCAAGTATTTCTGCCCCTTGTATTGTTATTAATGATTGTATCACTTTTGTCCAGTCATAGACCACTCTGAAATGCTGCTGATTTATCCTGGTAATATAGCTGGCAGGTGTGAGGGAAGAAGGTAGGCAACATCACATTTTTGCCAGAGTCAGTCATACAACTCAGATCTGCTGACTTTCTGTGCTGTTGCTGAAACCCATTCTTCCCCTCTTCAGGAGTGTTATCGATTAACTTCACTACATTCAGCCCAAACTATGACATGTATTTGCAAACAGTTTTGCAGGTTGCTATAAAAGGAACCTGAACTGAATGTGTGCAAAGTCCTTCATTCTTACAAAAATATGCAGTACATGGAAATGTTAAGATTTACTGATAGACATTTCACCGGCCTGGTCCAAAGTGTAACAGCACTGGAGTTCCCAAAATCACCCAGAAGATAAACAGCAGTGGGATGTGATGTGAGTTACACACGCTTCACTTTGCCTGACCAAAGCATCTATCAGAGTGTGGTTTGATTAAACTACTGAAAGATTGGTGTCTTGGGACAATAGACCAAATGCTGGCTTAGTTATCCATTTTTCCCAAAAGGCTGCGCGTGCTGAGCCATCCCCAAAATCAACACAACATAGATCTGTAGTCTGCCATGCTGCATTCTTTCAGGCAAGAGAAGTTTCTTCTGCAAAACATTATCCTGACGCAAAGCACAATCACATCAGTGAGAGCCTTCTTTAGCAGACTTTGTTCCTCTTCTGTGCTGCATTAAATCCTGGAACTGGAAATACATTTTAAAGGAATTGGGCCTTATCATACTTTTAGTCTATAGGCATTGTGTTGATTTTAAAAAGGCTCAGAGAGATTAGTTACTGGAAATTACACAGCAAGGGAGGACAGAGCAAATATTGGCTCGTGGGTCTGACCTCCAGTTCTGGATTTCAGCTATGATAATCTCCTTCTGTGATATAAATCCCATGGCAGGCCTTGTGTAGGAGTCACACGGGGACTTCATATCCAGAGGTACTGCTTATGATTTCAGTCTGGCATGAGTTCCTTTTGAGTGGCCTGTCCAGAATATCCATAAACCCCACACAGTGGGCAGCATCCAGTGCTTTGGGGAATTAGGATGAGAGGGAAAGCACATATTTCATCATGCCATGGGAGCAGCATTAAATACTGATTCACACAAGATGAACCGTGGCTTTCTTTTTTTTTCTGTTTTCCCTTTTTGGGAATGTGATCCTGGAAAGAAGAATGAGCCCCAAGAAAAAGGTTGCAAGTGAGACAGTTTCAGTGAAGTGAAGTGGACTCACTGTTGGTTCATGCACTCTGTCTGAAACACAGGCATTGTGTCTCAGCTGGTTGCCTAAGCTTGCTTTGTAGATAATGACAAGAGAAAGGTTCCAAAAGTTTTTCTTCCCATGTGGACATGCATGGCTCTGGCAGACTGTTCCACCCACTTGAAACACCTCTGTATATGGACAACTATAAAAAAAGCAGTGGTCTGCAGAAAGCAATTCTGTTAAAAACAATTGATTAAGCCTCAAAAGTAGCTGTAAAAAACACGTGAAGAAGAGGGAAAAGTCACAGAATCTCCTGTAAGTGCAAGATTTGTTGGTGATGATCCAGTGCCTGTCTTTGCCTCAGGTACTGTTAGTGTTTGCTGAGGAGGACGAGCAGAGCAACGCGTTCCGCTGGGCCTGCGACAAGGCTGGCTTTCGATGCAACATTGCCAGGACACCTCAGTCTGCACTAGAATGTTTTCTAGACAAACACCATGACATCATCATTATTGACCACAGACATTCCAGGCACTTCGATGCAGAAGCGTTATGCAGGTAAGCACTGTTTCAGTGTGATTAATGCTTAACAGTACAGTTAACACATCATCAAAGGGGTTTTTTTGCTTTTATATGACTTTTTATAAACTCTATCCATCATTGGTCTTTTTGGTTTTGGACAGATGTGCACTGGCAGCATCAAATAATGTTACCTCAGTGCTTTACATCTGATAGCAGCAGCGTTTTTGGTTGTGTGCTAGGGTCTCTGAAGCTCGATCTGGCTTTAAGCCACAGCGTACAAATTTGTTGCCAGAGTGAACTGTTGGGTATTTTTTTGTTGTTTGGTTGTTTGTTTATTTTTTTTCAAATACCTGGTTCCTTATTTTCGCACTAAATCAACTGCAAAGATAGCATGTGCCACCAAGCACTTTAATTAATTCATTCACTTCATTTATGTTCTGATTATTTTGTCACTTGCTGTTGAATACCTCCCAATGCAAACAGGCAATGTTTGGTGTGCACGTTTCCATATCTAAAACGTTTGAAAATATGTTGTGAAGAGCAGAATTGCAAACAGATTCCAAAAATAATTTTAGAAACGACTGTAAAGTATGAAAAAGGGAGAAAATTATTTGCCTTTGTGAGGACAGGCAGCAGTGCCTTACTCCAGTGACTTTGCAGTGGAATTGCCCGTGGGAATGTGTCTAGACTGAATTGTTCTGTGGGCTGGGCTGGCAGGGTCAGAGTTTGTGCCCTGGGGACTGTGGTGGGGCAAAGGCTCTTCTTGCTGAACTGGAGGAAGTAGATAAGATCTTTGTCAGACCTAGACCAGGTAGCAGCACTGCTCCATTTTTTACCAATCTGTCCCAGAATTCAGTAAAAGGCACCATAAATGAGTGAGGCCAAGCCCTTCAAACAAGTCCATTAGATGCTGTTCCAGAGAGGATATTTTTTGCCATTCCCTCACTGAGAGTATTTGAGTTGTAGATTAATCTGTGTTCATGGAGTTTCAGGTATAATTTATTCTCTTTTCTTAGCAGCAGGCTCAGGATTTGACTTTTGGTTCGTTGTTAAACGATTTAAAAGAGATATTTTAAGAAAATAGCTATGTGAAGATTCTGTTTTGTGAAATGTGAACTTAAAAATAATGTAAAATGCTTGCTTTTTATTTAAAGGTCTATCAGAACAACGAAAGCCTCAGAAAATACAGTCATTATTTGTGTAGTACAAAGGTAAATACTCCTATCTTTACTTACACATGTGATCAAAACCGTAAATCTTATTATTGTAAAATAAACCCTACATTGAAAAACCTGAATTAGAACTTCTTACTGTGCTAATAATAATGTGCTGTACCACAGCTTTTACTATCCTTGACCATAGGATTGGGACAGAAATTGTTTTTTTGATTTCTGTTTTTTACTAAAGGGTCTCACTTTGGGTTTTGTTTTGGGTTCCTCCTCCCGCTCCCCCCTTCACTGCAGGCTTCCAGAGTATATTTCAAACAACTTCTGCAACATCCTGTACAAAACTGTCTCACAGATCTGTGTTTTGAACCTTTCTTGATCTGCCTTTTGATATGATTAATCTCTGCAAAAAACGGAGATCTGCTGAGTATGAAAAACAATATAGAACAATTTGATCAGTACAAAGCATCATCTGACCACAGAAGTTTTAAAGAGATGATGACAACTCAGTGAAGAACTACATGTGCTATTCCCCTCCTCCTCCTTTGAAAACATTTCTAATATGTCATAAACTAATAAAAAAAAAAAAAAGAAGTCCAGTATATTTAATGAAATGAAATAACTGGAAGATAATTTCCTCAGAGTATAATTTGGGAATGGCTATTTCTCAGAAAATGTTAATTCTGAAAATCAATTCTGAGGTGTTGAAATTTCCCATTAAAAATATACCACCATCTCTACCAAAAAAAAAAAAGACCATAATTAAACATTTGAAGATCCAAAACTTAATGCATAAATAAAAGCTATTGTGCCATCTGCTAAACATGACCAGCTTCAATCTGCTTATTGACAGAAATTTCACATAATGGCCTTTCTTCCAGATTCCAGCCCTACATTCACGTATGTTGAAGTGTCTTTTAACAGTTAGTATATCCAGATTATTCAGATACTTCATTTGGAAATGTGTCCCAAATGTGACTTGCTAGAAGGCAGTGGGTAGGCAACACTAGAAAATCCATCCTCATTCAGGCACCTTGAGCTGCCTATCTGAGATTTGGGACATTCAGGTAACAAGTAATTTCTTAAAACTTTGGCTGTGTCGACTTCCAAGTGCATTTCTGACTAATGACAGCACAAACAACAAGGATCCAGTACAGAAAAAGTAGGAATAGTCCAACGACCTAACTCATTAATTGGTTTCCTTGAAGCATTAGGGGGTTTTTTTTGATGCAAGCAGCTCATTACATGCATGAAGGAAAATAACATTTTGGCTTATCCATGCCAAAGATGAAAGCTTATAAAAAATACAAAAGAATGTTTTATTCCTAGATCCTGCAAGGATCTAGCAATGTTAGCCTTGGTGTGATATCTGGGGTACGAGTAGATCAAGGGATTGTGAAATTTGGTCTGAGGTGATTACAAAAATAATCTCTGACTTGCCCTCCTTGTTTCCAAGGCACACTGATCGTGAAGAGTCATCAATATTGCCCCTGATCTCTGCTGGCTTCACAAGGGTATGTGCTGTACTTGGTGGGCTTGCTCTGACATTGCAAAATTGTCATGCAATAAACTCTCCAGAAGTTTGGCTGTTGGTCACCCTTTGTGTCAGTGATCCCACCTGTAGATCTTTTCTGTGCTGCTCATTCTTCTGTCTCCCAATTCTGAACATCACCATGACACTCTTGGGAACATGAGAAGTGGGTCTGAGACTTTCCTACTTCATACATTTATTTCAGATTAAATACATGATCCTTTCCTTGAAAAGTTGACATTGACAAAATTGATTAGTGGCTGTGGCAGGGCCAAAGAGCAGCTTGCAATGAACAATTGCTGTGGGAAATTTCTTCTATCAAATGCCAATTCCCATCTGTAAACAGGCTTCAGATGCTGTCAAGTGCCATTAGCTATTGTTTGGAGGCACCTGGAAAGTATTGCAGGGAATCTGTTCCTTGGCAACTATTCCAGCTGGGCAGAAAAGCTTCTTATCAGAGTGCCAGCTAAGGGGGTTCCTCGTTGCCTTCAGCTGACAGTGGAACGAGAATGGGCCTGATTTACAGTGCAGTTCAGGAGATTTGGTTGCGTGCTCACCAGGTCTTTGCTGTCCCATCACATTCCATTTACACCCATCTGCTCACTTTAGTAAGGTCCCAGTCCAGGAAATGCTACAGCCTGAGGATAATGGCATTTATATGAACAGAGTCATTCCAGTGGGCACATAAGTAATTCAGCACAGGTTCTGAATTATTTATGGATCAGAGCCTCAGAGATGGGGCTAATGGCAAAGCATAGAAGATTTTGTTTAGCAGCTTTGATTGTGGTGGCTTACCTGTGATAATCAATCCTCCCTCCCAAACTATCCATGTCAATGGCAGTTTAGTGTGAACAAAGATTTAACATTCAGGCTCATACCTGGTAAATACAAAATGTGTTTTAGAAAGTGAAAGATAATAAGATCATTGCTATAAAAGCCCCAAAGCCAATAAAGGTATATTTGACAGGAGATTTGGCTTTCATCAATATAGACAATTTGGGGTATTAGCAATTGGAAACTCATAATAATTTCAAATTTTAGTTACTTGAGACCAAACAATTTTTTCACTGTTATTTTAAATAAGTAGCATGAAAGCTAAAATTAATTTTTTTAAAAATACATTGATCCTGCTGACAATCACAGAGAAAAAACAGGTTGGCTGAACCTCATTGCCACGTGTATCTATCACCTTTTCAAAATGCAGTAACCTGGAAAGTTTTGCTAGGACGAAAAGATAATCTTCTCCCACTGCTCATGTCCCAGCATGTTCTTTTTTGGCATATCTACTCCTTTTTTGGTTCTTCAGCAAGCAAAAGAAAACAGAGCTTCAAATCCTTGCAGACAGGAATGTGTATTAATGAAATATTTCTAACCTTTTATTTGCAGAGATATGTAGAAAATTCTAGTAGAATGGCCTGTTACAATGAGTTGATTCAGCTGGAATTTGGACAGGTGCAGGCACAATTCAAACTAAGGTAATTTTACCAAAACCATTATCAACAAAAAAGTTCCAATTCAGCCACATCCTTAATAGAGTATTTATTTTAATGTGCAGTAGTTAATTATAGAATGTCAGTTCCCTGAAGAAAAAACATTAATTGTTAAACTGCACCATTATTCAGTATGGAATGGTAATACTTTATTGTCATATATAAGAAGAATTAAGTGGATAAATTGTTTTGGATGCCTTTTTCTTTTTTCTCCAGGGCATGTAATTCATTATTTACAGCATTAGAGAAAAGTCAAGAAGCCATTGAGATCACAAGTGAAGACCATGTAATACAGGTTTGTTCCAGTCATAAGTACAGAAAATGGCTCTGTATTTTATTTTGTCTATTATTACACTTACTCCTTCTTAGAGCACAAGAATCTAGTCTAACTTTATGGTTCTAAAAGACTGAAGTGGGTTTAGCTGTAGAGTAGAATTTTCTCAGAATTTAAAGTGTCTTGCATAAATCAAATAAATTTTAAGGGAGATTGTTGTTTCTAAATGACTAAGGATTCACTCTCTTGTTTTTATTTTTTGTTTTGATTCTTTATCTCTATTATTCATTCTTTCCCTATATCAAGAATGAACGCAGCCACTGGCTTATATGCATTCTTTTCCAAAAATATTGTATGTTAATTTGATGCTCTTTAAAATCTAATGGCTGTTCTATTTAAATAATTTTACTTCTTCTTTTCTAAAATCTGATACTGCTTGATGTATCAGAAATTTTGGGCCAACTCTTTTTTGAATGTAATCCTCTCTTAGAAATTTTTTTAAAACAGGGAAAAGAAATAGTGCTTAGGTTTGCAGTTCTGAAAACCATCATCCTTTTAAAGGAGTTAGTTCCATCCCTAGCTATGAAGCAGTGAGGAGTGATTTTATTTTCAGTAAAGAACTTGTGTCTAAGCCTCTGGGAATTATAACATGCATACAAATTGTACCTTCTTGACCCAAATCTTGGCAATGGCAACTTCATTGAAGGATGTGCCTTCTTCATCCCTTTTACAAACATAACAGAACACATCCTGAAGTTATTTTAAATACATTTTTTTCAGACCCAATTTTGTCCCTCTGCTGACAGTCCCAGAGTATGAGAGAACCAACACAAAAACTGCAGTGAGATGCAACATTAACTTTAGGGGGAAACTGCTTTATTAAATTCCACTTTTCCACTCTGCTTGGCTGGGCTTTGCCTGGACAGGGGAATAGTGATGGTTGGCCCTTAGGCAGAATGAGATGATGGATTTGCCAGGAGATATGGTTAATATTCCATGGTATCCCACCATCCAGCTTGTGATTTTTAGGAACGCTGAGGTAGGTTTGAGGTTTATTGGTTTGGGAACTGACAGAGCTCATTTTTCAGGAATTTATGTTTTCTAAACCCTGTGGGTATGTGATACTCAGCTGTTTGCATAATTTCCTTCTCTTTGCTGACATGCACACACTCTGCACAACTATTCTAGCATGGACATTCCTGGTTTGCTTCACAAAGAAAAAAATGTGAGCATCTCTAGCAGGAATAGTACATGCAGACATTTATTTCAGGCTGGGAAAGAGATCTCCTGGTTAAACAAAAAAAAAGGGGTGCTGTTGTGCTTTAAGTGTACTGAATGGGTATTTGTTTGTTTTTATTTCACAGTACGTCAATCCTGCTTTTGAAACAATGATGGGCTATCAAATAGGTGAACTAATAGAAAAGGAATTAACAGAAGTGCCTATAAATGAAAAAAAAGCTGATTTCCTAGATACTATTAATTCCTGCATAAAGATAGGAAAGGTGAGTAATGGCATTGTATCACTTCTATTTGCTACCTGTAAAGGTTATTGTGGTCCAGCAGTGACACACATTGTGACTTGCAGCTTCACAGCCACGTAGCATTTGCAACTTACTTAAAACAAGAACAGAAAGTTTAAAAATGTTCATTTTTTAAGGCCCTCTTTCTCTTTTCTTGCTTGATAGAGGTACTTGTTTTACAAAAATAAGTGAATTGCTGCATTTCTTTATAATTTATGCTGTTTGTAGCAAATGGTGTGGGAGTACCGAAGAAAAATGAGATGGATGCACATGTTATCTGGTGCTATGTAAATGAGAAAAGTACCATATTGAAGTATTTCACCATGAAATGTGGAAGCTGATTTGCAAGTTCAGACTGTAAAAATACCAAGGAGACATTCACAATATCACTTGAAAGTGATAGGCAGTGTCAGCTGCCAGCTGCCAATCTGTTTAATTCCCTAATGGCATGGGAGCTGTTTAATGGGTTTCCATTGGAAATGATCATTGCACTGGGATGAGCTGGTTTCTGATGTCACTGAGTGATGCCTTAGGTTTTAACTCTTATATATTTCGAGTCCTGAATTGCCCAATGTGTAACTCTGGAGTTTCTTTAGCCTGCTGCCTTCAGCTCTCTGCTCATAACAAACCTCTCTGGGCCTACTCTCCAAGGACACCCAGGCTGTGCAGGCCCAAAGCCTCTGAAGGGGGGCGAGCTGAGGGGAAATTACATCATTAGCTAAAGTTTTAATTGGTGAATTTATGCTGAAATGCAAATAGACCAAACCTATAAAGCTGTGGGGAACTCATGACTCGGGGTCCATCTTGGGGTCCAGCTTGGGGTCCAGCTTGGAGCCCGTGGCTTCCCAGGGTGCACCTTTGAAGGCCTTTTAAATAAAATACTTTTATTCCCTTATTCCTGTCTAGTCTCTGTTTCTAGGCAGCCTCTCCAGGCATCATGATCCTGACATGGAGCCTTGTAAAGAGGTCCTGGAGGCTGCACAGAGGGATTTGGGAGCGGGTGTGTGATGTGTGCCAGGGTCCAGGCTGGAGGAGGGCTGGCTGGGCCATTGGGGCTCTCCGAGGGGAGCAGCAGGACGGGCACGGGGCACAGGGCATGGGGCACAGGCACAGGTACAGGGCACAGGGCAGGGAGGTGCCCGAGGGAATTGGGGCTCACGGGGGTGCAGAAGCTCGGAGGCAGAGCTGTGCTGTCAGGCTCTGCAGCTCAGGGTGCTGACACAGCCCTCAGGGACAAGAGCTGGGGGCAGATTCCATGTGCATTTCAAGGAGAATGCGCCTCTCATTTCCTCGTGTGTTGGCCTGTTGGAAGAGATCCCAGCCACAGACAATTGTTTGGATTACGGTGCTTCACACCTCTGTTGCCTGACTGAATTTATTTCGGTAAATGTGTGCAATACAAAACTGATGTTAAGAGGGAGTATTTATTAATTTCCAATTCAAATATGTTAGATGGGTCAGGCCTTAAATCCATGCCATCAATTCTCAAGATATGAAGAGATAAATTTTTTAGTATTTTAGTGGGCTGATAAAAATTTCATTAATAACAGAAATATATTTTACTCTATGAATGATAGAAATCTTAATCTAATTCATTTCCTTCCTTGTACTAATTTTACTCCTGGCTGTGTGACTTCAACAGTGAGGGCTAAAGAAATCCCACCTACTTAAACCTGTCTGTCTGGAACAGCCTAAGCTGTTTTAGGTGGATATATTCTGTTTGCAGGTATTTTGTGTTTCCCCTTGGAACAATTCATAATATGTAATCTATGCAACTGTACATTTATATATTAATATAAAAGTGAAATGCCAATTAAATTATTACAGGAAACATTTGCAAGCAGAGGTTAACTGTGAGGAATAACCTTTGAAATACTTGAAGTTTTGAGATCATTTGCGTCAAGATATTGCAACATTTTCAGAGGTCCCTGAGTTGCCTGGATCATTATGACGTGGTCTGTGTGTAGTTTTCAGGCTTGTGATTTCTTTATATCCTAAATTTAAAAGACTACACTACAATAGGCCATATTTTGGCTACTGCAGGTTACAGGGTTACAGCATATCAAAAAAAGGAAACTGTCTGCTGTTGATATTCTCTTGTCAGCAGGTTTAGCTGTTCTGTTTTGAACAAATGTGGTACTCTACTAACATAGTAATAAAAATAATAGAAAACAAGTTTTTCTTACCTTTGGAAAAATCTAAGCTGCATGAATTTTATCTCTTGCCTTTAAATGGAATTCAGGAATATGGACTTTTGCAGCATTTCACCCCTTGTACTGACAAGCACAGTGCTGTGGGCAAGTTCAGTATATTCAAACAGAACTTTATAGGTGTTATACTCAAAAATTGGTAATTGCATGATACACAGAAATTCTTGGGTCAGGATGTTGTTTCTCTTAGTAAAAACTGTATCTCTGGAAGTAAGTTTTTTGTTACTACAGCTGGCTGTAATTTGCCAGAAGCCAGTGTTACGGAAATGTTCATCCATCCACACTTGAGGAGTTAAAAAAAAAGTTGTGCTTTTCTTCATTCTTCTGTTTCATGATTCAGATTGCATCCATTAAGATGAAATGTGCAATTCTGACTAGAATTCTTGCTGCCTCTGATCTCGGCAGTTTGACACGAAGCTCTTAGTTTTGCTTTTTCTGAAGTGAGATGAACAGCCACTGATGAAGCACACAAGACAAGCAGTTCCTCTGGCTCCTTGGGAGCTGTTTGCAAGGTCCTTCCAGAGGGGGTGGGAGAGCAACCACACTCTGATAAAGGTCTATGGCAGCACCCTCCTCACTCAGCCTCAGCTCTGTGAGATGGTCTTCATGACATCTCCTGTTTATTTTGGTTTGCTCTTTCCTCCAAGCAGCCTGCTGAACTTTGCTGTCTAGTGCAAGCCCCAGTCTCAAAGGAAGGCTGAGCTGGGGGGTTCCTTGCTGTGCCTGTGTGAGTGCTCAGTGCAGAGATGTGTGCCTTGGCCTTCTGCACGGGGTTTGAAAGCTCAGCACTGCCTGGCTCTGTGCTGGTGACACTCTGGTGACACTTTGCTGTGTGTGGTGTGTGCTGGTGTTTGATCCCAGCACTGCCCACAGCAGGGACTGGTCACGGTGCTTGTGTGGCTCCAGTGCAGACATAACCACGGGCTTGACTGACAGCACGTCTTGGGAATAGCTCTTCTCTGCTGGATTGCTGACAGAGGCTCTGGGAGAGAGCATATGGTGTTCTGAAAATACATTTAAGTAACATCCCTGGGAGAACTTTACCTACCAGCAGGAGTTTGGCTTGGACCGCCTGTTCCTCAGAATTGCGCTGACCTTTTCCCTCACACATTTCCTGCCACAGTTTCACAGGTTTTAGAAATTCACAAGTTGAAAAATCGATCTGTTGACTAAGAAGAACACATTAGTGAATAACCTGCCTTGAAAAGGATGCTCTTTCAATGAGGGAATTATCCAATCTGTAGCTTATGACTTCATCCCTTTGTGCACATCCTGGGTTTATTACCTGGGTTAGAGATCAATTACTCATCTCTACCTCATCCTGGTTGTCAGGAAACTATTGATATGCATAGTTTTAATTATGAGAGCATTGAATTTTGTGGTGCTTGCTTTATCTTCATTTGTATTCCTCAAGCAGCTCACAGGAGGCATTATGTTCACTACATAGTTTGTTATGCACAGTTCTCTTCTCTGACAGATCCCCAGAAAAGCCCTTCATATTTTTTTCTGCACAGCCTGTCACCATGCAGTTCTCTGTGGGCTGGAGTCTTTATTTGCTGGCTCCATCAACATAAATGTAAAACTATTCTCTCTGAACCTGCTCTCTGGCCTCCTTGACTGTTAAATCTGCCAGTCTCACATAAATAAATATGTATTGTGTGCCTCTTCACATATGTAAGATCTGATCTAAGGTTTGTTGAACTCAACTGAAATACAGCAATTGGCATGAGCAGTTTGTGTTAAGTGAACGTGCAAGATGGATTCAATTATTCATTAATCACTTGGTATTTAGTAAATGCATCTGTTAAAAAAGACCACCAACAGCTGTTCCAGGGATGGAAACACATAGGCAGTCCTAAAACCAGAGTGCTTTTAGAGGCGGGGGGCAGAATCCAGGAGCTATTCTGCTGGGCTCTCTTCTGCTTTAAAAAAACCAGAATAAATCTCTGCTGCTTTTTCATAGTAAACTGACAGTGTGGAAAGTAAATGTGCTGGGATATCAAAGCACTTTCAGTCACACATATATTGAATGTTAACCAGTGAAAAGACATCCCAACCATGCAGGAGAGACGGTGCATCCAGCAGGGAAGGTGATCAGGGTGGTGGAACAGCTTTGCAGTGACCTTTCTGTCCTGGGTCCCTGGGGGACTCTGCTCCAGGCAGAGGCTGGTCCGAGCTCCTGCTCTCCCCCTGCCAGGTCTCCACAGAATGAGCTGCAACACCACTGAGGTGGGATGGGGAAGAGAATGTCTGGTTCTGATTCCCACAGCTCCTGAGGTCATCAGAGCATTCCCAGGCTGCCCCTCTGGAAGTTCTCCGTGCATTGGCAGCAACACAAGTGACCTACAGGCTACTTACAGGGGAGAAATCTGAGGGTTTGAGCACAGTTTAGCCAGTCCTGCCTGGTTTTGTGTTGTGAGACAGCTTTCAGTGAAAGAAGGTATGAAGCTACAGCTCCTCTTTGTGTTTTATCTGAACTTCCTTCCACTTGGATTATTTTTTCAGGAATGGCAAGGAATGTACTATGCGAAAAAGAAAAATGGAGATAGCATACAACAAAATGTGAAGATACTACCTGTCATTGGACAGGGAGGGTGAGTATGAAAGCTAAAGCCATGAATGAAGGCTCAGTTTAGAGTTCAGTTGCTTTCAGCAGATATTGGATTATCCTGCTACTGAGTATAATGGAAGTTTATGCAAGGAAGGGTGCCTGAGACCTCTGGGCTTAATTCCTTGGGGCAAAATCAACTTTACATGCTGTGTGCAGGGAAAATGAAATTCTCCTAATTCTCCCCCAAAAGGAGCCAAAGATGCAGATGTGCTCGCTCATGACTCTTTCTAATTCTCCCTGAAGTGCTTCTGCACCCTCCTGTCTTTCTGTGCATCATGTTGGTACCAGCAGGACCCACATCCTGTTTCACTGGGCACCTGTGCCATGTCCTTCCATGCCCACTTTTCCACCCTTCTTTCATGGCTGTTGCCAAAGGTTGTTCTGTGATGAGGTCACTGTGTGCTTTGATCATGGGCAAAATTCAAGCATGTCTAGATTTTTATGCAACTTGGTCCCCAAATCAAGCCTTTGGAGCACCCAAGTATCAGCACTGAATTCGAGCTGAAGTTTGGATGGGAATTAACTCACTGTTTTTTGCCTACAGAAAGATTAGACACTATGTGTCAATTAGTAGACTGTGCAATGACAACAATAAGGTAAGTGAAAATAGTGCTATGCTCACTTTAGTTTGAGCCCTAAGTATTCCAAAATAATGGCAAAGTTCTGACTAACTGGATTTCTCATACTGGATTGTAGGTGGAGAAGACATGTGAATGTATTCAGGCTGAATCTCAGACAGGTACGACACGTCTCTTCTGCCCCAAAAGTGGAGAACATACCTGGGGAGAGAATAAAGGCCACTGTCAGTGATTTGGCTGAAAACACAGTTTCACAGAACAGTCCTGTTTACCTAGTGATAAGCTGGGAATCTGACTCAAAAGGCAGGAAAGTAAATACAAGCCCCCTGTCTACCTGCCTCACTTATTTTAGAGGTGACATAAAGCAACCCACCTTTGAAAACACAGTCACAGGGCCCCAAGTTGGTATGGTGGCATTGCTGGAGTCAGTGCCACAATTCAGCTGGAGGTGGGGGTTCCCTGTGGCAGAATTATAAATAAGAAGGATGCTGTCATGTCCTTGTGCTGCTGTGGCTGCTCTGTGGCTCATGGCACATGTCTGCACTGCTTTGAGCTGCATTGAGGGGAGTTTGTGTGTGGGTGGAAATGAGGGTGACCAGCAGTGCCATTCACCTCATCCCACGTATCAGCCCTTCAGTTAGGGCATCCTTGGCATCCATGCTCTGGGGACTTGTTGACTGTGGTCTTAGCCCAGGCTGAACCCTGGAGTCCATGAGGAACCTGGGAAACACTGCCTCGTCTGCTGGCATGTGCTCTGCTTTGGCCCACCACTTCTTGGTGGCAGTGGTTACCTGAGTGAGCTCAGGTGTGCTGCACAAGTTGTGTTCACAACTGCAGTTGTGTCACAGTGCCAAGAGAGGAGCTTTTCCCTCCACACTGTTGCCTTCTGCACAGACATTTAGGCATGCTCTGCCTGAGAACTTGACTGGGTTCAGGACAGTGATAGGGCAAGAGCTTTAAAAGGCACTTTCATCAGCTCTCATCTGCTGAAGCGTTGAGGTCAATGTCACTGAGCTGCTGCCAGGCTCTTCTGAGCTTCAGTTCCCTTAACATACATCTTAGGCAAAACTTTGTGTCATTATGCAATATCCTTTTCTTCACAGATACTCAGACTTGCAGACACAAAGACATGAGGAAAGGATCCCTTGATGTCAGATCCACAACATCACGAGGGAGTGATGGTATGTGAGACAACTCATCGTGTTGGGTCTGGCTGAGTTGGAGTTGTCATGTAAACCCAGTACACAAATCATTACATTTCTTACCTCTTCTCTTGATAAAGATATGAAGATTTTTTTCCTTAACTTTGTTTTCTTTCACTGTGTTGTATTTTGCTCTCTTAGATCACCCCAAACTTGATAGATGAGTCACAGACTCAAAACTGTTGCTGGCACTTACATGCTTTTGTTAAATCATCCCTCACCACAGTCTAGGCAGCATACACCAGTGAAGCATGTCTGTGGCAGTGAGAATACAGCCATGCTCCAGCATAGCAAAAATAGCATTGATTCTTCTTCTTAGGAACTGCTCAGCACAATGAGTAACAGAGATGTGTCTGCATTTTATAGGTAGCATAATATCCAGAAAAATCTCATCCTGACCTTTTCTCTGCAGGACCAAAATTGCTAACCGATACAAAACATTTGGTTTTAAATTTCCAATGAATAATAGGCCAGAACCTCTGCTGGTTTTATTTGGCATAGGTACCCACTTCAAAAGAGCTTCAGTGATTTACCTCAGCTTGGAAGCTGATTCATTATGACTTGTCATATTTCATCAGGCAGCAAGAGTAGAT
The DNA here is from genome assembly GCA_013397915.1 of Daphoenositta chrysoptera. Classification (NCBI taxonomy): domain Eukaryota; kingdom Metazoa; phylum Chordata; class Aves; order Passeriformes; genus Daphoenositta; species Daphoenositta chrysoptera. The sequence continues at coordinate 334,422 of VZRO01005665.1, forward strand.
ACATCCTGTAATCATCTAAATTCAGTGGTTACCTACCTGTGCCTGCCAGTTTATACAGACACATCTGTACAGCCTTTTAACTGAGTTTGTAACTGAATATTTTAATTCGTTTCAATAAAAACCAAAGCCATGGTTTTGCCAGGCTGTCACAGCCACTTATCTCTAATCAGGGACATGAGTGGTTCAGCCAGAATCTCTTTGCACTTGGTGTCCCCAGCATCACGAGCATGTGTTTGCATTCTGCAGTCTCTCTGAAAGGCACAGCAGGGTGAGCAGTGCAGAGAAGGCCTCGGGAGCTCCTGGCTGGGTCCTCCCTTTACAAACCCTGCTCTGTTTTGCACACAGGCAGCTCCCAGCGGCGCCGCTCCTCCATGGCCAGGGTCCACTCCATGACTATCGAGGCTCCCATCACCAAGGTGAGGTCCCAGCTGGGCTGGGCTGCAGCTCTGGAGCTCCAGCACAGCCCCTGCAGCCCCTTCCCCCTTCCACCTGCCCACTGCTGCAGCTCTGAAAAGCCAGATACTCTGAACAGAGATCTCCCAAACCTGCTTGGCAGAGTGCCATCCATGGGGTCAGCCATCCCGGGATCCTTTTTAAGAAGGAGGGACTGGAGTTCCTCCCTCTTACTTAGGCATTGTCAGCTGCTTCCTGAAACCACTCAAGGATTTGTCCAAAATCAGCTCTTTAATAAACTGAGAGAGGCAAATGGGAGAAAGTTGCATTAAATCCATTCAGAGACATTTTGAGGCTGTGCCTTGGAGGGGAAAGTCATTAATAAGATTGCTGTCTTTAAAGCCACGATCTTATTCCCAGAGTCAGTAGCAAACATCAGTGTTTCAATAACATCCCTTTCATTTTGATTTTCTCCCATGCGGATTAAAGTTTTAGATCTTATTTTCCTGAGTTTTCCATAGTAATTAATGAGTGTGTCTGTTTTTTAAAAATCACTTTTAAGTTCACGATATGTCTGATGCTACATTAGGTAATAAACATCATCAATGCTGCACAAGAGAGCAGTCCCATGCCAGTTGCAGAAGCTTTAGACCGGGCTTTGGAGATTTTAAGAACCACTGAATTGTACTCTCCACAACTGGGGACAAAGGATGAGGATCCACATACAAGTGACCTCGTTGGAGGGTTAATGACAGTAAGTACTTACTGCCATAAACAGCTCTTGATTAATGTTTGCTGCCTGATTTTCCCAGTTACTTGATCTTTATCATGTGCCATGTGCTCTGCCTCTACAATGCCAGATTTTCAGGAAAAACTGCACTTGTTTTTGTGGACTTTTCCCTCCCTACTTGAATAATGTAGCTCTGAAAATGGGAAGAAAATTGACCAGCCCTGTTAAAACACTGGTTTAGCTAGAAATGGAAAGTAAAAACAGGTTTTTTTTTTCAATGTGATTAATTTGAGTAAGGTATAGATGGGAGAGGAAGAAAGAAAAAGAACCACATACTTGTATTTATTAATGAGGATTAGAATGACATGTTTTCGGGGGGCTTTTCAGTCTATCAAAAGAATGTGTTTTCAAAAGAATGCAAAATACATCCTTTTTTTGCCGTTTCTTGGATTATATTTGTACCTGTAGCATGGTACCCAAAGCTGAACAAAGGGCACACAGCAAAGCAAGAACTGAACCCAAACCTTCAGAGCGTGGAGTCTGACCCTCCTGATGGAAATGAGATGAGTTGAGATGAATGTTACCTGTGCCTTAAGGATATGTGTTCCCATTAGTCTGGAGTTTGCTTATGAAAGTCTGCATCAGGAAAAAAAATTACAGTGTGTTGGATTTTAAAAGGCTCACAAGATGTGAGCTTTTCAGAGATGCCTCTGGGCTATTATAATTTCATGTTGGAACTACCGTGATGCATTCTTAGTGTCCATCAGAATCTTCAGATAGTTTATGTGTATTTTTGCCTTTTAAAATACCACAGCAAGTATCTAATGGGGAGAAACATATGGGAGACCCCAAGAATTCCAGGAGAAGACCTGAGTGGTTCATATTGGGTTGTATTTACTAACTGAGTAGACAAAATTTATTGTTACCTAAACTATAAAAATCTAGGCAGGATATTGATACATACAATCATTAGTCTCAAAGTGAATCTTTTCTCCTGCTGAACACATAACAGCCCATGAACTCAACTGTTTTCTCCTTTTTGTGGATTGTTGATTCTTACATCCATATGTATTCTAATTATATTTTGTCCACAGACAGGAAGATAACAATATTGCAAAATATAAAATCCCTACTAAAAGTAAACCAAAGGCTCTTTTATGGAGCAATAAAAAAGCTGAGAAAATTCATTTCAGAGCATATGGCATGGTATGAGTTTTAAAGTTATCAGAGAGAAACATTTTTCCATCAAAGGGTCTGCAGAAAAGAGAATCATATTGTTCCATTTGTGTTCAGAAGTTATGACTGAGAAGGGAACAAGTAATATGTTATTGGATTTGAACCCTCAAGCGGGAAGGGCATTTGGAGTTCAAAGATAGATTTACCAGATACAATTACACCTGCTATTTCAACTCTTAAAAAACTAATCTTTGATTCTAAATGATAGGCAGCATCTGGTGTCCTAAATACTTGTGTCATAGCACTTCTATTGAACAGCCACTGTTGTACTCCCTTTCCTTTTAAATCACAAAACTCCAGACTCATTTACTTACAAATGTGAAAATAAAAATTAGATCTAACAGCTCTTCTAAGAGCAGATATTCCATGTTCAGATACAGGACCCATATTTACTTCTGCTATGCTTGGTGTGAATAACACTTTTAGTAAGGTGCATTCAGAAATATTTTTTTTAAACACTGTTTTTTTACATCGTGGGCTAAACATGAACTAACAGCTGTAACCTCAAAAGAGCAAGCAGGATTTGGGCCACAGCATTTAGAATTATAAAACGAAAAGTAAATACTAAATACATAATTCTGTTAGTTTTAATCCATCTTCTCAGTGTTCACATCTTGGCATCGTGCCAGAATTAAGCCTAGGAGGCACTGAACTGAAGAATAAACAAACATACGTTCTGTGTGATAGAAAGGAAGCCTCAGAGTAATTCCTTCCTCTGCAGCCATGGGATTCTTACACTGCTGAGGTGACTGGATCTGCAGTACCAGGGGAGAGCAGGAAAAGTCTCCATCCACTCCCTCCCACCTTTGCTTGTTGGTGGGAAGTGCGTGGACTTTTGTGGACTTTTTTTTGTGGCACACACAGACGCACAGCTTGTCTGCCTGTTGTCCACACACAGACAGACTGAGGCTGCAGTTCCAGACCTCCATGTGCACCTGAGAAACCTGAATTTGTACCCGAGTCCCCATCGTGTCCCTTAGCCTGCAGTTCCTCAGCTGTTATGAGCTCTCTGTGAAACAGGCCAATGTTAACAGCACAGACAAAACAGGGAGAGGCAGCTCTGATGGCTCTGACAGGTTGCAGTCAGGCTTCTCTGAAGTTGTTGTGCTGCTGTTTGGAGTCATCATCTCCTACACCTTTTGTGCAATAGCCTGCATTTAACTTGGAACTTTTATTTAACAGGACGGTTTACGAAGATTATCGGGGAACGAATACATATTGTCAGCAAAACGTAAGTTTTCATTTGGCAGCTACTGAGACACTAGAACATGTGCAGAAATTTAAGAAATGGGGGAAATGTGATTAGATGATCTTTTTATGAGCATTTTTTGTGTTTGGGGTTTTTTATCTGTAAGCATTTTTCTGCAGCATTACTGAGCTTTATAGAAACAAGAGGGTGTTACTACAGGAGAAAAAGCATGGTCATTCAGTAAAATTGTATCTCACTGTTAAATATGCTGCTTAATACACTGTTAATAAATACATAAAGTAATAACTGTGTTCCTCAAAAGAGACTCATCAGGTCGCTGGCAGCCTGAGCTCTCCCATCTCCCTCAATGACATACCCCCACGGATAACACAGGCAATGGAAAATGAGGAGCAGTGGGATTTTGATATCTTTGAACTTGAGGCTGCCACCCATAAAAGGTCAGTAAACACAAGAGCTCATAAACTGAACTTGCTGAGAAGTGACTTAAATGTCATCCTGTAATCAGATCCTTAAGTTCTCTACCTGTGCTTTTAAAATCGAATTAATTTTATTTTCAATGTCAGATGTTTGAAATTTTTTCATTGTCATTTCTAGTTGTGTATGCATCTTAAATATCTTCTGTTCCATCAAACACTATTTCCTGCAAATTCCCAGTGCATGCAAGTGAAGATTATATATCTTTGGTATGGTGTAATGACAATACAATGTGTTTTTTAAAGCCTTCCTTTACTCAATAATAGAAAAGTTCTACAAATCAAATTATTTTCTTGTGGGGATTCAAATTCCTGTTATGGCAAACTACACACAGAGTCAACATGAGGGTCTTGATTTGATCCAGATCAGGTTTTATTTGCTTTCCATTTGATTGGGTAGGTCTTATTCCTGAACAGTTCCAATACAGCAGAATTCCCATTGCCCTTTTCTGGGATCAGAGGAAGGTCTTTATTCTAAAATCTTGGCAGGGTACATTATATGAATAAGCTTAAGTGAGGAATATTTACTGATAAAAAGCAGGGCATACCAATTTCCATCACAAGTTTCCAAGAGCAGATCAGCAGTTTTGATAGGCTGTACTTCATCAGCAGCAAAGGCTCCCCCAAGACTGTAAATTGATCTTTCTGTTTAAGTCCTTGGGTTTATTTTCTGATGCATATCAAAAGCTCCCCTTTTGGGTCTGGTTTCATGTTTCATGCTTTGTCTTAGGTAAAAGCTTTTGTGAGACACTAATTTGGAGGCCAGATCCTGCAATGAATTGACTCTCTTAAACCCTTTGTCAAAATCCCAGATCTGTAAGAGCTTTGAAAGGTATTCAAAACCAAAGTCTAAGAAAGATGTCAGGCACTTAGTTAACATATATACACTTCATTTTATACCATGGTTTTATGAGCCAAAAAGGTCAAAAGCTCCCTAGGGTTTTATTCTTATTTAAAATTATTTTATTTTAAATGAAGGCATTTACATCCACTTGCTGGTTTTCTTTCTTTGCTGCATTTTGATTTCTAATGAAGTAACACAGATAATTAATTAAAAAGAAAAATGTAAAAATACAGTCAGTCTGTGTGGTTTACAACATTGAATGGGCACATTGCAGTAACTTAATTAATTATCCCAGCCAACGTGCATGAGATCACCAGGTAGGTTTCTCTGTTCTTACTGATCTGGAGGGACCACAGAGGGACAAAGGAGCTACTTTGTTGCCTGTACTCTTATTAAAGGTAATATAATTATGATTGCTTCCTACTGTGTTTAAATAATGGCAGTTCATTTGTTAAGAGAATTAAAGTGATTTTCAATGACTCACAACTATGAATATATTATTAGTATTGCCTTAAGTCCAAGCAGACATATGGTAATAAAGCCAGGATAATTAATTAAATTTTAGTGCATTACAGTTCCCTGACAGAGAAACCTGGAGGCATCTCTGTCTGACACTGGGGGGGATTTGGGGGAGTTGACTTTCTGTGTGTTACAGTTCTGGTATATGACATGGTAATTTTGTAACGAGTCCTTATACATCATTTTACATGTCATTAGCTAAGAATGCTGCATGGATTCACACTATTTATGCTATGTAATACTCTTTCAGCTGCATTAGTAATAAAACTTTCTGTTTATTTTTCTCCACAGGCCTTTGGTTTATCTGGGTCTCAAAATATTTGCTCGCTTTGGAATCTGTGAGTTCCTAAACTGTTCAGAATCCACTCTGAGGTCATGGTTACAAGTTATTGAGGCTAACTACCATTCCTCCAACTCCTACCATAATTCTACTCATTCAGCAGATGTGCTACATGCTACTGCTTACTTCTTGTCTAAAGAAAGAGTAAAGGTGAGCCCACGGTTATAAGCAGCAGTGTAGGTGGGAAGTGCAGATGCAATCAAAGAAAGATCTCTCAGAAACAGATTCAAAAGCCAAATGTCTCTCTAGTGCCAACCAGTTTGGGAACTCTGAGGTCAAAGAACTGGGCTGCTTTACATGAATTCTGGGATCTCTCTTAGAGTATATATAGAAGGATGGATACTAATATTACAGAATTGAACAATTCTTGATGGGAGAATAAGAAAACTTTTCTTCAAGTAAAACTTCTTCATATAGTTAAACCTTCTCAGATAGGTGAGCTAATGACACAATTACTCTTGAGATGGTACATGCCAAATAGAGTTTTAATGTGATAAATCACCATCTCCTCTGCCTTGTGATGGTCATTTTGCAAAAGACTCCCAGGACAAATAAGCCATAAAGGAGGCTGTGTCACCCACTGGACAAGATGCCCTGAGGCTTATAGAGACTGCATTGGAGGAGAATATTGAAAACAATTCCTTGTCAGTACCATAACACCAACTGGGATGTTAGAGCCACTGACAACCAGAATAAATCAGAGCAACTTTTGCTCTCACGTGCCCAGACTGGAGAAGGGGAGTGAAGCAGTGCTTGGTGTGTGTGCAGTGGAGTGGTAGGATATATTTCTGAGTCACATTCTTGGGCAGAAATTCTGAACTGGCCTGCCTAAGCATAGTGCCAGTGATGGGCACCTGGCTGAGAAATTTGTGACTGTAAACAAGCTTCTGACAGCTCATTAAACTGTAGTAATTCCCTTAACTTGGAGCTGCAGCTCATTAGTGTGCTCTCCAGAGGCTGATTTACAAATACTATATGCCAAGAGGGGATAGAACATCACTGGATTTTTTCAGCCCCTGATTTGCCAGAGGTTTAGCTGGTCTTCCCAAGAATATCTATGAAAAACAGACAAGATCTGGATCCATTTCAACACCACAGAAACATGACTGCCTCCTCTTTTTCCAGAATGTTATTTCTGTTACTCTGTAGGCATAGGAAGAGATAAAAATGTTGCAGCAGCAGAAGGAGCAGAATCAAAGTTCAAAATTCTCTCCTTATCTTTTCAAAGTTATAGCCCAGCTGCTTTTCTGTTGCCCAGATTTCAACTTAATCTAAACACAGAAAGCCCAATTCTGCCACTGAAATTCATGCTGAGAATATTTTTTTTTTTGGTAGTTTGAACTCAGTTCTAACTTGCCTAGGAAAATTTTCTGGCTCCCAAATTGAAGCCATATTCTCAGAATCATTTCCACTTCTGTGCCATGGGCGTTAAGATAACAAAGTCAGAATCCTTGGCTTGATGTTGGGTGTAAAGGTGCTGTAAATCCCTGTGAAAGAAGCGTCAGGTAGACTGCTGTGGTCCTGCAGGTCAGGTACTCTCAAGTTTCTGGCCATTTCCCATCTGCACAGGTCCTGCTCAGCCAGCCTGAACACTGGCCAGGATGCCCCTCTGAGGAGAGCCTCTTCTCAAACCTCTCTGTCCTAACTTCATGCCACAAAAGCAGAATTCCATGAGCAGCAGCTGAAAGAAAGAAGGAAGAAGCTAACACAGAGAGTATTTCAGACAGCACTAACTATGAACTAGAGCAGAAATAATTATTTGCCATCCCTTGTTCTCCACAAGACTCTCTAGACAGTCCTTAATGAATAATATCCCCACTCCTGCAAAGTCAAGTTATTGCATAATTTCAGGAGGTGTAAAGTAGAGTAGGGTCTGTCATCTACCAAGTGCAACTATTCTGAATGGTAGTAGAGGGCCCGTGGAGAATTTGGACCTCAAATTAAAGCTAATTGGAATGAAAATTATCTGCCCTGCTCCCAAATTCAAATGGGAATATTTCTGCTCTTGTGTCTCTTTCATTTTACTAAAATTTTTAATATAATTGTTTTGTATCTGTGGTCCTTCACAAATGCCAGTATAAACACAGCACAAAGGCTAGTTTCCAAATGGATACAAAATATTTCTGAGATGCTTAGTTCTTTTTCTCCTTTATGCTATTAATAAAGTATTAAAACTTGAGTATAAAACCTTAAGAGTCAAAGAGTTTTGTATTTCATGACAGGGTAGATAAAAATAGACATAAAGCAATGCCCATTGCAAGCAGACATAAAGCATGGAGTGCAGCATGCCAGCAGAATCAGAATGTGACACAGAAAGTATGGAACATGTATCATGTAATTTATCCATGGATGCAAAACACCAAATATTCTTCATAGAATATGCATTAACTGTAACCCCAGGACACTGTTATTAAAAAAACTGGATGTATGGATAACATTCCTTTCAAATTATAAACCTAGCCAGCATGTAAGTGGAACATTATTAAGACACATTAAATTCCCAAAGGAAATTAAAGGGTCTGGTGGTAATAGAATAATTTTTAGCAGCATTGGTCTTTTTTCCAAGCCATGTACCTTAACTCCAAGTGAAGGTGGTTTCAGTGTTGCTAGAAAACACAAACTAATTTATTACTTTACATTTGTTTAATTTGATGTGCTGTGACAAAGGTGTGGTTAAGGCAAAATTTAAGAGGTACGAAATGGCCAAAAAAGTCACGCAATGCTCAATGAAGCTTGTAATGAATTTTCCATTGCTCTGTGTAGAACATCTGACCCTTACTGATCTCCAGAGTTTTGGCTTTTATTCCTCAGCCACTTGGCCTAATCTTATGGGCAGAATAGGGTTTCTAATGAGTCTGCCAGGAAAACTAAGCACCCTTCTTTTTTCAGCAAACTCTGGACCCGATTGATGAGGTTGCTGCACTCATTGCTGCCACAGTCCACGACGTGGATCACCCAGGAAGAACAAATTCCTTCCTGTGCAATGCTGGCAGCGAGCTTGCAATCCTCTACAACGACACAGCAGTGCTGGAGAGCCATCACGCTGCCCTGGCCTTCCAGCTCACCACCCGCGACGGCAAATGCAATATCTTTAAAAACATGGAGAGGTAAGCTTAACCCCCCGGGGCCTTGTCTGCCCACCAACACCTCTCACTTCCTTCTGTGCAACATTAGGTGAGGCAAACAAGCATCCTAGAGGAGGGCAGTGCCTTGTGGGTAATTGTCCATGGCCCTTCTGAAATTTGCTTCTAAAAGAGAAGAGAGCTTCGGCCTCTCCTGCAAAGACTTCTGAGTAATTCCCCAGTGTCAGTTTCTCCTGTCGATAAAAAGGCAGCCCCTAAGAAACTTAGTGCAAATCTTAATGTAGGCAAGTCTAGAAGAGTTATTTTGTGCCATTGAACGTAGAGAACAAGCTTTGGCTGGGTGGGTAGAGAACAAGGAGAGAAAGAGCCACAGAGCATGGGTCAAAAATTAAATACCTTGTTGCAGTGGTCAGGATAATGAAGGACCTGTTGCTTTTGCAGCCTCAGAGAAGCATTTAGGGCAAGGATGTGACCATTGCCTTGGTCCTCTCAAGATACAGCACAAAAATGTTGCTGAAAACTTGACTGGAGAGTGAGCCAATACTGAGTGTCTGTGCTAAAAGCCTTGGGAACATGCAGGCATGGCATGTCCCGGCAGCCTCCTAAGCAGCTGGTGCCTCTGCTTCTGCCCAGCTCTGGCACTGTTTCTCCTAGAGATGCAGTCATGCCTGGAGCACAAATGTCTCTACACACCAAAGGCACTCCATCTAACATAGATGCAGCTGCCCAAGCCTTTATTACTGTTCTTTCTTCCCCCAGCACCTCCCTCCAACAGGAATGGTCTGTAGATTTTTTGTTAGACTTGTTTTAGCAACCAGCCCTTTGTGACCCAACCAGCATTCTTAATTGTTTCCTTCTTTAAACAGGAATGAGTATCGAACCCTTCGCCAAGTCATTATTGACATGGTCTTAGCAACAGAAATGACAAAGCACTTTGAGCATGTCAACAAGTTTGTCAACAGCATTAATAAACCCTTGGCAGCGCTAGAAGAAAATGGGGTAAGCAACTCTGCAAGTCCTCCTTAAAACGCCCAGGCAGGGACTGGGAACCCTTGGCAGTAGGAAATTCCCACATGGTGTTCTGAGAAAGTTCATCAGAAACACGGAGAAAGAGAGACTGGAGATTTATCTTTCACCTCTGGGTTTCAATGCCCTTCTCCTTAACATGGTTGTCACTCATTTTGAGAGTGAGTGGGACTCACTTGGATCCTATTAATATCACAGTGCTGTGATGTTGTGCTTGGAACCAGAGCCTTGGGTTCTATGTTTTCATGTAAAAATGCCATTCTGATTAACCCAGTCACTCCCATGGACAGAGTGGCAAGACTGGGCATTGTTGCTGGCCATTTCTGCAAAGGAGACAAGGTTTGCTTCAAAACAGAGGCTGAATTACTCCCTCCCTCCCAAGGGGACGTGCTGGGGGTGCAGCATAAGGGCAGGTCTGTGGGCTGGCATGTGGTGCTTTCTCTGGGAATAAAGGCCCTTAGCCTCCAGTGCTGCCTGGCAGCATTCATGGGGTTTCTGTCTGCTTTCTTTTTTAATCTTTAAAATAGATGATGGTGGCATAATGTATCATATAGACATAATCAATAGCCATCTGGAACCCCGTGGACACAAAGAAATTGCCTGTTAAGAGCTCTTTCTGAAAAACCACACCAGTTTCAATAACAGCTTCAAACAGCAGTTTTATTGCCAGTAAGAGCAGTGTATAATTTTGCTGGAATTATGTTTGCAAAGAGAAGACTTGCAGAAAGGGTTATGATAAAGTTTGCATCGGTGGCAATGTCATGTAGGAGCCATAATGGTTTTCTGTATTTTCTTACCATGTTTTTTAGAAAGCCACATTTATGACTGCTGTGTGTAATGGGAGAAGGCAGTCTTTTTATTATCTGAGAGAGGGAGAGAAACAGGTCTTGTTCCTTCACCCATGAGAGGCAGACTGGAGCTTAATTGGAGAATTGTACCTTTGTCCACAGGAGTATATGCTAGAATGAGCTTTGTTCTTGGCACCCGGTGATGCTGATGGGAACTCTGTGAATGTGAAGCCAAAGTCCCAGTAGGACACTTGTTTTACTGAATAAATTGGAAGAAAGGATGTTAAGTTCCCAGCTGGACAGGCTCTCTGGATGAGCACAGCAGCATCAGTGCAGGAGGAGAACAGGGGAGCTGCTGCTGCTGGGTGTAGGGCACTGCTCTGGCCCATGGGGTGTGTAACTCTGCCAGGGCTCCTGGTCCTGCTGAAGGGCTCTGCACTGGCCTGGCTGGGCGAGCAGAGCCCCTCCTCCCAGCCCCAAGGACTGGGATGCAGCAGTTGTTTGAGCAGCAGCATCCAACCAAAGAGCCAAACTCTTCTTCTTGCCTATTACAGAGAGCTGAACAGCTGGTGCTGCTGAAGGACAGGGCTTGGACCTGTACAATCAGAGACTAAAAACACACGCAGGGACACAGAAAAATGAAACAAAAGTTTAGTTCTACCCGTAAGCCCCAGAGACTGCAGGAAAATAATCTGCCCCACAAGGCAGTTGTGATTCACTGTAAATTGTGCCCAAGGATGGGAGGAAAGACAAAGAATATATAATTTCTATTGAAAACAAGAAACAAAATGTTTCCCTTCTTTCAGCTGGGAGTTTCAGTTCGGCAAGTTCCTACTAAAAGGCCTGTAATGTGTGAGTGGGTAAAGCAAATTATTTACTGTGCTGAGCAGAACAACACTGTCAGCCCCTCTTTCAAGTCTGTTGTCCCTCTGGCTGCAGCAGCAGTGTGTGTTTTCTGGCCTGGTTTCCAGTCGTGGCAGTGACTCAGTGTAATGTTTGCAGGCTGAGCTGCCAGCCTCCTGTTCCAAATGGGACAGTTCCACTTCTTTTTTTTATTTATTATTTTTATACAAATTTCTTCAAAGAGCCATGCTGAGAAGCTGCTCTGTTTGTTTCCTTTCTGCTTTTGTTTCATAAACTGAAAAAAATCCTTTCCAGCTCCAGCATCCTTTATCCTCCCATTTCCCTTCATGATGTCACCTAAGCTGTGACAGGAAGCCAACATCTGACATGCAGAGACACCTCTGCACTCTGAGCAGGATGCTGGGACTAAGCACAGTTAACACATTTCATTCCCAAGACATCTGCATCCAGCAAGTAGAACTGTGCCTTTGGTTTGAACAGATGACAGAGGTGAACATCCTTTTCTGATTCCTGGTGGTTTACCTACTAGGATATTCTCTACTATCCATAACCGAATGATCTCTAATTTTCCATACTTAATTTCCATGCTTGTTTCTCTGGAGCTTTCATCACTTTGTGTTGGCTTTCTCATATATAATTTCTCCATGCATTTGGAGGTGTATACATCTCACTTTGTTTCTTCTGTTTTCCCTTCCACATTCCTAAAAGTGAGGGAAAAGAATTGGTTTGTGCATCTCATTTTGGTGAGAACTGTGGAGCTGGTATTTCTGAGCCATTTTTATACTACCAAATTTTTTTTATTACTGTCAGTTTCTTCCTTTAGGAAGAACTTTCTTCCCCACAAGAATTTTCTTCTGAAAAATGTCATGGTTATTCTAATAAAAGGTCAGAATGGTTCTGCTGCTTTGTATGTCCCTCTTTGTACAAAGCACTGCAGGAACTGGTAGCACATTATTATTATTATTATCATTATTGTTAGTTACTTCTTCCCCGCTCTGACTGTAGAGCAAGACCTTGTTAGGTGACAGAGAAGTCTTGTATGTTCCTTGCTTCAAAGAGTTTCTATTCTGAGTAGACAGCGTTGTAAATTCCTGTACCTATCCATCCTTAAAGAGTCCAGCAACAAGGGAAGGGAATGAGGAGCATGCCTGGGAGGCAGTGTGGGATCTGACTCTGCACAGTAGCAGTGCTGTCAGAATGGTTGATACATTTGGGTTTGGGTGCCAAGGGTGACTCTGCAGCTCGGGTCAGTCCCTCTTTTTAAACCAACTGCTCCACTCCTAATGTGCAAGTCCATAAATCCTTGGATTTCAGCAGAGTTACATTTTTCTGCCTCCACGGTCCTCATCACCATGTGTGTAGTGATGAATGGACCCTCTCCTCACTTTTGAGAAGGCAGATAAGGCACAGAGGGATTAGAGCACTTGTCCAAAGATGCCCAAGAGATCTGTCACAAAGCCAGTGAGTGAATCCAGGAACTGGAGTTCAGTGCTAGCTCAGAGCTGTGGCTAACTTTCATAATGCACCTATAAATTCACTTTGACATCAAATCTGGTAGCCAGTAGCAGCACTGATCCCTGTAGGATTTGCTGAAAGCATTCCCAAGGCACAAAAGCTTTTGAGTTAGTGCATGGAGACCTTGCTAATGGATTGTTCTTAATTCTTAAATGTTACAGAATAATGGTGATGGAGAGTCAATCAAAACTGTTCTCAGGTCTCCTGAAAACCGTATCCTTATCAAACGGATGTTGATAAAGTGTGCTGACATTTCCAATCCGTGCAGACCCAGAGAACAGTGCATAGAGTGGGCTGGCCGCATCTCGGAGGAGTACTTTGCACAGGTAAGGCAGCTGGAACTGCAGCTCTTCAAAGGGGAGGAGAAGGGAGCCAGTGGCACAGAATATCTCAGGCTGCATTATGTAATAACATAATATATAAACATAATATATAATATATTATATAATATATAATTATAATTTATACATATAATTATAATTATATAATTATATAATATATAAACATAAAAATAACAACCTCTTTATTTTAAATGATGGGTATTACTCATGTTGATACAAGACTAGGTGCCTTCAGAAAGATGAAAGTTGACAACTTCTGTTGTGCAGTTTCTGAAAAATCGAAGCTTTCAGGTTGTTCAGTTTGGAACTGGGCTTTTTGAGCTTTTCCTCCAAATACGCTCCCATCACAGAGCAAGGATGTCTTCTGTACCCACATGCTGGCTTTGCCTCGGGAATGGATCATCAGGTTCCAGTGTTTGGATGGGAACAACACTCACTACAAGAAGTGCTGTGAGCCCTTAGCACGCTCTGCTGAGGAAAGGTTTTAGGAAGATGTGGAAAAAGAGAGGGCAGTCATCATTACAGATGATAGACCAAACTATTGCAGTTGGAACTTGGCACCCCAAGCAAGGGGCAAGGGAATAAAAAAGGTATTTTGCCATCTCTGAGTGGGACAGATCATGGCTTTCATCAGAGATTGAAAATGGTTGAGAGCTCTTAGGTCCAAAACAGTCAGAACTTGGTAATATGTGAAGTTACTTAGGGTCAGCTTGTGTGCAGATATAGAAGGTAAATGTATCTCTTTGTGGGAAGGCACCATTTGCTGAAACTGAACTAGGTGCTTAAGATTAAGTTGCTGCTGCTTCAGATTTGTCCAGGTTCCTCCTTTGATTTAGCAGGCAGCAGATACTGCCATGCTCTAGCAGGGCCAACCAATCTGCTGCTGTAAGAACTTGCCCATTAACAGAATGTGTCTTAGATGAATAATCACGAATGTTTTTTGCAGACTGATGAAGAAAGGAGGCAAGGTTTACCTGTTGTGATGCCAGTTTTTGACAGAAATACTTGCAGCATCCCCAAATCCCAATTATCATTCATTGATTACTTCATTATTGATATGTTTGATGCCTGGGATGGTAAGCAAAACTCTGCTGTTTCCTGATGTGAACATTTTGTGAACATTTCAAACTGCTGTGATGTAAAATTTCTTTTTTATGGCTGGGGAGAAAAGGGAAGATTTCTGCAGTTCAAGTAAGATTAATAACTTCATTATTGCTTATAAGTATTGCTACAAGCAATTCTCATGGTTTCTCTTTAATATACTAGATTCAGGCAATCTTTAACTTTTTAAACTTTCTTCTCTGTAAACGGAGAACAGAACACATTCTCTTTGACAGCTCTTTGAGCACGGTCATTTTGTCCATGTTAATACTGGTTATTCTTCAAGGCAAATCTCTACAGTCTGGAAACTGCTTGGGGGAGCAGCTGTTTCCTTCCAAGTGCTGCCTCCGTGGTAAAAGTGGTCAGAAATGTGACTCTCCTGAATGCCAGATCATGACATGTGACTGAGGTCTGATGGGGCAGGATAATTACAACCATAATTAACTATGCCCCTCCTGGAAAACTCTGTTCCTTTGCTGGGACTGGCAATACCAGTATTAAGTAGATTTACAGAACAGTTCTCAGTGGCCCAAATGTTACACGAGTGCTGAAAGCCACACAGCCAAAACCATTTCAAGCATCAGCATGACAGATTTAAGCTTTTCTACTTAACACAGTTGCCCAGACATTTCAAGTGATGCTTATGCAGACAGAATCTGTGACTGTTTCAGTTCTGCAGACTCAATACTCTCTGCCCTTGCTTCCCTAGCGTTTGCAGACCTGCCAAATCTGATGGAGCACCTGAATAATAACATTAAATACTGGAAAGGACTAGATGGGAGGAACCTGCGAGTCCTTCGGCCACCACCAGAATAGCAGTTAGGCCACCGTGTGTCATTTCCTAGCCAGATGCATATTTATTCAAGCTCACTTTTATCCGTGTGAATTCAGATTTGTTTTGGTCTCTTCAGTATTACAGTAAAGCTTGCCCATGCACTTGGGGAACTGTCACATTCAAGAGAACACGAGGTCAGCAGTTGACTTCCACAAACACGTGTGGACTCGGATGGAATAAGCCCACCAAGTGGAATTACACTGGATTGCTGCAGTGCTTGTACTGAAGAGGGTTTATTGGTGAACACACTTCTGAGATTTCTTCATACCAGCACGTGAAGCTGGAAGACCTTGAAGAATCCTCATAAAAAGGACATTCACTAGAAGTCTATCTATTAATAGAGACTCACAGCTTTTATGAGAAAGCTACATGCTTTTTATAAGCACTTAAAGACAGTTACGTAGAACAATCAGACATTTAAAATGCAACTGTCTATGAAAGAATTTTTGATCTATGAAAAATAGATGTACTGTATTTTTTCACATCACAGAAGGTGCAATCATTCACTTCTGAGCACTACTGAAAGTGAGTTCTCCTTAAGAAATTTAGTAGCAAATGTAAAAAATAACACGAGAATTTTTGAGGTTGATCGTTAGCATCTATGATTAAAATGTTATGTTTTATTTATTTTGTTAGATGTTCAATATTTTCTATGAATTTATAAATACTTAAAAGCCAAAGCCAACTTTAGATGCATTATAAATTTACATGATTCATACTCATTAATATACATTTAATTGATGTACAGACCTTTTATTTTCATAATGCAAATACAAAATACTATACAATGATACATTTTTATTGCACTGTAAGGATAGATGTGTATGTTTAAATATTGTCTGATTTATGTTAATTAAAATAAGTTTTATTAAAAAGGTCTCACTTGAGAATAGTAGAATAAACAAGAACTGTATACTGTCTGAGCACCAGAACTGCAGTAGTTCTCCCACAAACCAGTGAGGACCACCTGATCTTCTCTTGGCTACAAAAATAATAATGTGTTGGAACTCTTCGTTTTCTCCCATGACATTTTATGACTGAATTCCCTGTTAAAGTCTGCCTTATTTTATACAGTATTTCTACAAAGCATTCCACAGCATATATGAAGAGGTGATACTAAGCATCTAATGAATTTCAACATTTTATAGCCAATGTATTTTCCTCTGCCGTAAAAGAAAAAGAACATAAAACCACCAACAAAAACCTTTAACTCAAGAAGTTTGTAAAGGCTGTGTACCTTCACAGTTTGAATGAAACCTTCATAGCAACTACCAGAAAATAATAAAATGTATATTTTAAGAACTGTCAAGTCCTACCCATTTCATTTGAAATGTATATTCACTTTGTAGTTTGCAGACTAACAAACACTTAAAATTCTTTTAAAAATAACGAAGATCCTTTTTGCCTGGGGAAGGGAGAAGCTGAGGGGGTTGAACTGGCACAAGGGTGGTGGAAGGTGGTGTGTGGCTGGCAGGGCCCTGTGTTTGTGGCCTGCCCTTGGAAGCCCATCAGACCCCTGCGTGCCCTTGGACAAGTCTCTTCCCAGCTACCGGCAGTGTCACGCCCACTGAAGGGCTCCAGGAGTATCCTGCAGTGTCCAGGAGTATCCTCCCAGCCTTCCCAGTGGACAGAAGGGCATCCAGAGGCACTGAGAGCATTACTGACTGTTGTTACTGCAGAGGCAATTGACTTCAGAGACGTTTTGAACCATTCCTGCAGAAGCAGGAGCCAGGGAGAGGCGGATGATGGAGCAGTTCAGGGGCTGCAGCAGTAGCAGCCTCAAAGGAGGTAAGAAAGCAGGAGGTGACCCCTCCAGGTGTTACCTGCTTCTGTGTTTCTCCTTCCTCTCCAAGCCAGAGGGACTGATGAGCTGCCACCATTTGTTCCTGTTAGTGTCATGGCCTTCTGCTCTTACCCTGCTTGTGTGCTCTCCTTCCCCACTCAGAATTCATTTATGTGCTGTTGGGGCAGGGAGTTCCCTTCCGTAATTTCATGTAGGTCATTGTTGTGTGTGTATTGCCTGAGCCAGGGGACTCAGATCCTGTGAGGGGTGCCCAGACCATGCCACTCTCACTGCCAGGAGGAGGACAGAGGCTTCTGTGGTCAGTCTTCCAGAGGTGCTACAATCAGTGCTGAAGGAGCAGCTATATTTCCATTGAAGGCTCAATAAAACAAGTATCCTGTTTTCCCAGGGAACATGCAAAGAGAGGAAGAGTTGGCTGACAGAAAGTTTTTCTGGCAATATTACATTGTATTTCCCTATGCTGCATCTATTGTAATCAACTGTAATTTGCTACCTGGTATTAATCTCTTCTGTTCCTTGCAGGCTCCTGTGTCTCCATGAGAGGGAAAAAGCATCACACCATCAGTGTCTCCTCAGCTTATCTGCTGCAATGAAGATGGGAGAGGAAGTGGGGGCATGTGGGCAGGAGCATGTGGGCCCAGAAACTGTCAGCAGGTAAAAATCATAGAATCATGGAATCATTCAGGCTGAAAAAGACCTTTAAGATTATGGAGTCCAACCGTTCCTCCAGCACTGCCAAATCCACCACTAAACCATGTCCCCAGGTGCCACATCTAGAGATGTTTTAAATCCCTTCAGGGATGGTGACTCCACCACTGCCCTGGCCAGCCAGTTCCAATGCTTGACAAACTGAGGGTGCACTTGATCCCCTCATCCGGATCCTCAATAAAGATATTAAACAGAACTGGCCAGAAAAAGTATTTCTTCATGAGCACAGTTAATATTCTGGGTTATATAATACATGGTAAAAAGCAGTTAATTTAATCTGCTATAAAAATGCCTGATGCATCATCATTGAAAAGATGTGATCAATGTGATTAATTCCCTGAAATTCACACTGCATCTTTATTTCCATTACTTGGACTGTAAAGCTGTGCTAATTAACCCTCTGTATCAGCCAGATTTATGTCCATATTGGTGTACAATAATTTCACTTAACATAAAACACGGATTTTCAGCCGCTGCAGCTTTGTTCACTCTCCTGTCCATCTAAATTTGCCAAGGACAGATTATAATTAAAATCTGGAACCATGATTCCTGATCTCCACTTAAGATTTCTCCCCACTGAGCTTCTCTCTCCAAGCTGCACCTCTGAAGCTTTCTGAGGCTGTGCCTGTTCCCTGGGGGTGATTCCAGGCTGCTCCCTTGCAGCAGGAACAGCTCTAACCTGATATTCATTGCTCCAGGATGCAGATCTCTTAGGATCCCATTGCAAATGCTTCAGCCATTCCAGATCCCCTGCCTTTATTCTCCAAGATTACACAGCAAACATCACATGCCCTGTGCTCTGAGCCCTTTCCAGCTTTTTGAACTGTCACTCAGTGGTGGAACTTCCTGGGGACAGAAATGCTTTACTGATGGTCCTTCACCATGGAAAGGAGAACACTGGAATAAACTGGGTGTGATTGAAGTGTTCCCAGTTTCAGTTAGGCTGGCAGTCTTATGCAGTGTCTGCACTTTTCATTTGTTCTTGCTTTAATGCTAATACAAGAGTAAATTCCAGTGTAGACGTGATGAAGGAAAGGTCCTTTATGCACCTCCAGGGCTTTAGTCTTAAAGCTCTGTGTTTTAAAACTTCATAAGGTTCAACAATTCAGCATTAAATGACTGAATGACTGGCTCTATTTTCCATGCTGCATCTTTTCTATCAGGTAATACTGCTTCTAAACCTGGGTATCACTCTAGATGCTTCCAAGTGAGCCTGAACTATTATGGTCTGGTAAAAAAAAATGTTGGCTTCTTAGTAAATTGTCCTAGATGAGTATCTTGGTCCCTTGTATAAAATTCTGAGTAGTAATTGCTCATTCTGACAAAAGGGGAAACTAGACAGGTGGTATCCATAGCTGCCTTGTCACAGGTCTGAAGATGGCTTTCATACTGCAGTTTACCCAATGGCTGTAAATAAATTAAAAACCACCTGAAATGGAATGAATGCCTTGTTTTTTGTTGCAGCACTTTTTGCTGTGGGTATTTCTGCTTGTCTCAGCAGAGGCATCATTGATAAAACAGTTAAGAAAATGTGTCTTGAGCATTAAGGAATTGAGCAATGGCAAAGCCATTCCTGCATAAAAGAGAAGAAAAGATAATAGATATAATCTACTAATCACCTACTGGGTGCTGAGAAACAGCACAGGGAAACAGCAGTCAGTTGTGCCCTTCAGTGAGACCAGAAGGGTTTGAGTCATGACTCTGCAAGGAGTGCTTTGAAATGAAGTCTCAGAGCTATTCACAAGCTTCAAAACAAATAATTTCTCTGCTGATGTGTGACATCGTGCCTCCGAGGTACAGGGGTCCCAGGGGTGCTGTTAAATGACAGCAGGATGGAGTGCAGTTTGTCCTGACACGATGTTTGGATGCAGAAAACAAGCTTTTAAATTGCTGCCATGTCCCTGTGCTGCAGGTTCAGAACTAAGGGGATGTCCAGGTGTTTCTGCTGGATTTTGTTCTGCTGAAGCTTTGGCTCTGTGGGCAAAGAGCTGTGGCTTCACTCCACTGAATGCTTTCTCTCTGTGCCTGCTTTGAATGTTACTTGGGTTAAGTGTCTCATGTTTTCCTTTATTGCCCTTGTTTAACATCTTTAAGGCTCTCCTCCCACACCTCCCGTGCAAACCTCAGTGGACTGAGCTCTGCAAGCCCTGTGAAGCAATGGCATCACACCATCCTCTTTAACAAGGCAACTGAGTTGGGAAAGGCCAGAGCACCCAGAGCTACTGAGCAAAATAGCTTTGAGGCTTCTAAATATCTTTGAAGTCCTGGACCTTAAAGCCTTGCCTGTGGTTTAAGAGTGTTAGGCCAGGAAACAGTCTTCTGGCCCTCTCATGTTCCACTTTTCCCCCTCTTCCTGCTTCTCTCCTTCCATTTTTCTTAGCTCATCTGCTAGGAGTCTCTGCCTTAACTTCCACTGGCTGAACACCTCCCTCAAACACAGCCATAACACTGGGACTAAACCCTGCCTTCCAAACTGATTCTCGCTGCCTACCACAGCTTTTACCACAAGAAAATATTTTTTCTTTCTGACTCGAGTTAAAGTGAGCCTGGTAAAATATCCTACAATGGCTGAAAGCCTTACACTGGTAAGAAGGAGAATACAAACAGTTCACTGGAACAGCTTGTGAGCCCTGCAGTGCTGCTGGGGCAGTGGAATATGTGTGCAAGGGCTTTGGTACTGTACTCCCACATGCAAAGTGAAGTTCAGGAGCGTTTCCAGGCACCTCTGCCTTCGAGGTTACCTTACCAAGCACAAGCAGCTGGGGACACTTGTTGAAATTTGAATCTGCGTTTTCTTGGTTTGCTTGCTCCCCCCCTCGAGTGGCAAGAGTCATTGCTAGAGCTGAAACTCAGCTGAGCTCAGCCCATGGTAATTAGCAGAAATTACTTCATCCTTTTATCACATACGTGGTGAAATAGCACACCAATGCATACAATTTTCAAGAGGAAGTGAGAAAGGTGATTCCTGTCTTTGAAACAAAAGGAGGAATTTAGCCAGTGTGTAATTATTCAAGTGAGGAGTTGGTCCTGTCTGTATTTAATATTGCAGAGTGGTATTTGATGTAAATCCTTCCCCAGAGTTCATTACATTAGCTTTCAGCTCAACCTGAGCATGCTGAGTGCCAAGTTCAGCATGCAGCATGTTTTATAACCAAGGAGAATGACGTCAACCTGGTGATCCTGCAGCTCCCCAGCTCGGGGGAGGAGGTATGGCTTTGTCTTTCAGCCCGAAGATGAAATGGAGTATGTTTGATAAGATTTTCTTATTATTTGCAGTGTAAAATGTGTGAGGAATATTGCTTTGTACCTCCAGCAAAAACTGTCCCTTTTTGCCCCCCCACAAAAAATTACTTTGCTTGTAATATTATTCTATGCAGAAAATGAAATTTTTCCTGTACAGATCCCTAAGCTTTACAAGCAGACCCACAGAGCCCTTTCAGAGGTGGGTGAAACGAGCTGCAGGGAAGCCCAGGGGCTTGTGGGCATCCACCCATGGCAAACCCTGGCCTAGTCCTGGGGCTGCCTGGCTGCTGCTGAGGGCTCTGGCGGGGATCCTGCTGACTGCCAAAAACTGGGAAGAGAAACGCAGAAAGCAGGTGCTTTCATAAGGGTTTGTCTCTGGTGTTTTTCAGAGACGCTGGCCAGAGCCCCGTCCTCCCAGCCCAGCGTGTGCCCGGCTTGGTGGGACTCCCGGGAGAGCCCGATGCCATCGGCGGGGACACAGGGATGCCGGCTGTCCCCAGCCGGGCCTGCCCGCCGGGTCTGCCCCTGCTTTCCGTGAGTGAGGCAGAGCGAGGGGTCCAGAGGGAGTGGGAGTGCCCAGGAGCAGGCAGGGTGCCCAGGCACCCCTCCGGGAGGGGCTGGGAACGGCTTTGGGCTTAACCAGGGAGAAAGACTCCCATGGCTTGAATACAGACAGTTTTCAGGATGTTGTGAGAGCAGAGTGAAGCACTGCTCACCTGACAACCAAGCCCTAAAAGCGAGCAGCCTCTCCCAGCCCCTCAAAATCCATGCTGGCAGACTCAGTGCCAACGTGCTGTCCCCTGTTATGACAGATGTCTGACAAGCCAAGGTCAGAAAGCACAAAGTTTTAGCTGCTTTATCATGCCAGGAACAAAAAAACCCAACCAAACAAACAAAAAAACCCACCACCACCAACAAAAAAAACCCCAAAACACCAACCAACAAACACACAGAAACCCCAACAACTGCAAAATAAAAAAAATAACGTCAGTTTCTAATTTTTTAAAATAAGCTGTTTTAAATAAAGAAATGTTCTTTGCACCCCAGCAGAGTACATACCTAACAATGTTTGTTAAGTAAATATCAGTGACATGTTTAAGTCTGGCTCAGTAGGTATTAGCAAAGTGATATTTGTGTTGCTTTTGTTGTAACAAGAGTCAATCATGTTTGTAGAAGCTGGTCTGAAAAAAGGGACTTTGGATTTGGGGTTTTATTCTTTCCATCTACCTACTAGTAGCCCCACTTTGGGACTTACAAGTAAAAGCCCTTCCCAGTGCATTGATTTTGGTGAAGTTATACTTAATTACATTGGCTTAGTTCTGTTCATAATCTGCCTTAATGGTGTTACTTCTTACCCATGGATCCACTTCTTAGATAATTTTGTCTTTCTGAAAGAAATCTGTCCTAAGTCTGGTTGCAAATATATGGTCACAATATTATAGTGTGTACCTGAAATGCCACAGTGCTGTGGCTGAGCAAAGTTGAGATCTACTTCCACCTCTTCTGAGCTTAGATTTTCTTCTTGTGCTGCAAGAAGAGAGAGCCAGAGAGCCCCACACAGACTCTCACTGCTTTGCCATGAGATACTTGGAATGTGCAAAACTCCGCAGAGGGACTGAGACAGCACCACACGGCCCAAAAGCCAATGGCTGCTTTTCCATTTACTGCAAAATAAAAAAAATAACGTCAGTTTCTAATTCAAACAGCTGTTTATATAGGTGTTTGTATTTGTATTGTCTATCCTTTGACCTTTTGGTTTAACTCTTTTAAGAGCCAGATATGAACTCTAAGGTTAGTGCACAGAGGAATGCAAAGCAAGAGAACAGGCTGTGACAATGATGATGCTGAATTTGAAATTCTCCACCAGAAACCAAGGCTTCTTTTGCTGTTGGACAGGCTGTGAGGAAGCTGGACTGATTCATAAGTGTCCTGTATGTCAATAATAAGTCAATTAATAAGTTTCCTGTATGTCAATATGAGCCATCTCTTCGGGCATGCTCAGAAATTTTGGGCTTAATAAATCCTCACTGTAAACTACATGCTTCCATGTATGGGAAGCAAAATGTTTATTTCATCAAGCATTTTATTACACAGACCATGAAATATATCTGACTCTCACAATACCTAGGTCTATTGCAGCAGCCTGGCTGCTGCTTTCACGTCAGCACAGGGACACAAGGCAGGAGGTGTTGGCGTGGCCCCAGGCACCACCTGATGATGCACTTTCCAGTACCAGAGACGGAATGTAAAGGAATTTTGTTTAGAGGTTGAGAGAAAACTCGAGTGTATTCAACTGGCTGCAAAATGCCTCCGAGGGACGTAACATGCTACTTTTGGCCCAGCCCAGCCTGCATGAGGGTGCTTGTGCAGGTGGATTTGGGAGCTGTGGAACATCCATCTCAGGGGTGAGAAACAGCAGCTTTGTCTGGCCCACGCCCTGCTGGTGGAGACCCAGGAGCTGCTGAGAGCTGGTGGCTCTCCCTCAGCCTGGCCAGGGCCGTGCCAGCAGCGGGTGTTACTCTTCGATCTGCAGGATCAAACAGTATTATGGGAAGGAACGGAGATGGACCAGCGCAGCAGGAGACAACAGCTCAGCTGTGTGTGGCTGGAACCATCTCTGGAGAGGCCGCTCCACGGCCCAGCCGCGGGCAGGAAGGGCTCAAGCGGCTGCCGAGCGTGGGGAGCTCGGCTCGGTCAGTAACGCCTCGGGAAAAGGCTGCGTTAGAGAGGCCGGGGCTGCGGGGATACAGCGCCCACCCCGGGGAACCTCGAGCGGTCTCTCCCTTCCGAGGGGCTGTCCCGGCATA
>VZRO01005665.1:358820-379940 GCA_013397915.1 Daphoenositta chrysoptera
GGTGAGCGCTGCCCTGTGCCCGCTGCCGCCCGGGACGGGCTGCCCGTGGCGTTGGTTTTGTCAGGGAGCCCGAGACCCGCTGCTGCAGCCTTTTTTAGGGCTGTTTAGGCCGCAGCTTTGCGTCTGGAGAAACCCGCTTTTATTTGACTCCAGCTGTGGGATGAGCATCCTTTTGGCAGAGGGTGCAGCCCCTTACAGCCATTTGATGAAGTAGTTTAGGTCTCTGTGTGGCTTCCGTCAGAGCAAGTAAAGCTTAAAATACAAGCCTCTTTGGAAGAGGTTTAAGTAAGGCGGGCCAGGATAGCTGAGTCCCGGTATGTATTGGCCACTGAGCACACCACCGTAAACGTGGTGGAGAGAAAATTCACCAAAAAGGCGGTGTTGTGTCTTGGAGCGGCCCAGGGCTGCAGCGGAGTCTGAGCAGGAAGCGAAGCCTCCCCTCTGCACGGTCCCTGGCTGCTCCGCTGTGCGCTGCTGCGGAGCGATGCTGGTCACTGTGGGAAACAGGTGGGCAGCAAAGATTCACCTGAGTTCGAAGACGCGAATAGGGAATTGCTGTCCTGGCTGAGTGGTTCGGCTCTGCAGCCTGCTTTAGGAGAGCTCAGTCTGTTCTGAGCCTTTTCAGGAGTTTCTTGCAGAGGTTCATCTGGAGGACTAAGAAAGTGGAGCCAGTGGCATTATATTGACTCCACTGATACTATCCTCCTAAATTAAATGGTGGAAGAACAAGGCCTGCCTGTGAGATAAAGTCAGGACCTACTTGATCTACCAACAATGTTTTAATGGCCGTGAGAGGGAGCGAGTTAAAAGTCACGTGTTGCTGTAGTAAAAGGTTGGGTGTGTTTGTATTGAGTCTACATTAAACTGTATTTCAGGGCTGCTGTGTTGTCTCTTGCATTTGTGCTTTTGACATGTCTCACTGTGTGGTTTTGCTCGCAGGCCCTGGGGTCCCTTTGTTCCCGGCTCCAGCACGGGGTGAGGAGGGACGCTGGACGTGCCTACAGTCGCGGTAACCGGTTTGAAAAGTGTTTTCAGCCGTAGAAACCTGTGCGAGACCAGTCCGGCCTTCTGAAAGGGCTTCACGTGATGCCCTCCAGTGGCAGCAGCGTGTATGGGAAATCACCGGGAGCTGCAAAAAGGGATCCTGGCCCGGCCTGAAGGGGTTTGGGCAGCCCTGGCAAAGTCCCCCGTTAGCTGCTGGGGAGGCGTGGTTGGGCGTGTCCGGTCCTTTGGCAGTTCCTGATGCTGCAAGCTCTGCAGGGATGCACGGATCACTGCTGCACACGAGGGCTGCCCGTGGGCTTCAGCTGGCCAACCCAGAGCTTCAGGATGAGCTTCTGTCCTCTGCTGTGCACCAGTGAATGCACGAAAGGAACAGGAAGAAAAAGATCCAGCAGGTGCCAGGAAAAATGCATCTTGCAGCACATCATGTTAGAGACAAGGACACCTCATTTTTAACTGACTGTTACCCTTCCATATGATGTAGTTCAGCCAGAGTTCCCCCATGCAGGCCAGGGGTAAGAACTGGTTTTGCCTCATCTGAGATACCTTTCACTGCAGAGAAACAGGTCTCAGATCAACAGCTCAACACAGTTCTCCAAGTTGAGTGCTATACCCAGGGTTCCAATAAACTGAATACAGAGAGATGCAGGGTTGATGTGAACTTAGTAGACCTCTGTGGTGGAAGTGGTGGCCTCCCTGGAAAGGATTTATATAGAGATTGTTCAGAGCAACAGCTGGTTTTAAGAAACACAAGTTGTCAAGTTTCCTTTGCTGTATAAATATTTAAGTGACTGGGTTGGGATTCCTAAGGGAGGAAAAGCTTGGGTTAGTGCCAACAGGTGAAGCTTTTATTAAACAGAAACATACAAACTCATTTCCCTTTCTGTTTTCAACCTAGAGGCCAATTACTGCTTATTTGTTCTTTTTTTCAGATAGTTCTGTCACTGCCTTAGGTGTGCTGTACCACGCCTGGTGATGACCATGGGGTCATTCTGAGAGGCTGCTCTGTGCTCAGCCACCTGGCCTGCATTCTCCGTGGATTCACCAAGCTGGCAACATAACAACGGAGCTGTTTGGTACCTTGGAGTCCCACACAAGGGTGTCTGAGCACCTGGCATTTGGCTCAGACCATCTGCCCTTGCACAGCCCAGCGAGAGGGTGGTGAAGTCCTGGGGACTGCAGCCTTGCTGCACTAAAGGCTCTGTTTGGAGGTTCAGATGTCCTCATACCTCTGCTCTGATACCTGTGTGTTACACTCTTTCAGGTGTCTACTTGAAAGTAACAGCGGGGCTCTCCGTTTTTGGCTGATAGGGGTAAAACATGTTCCAGTGGGTAGAAGTTGGACCTAGAGTCAAGGAGTATTTTTAAGCAAAGAATGGTGCTTTCTCACCACTTCAGTGCCTGCACAGGAGCTGTGCCCTAGAGCTGCTGTTCTCTGGGGTGGCCATGCCAGCATCAGCAGGGGACACACGGCCACCTCCTGCCCTCTGCACTGGCAGTGGCTGCAGCCTGAGTCACCTGTTCCTGCTCTGCTCACTGGCACACAAAGCATTCACAAGTCTCTGGCCTGCCTACAGCAGGTCTGGCAAAGTGACCATAACAACCTTTTCTGCCCTGAAATACCTTAACTCCTGGTAGGTTAAGAAATGACCCTGTGCTGGTATAGCTGAGTGTTGCTAAACCCATCTTCTTCTGAAGCTTGTGAAACATCCAAGAGCAGATGGTACTAATCAATGCTGTAGTGACATACTCAGCTCTTGTTAAGACTTTTTAAAAGCTGTTTGAGGAAGAACAGGCAAGCTTTTGACACACAGTTCTATGTAAAATCTCTTTAGTTTCTCCAATGGTGTTTTATTTGTAGAGACCCTGCATATTGTAGAGGCCACTGCCTGTTCCTGGCTATTCCCTAGAGTGGAAACTTGAACCAATGATTTTTGTAATGAATGTGCAATAAATCTGTGGTAAAGCTTCTTTGTTAATGACTCTTGATTGAGTTCAGGTAGTTTTGACATACACAGATGAGGCTGTTCAGAGCTGGCCAAGCCTGCTTGACAGGCAGGGCCTGTCTTAATTGGTATCTGGGAATGAAACCCAAACAAGGATGTCCCAACTGCATGCTGGACCAGAGTCCTTCCAGCCCCACTGGACACCCAAGGGCACAGCACTGGAGTGGAATTCTTCAGTGCTGAGGGGGAGAACAGATCTGTGAGCATGGAGGGAACATACACCCAGCTGGAGGTGAGCATAGCTAAAAAGAAGCAGCTAAAAATGTTGCTTTATGTTGCTCTGTAAGGGCAATCAAGCATTGCAAAAAGCCTGTCTTATCTTTTTTTTTCCTGGATGAATGAATGAGAAGCGTGGGTATTCAGTAAAAATGGCTTGTATTTGAGATTGTAGTGCAGGCTTGGGTATTCCAGAAAGCCTCACGGGGTATGTAGGCACAAACAGGTCACACACGGGGGAGGTGTATTTGATTACCTTGTGTTACAGACTTCATGTAGCAACAAGAACACTTGATTGGAGATCAGCTTTGTGGCTGGAGTGTTTCCAGCTCCAGCAGCTGTACAGTGATTATGCCTTTTGCTGTTTTTGTTTTTCTTCAAGTTTATAGCTTTTGAGTAGACTCAGGAGTAGAATTAACGATTGCTTTGGAACTGGGGAGTTCCCCAGGCTTCAGGTGGGTGCTGGGGGAACTGTGATCCAGCTGTCACTGCTGCGTGGTGACAGTGTCACCTCTGAGAAGGATGGTACCCATTTCTAACAATTCTGGGATGCTGATGGAGCTTGTGACCACATTGGCTTTCAGCTAAGATCCTTCCCAAGAGGATGTAAACTCCTCAGGGCTCAGGCCTGGCAGCTGTTTTGGGTCAGGGCTGCTTTGCTCTTGCTATTGGGAAACAGCTGGTTTATATGGAGTATGATGGAGTGGTTAATGCTGAAAGAGAGCATTGCTCAGTGCAGGTTGCACGTAGGTGTTATGGGAGGGCAGTCCATGGGGGTGCTGTAATTCCAGTGTGTATCCTTAAGATACCAGGTGTTTCCAGTGCAAAGCAGGGGTGTACATAGTGCTGGAAGTGTGAGTTGAATGTGTGAAGGTGCTGGGCAATATCTGCATTGAAAAACGACAGTCTGCAGTTCTCATAGTCCAGCAGGATGCCAATCCTTCTGGGGGGAATAGTAATTCTGATGTCAGGTGTCATCCCACTGTGCAGGAATTCATACTTGTGCCTGTAGGCAAGAAACACAAAAGAGCTGAAGGCTGCTCTCAAAGGGAAGCTCTTGGTGCTCACTGGTGCCCAGGTTGCTCACGAGAGTCAAAGGCAGTGCTGAGAATGTAGCAGTGTCCAGGGGAGAGCCAGCAGTGCAGCGAGGCACGAGGGGAGCTGGCATTTCTGCAGGCAGGAGGGACGTACTGCCATAGGTAGGAGAGAGATCAAAAACAGTTGGGTATAGCTGGCTTTAGCAAGACACGTAGTTTCTGGGTTACATGGATCTTTTGCCCTCTGGCTTCCCACTGAGGTTTTGGTAACATTTAGAGTTAATTTCTGCATCTCAGATTTTATTCTGATTTGTTCCTGGAACTGCCCGGTTCAATGTGACAATGTCTCATTTCAATGACACAATGTACCACAGAGAGACCCTTCAGCTGGATTCCCTAGCACTGTCTCAGAGTTAATGGAATTGGGTGCTTTGAAAACACAAATCTGCAAAAACACAAGTTCTGAAGCAAGGAAATTGGGCAAAATAACCCATGCCAAATGTTTCTGAAACACCCTAAAAAAGCAGGAGGATTTGCTTAAGTGTTCCAGTATCCTTCCAACACCAGTTTACAGTGGCAAGGGTGCAATGTCAGAGGCCCCTGGTGCCTGATCTGAGCTGATAAAAAATCTGGCTTCTCTGCTTCCCTGCCTGCAGGTGTAAGAGGTGTTCCTGTCAGAGACCTGCAGGCTCCACAGCCCTTACCTTGAGGGTGTGATGATGTGCCTCATGCACCAGGATGAGTTGTTTGCCCCCAGGTGACCGTGTCTCGGAGTGTTCTCAAAAGCCACACCAGTTCTGTACTCTGTATCTTCCTCAACTTCCACTTCCCAGTAATGCTTTCCTGGAAATGGGATCAGGCTGCCCAGGATGGCAATACATCTGTGGGAGACAGGAATATGGGTTTTGGCAGGGTCTCCCTATAATGCTCTTTACAGTGTTTAGGTATGTTCAGGTATGTATATACCTGGACATTACAGAGCAATAAACAAAGCCACTTTTGCTGTCTCCTTAGCAGTGCAGTGTGGATTTTTGACTCCAGTGAATTCCCCATGCTGAGGAGCTGACACCCAGCCTGCAGATTTCTTTGTGAGACCTGCCCTGGTTTTACTTGTGGGTAGCTTTGTATAAATGAGTGTCCTGGGCACTTCCAGGAAGAGGGAGAACAGCATCCCATACTGCCTGGGTTTTCTAGGAAAGTTATTACTTGTTAGAAAAGAGAGTGCTCTGGTGAACCCCAGCATAGCCGGGGAAATAAGTCTATAGATTTAGCATTTTCTTTCCAAACAGCCCAGGGTTTTGAATGTTACTCACCATTAGGAACTGAGCACTGTAACAGCATGAAGTTCCTGGGGCAGCTGGGGAGGAGGGAAACTGTCTGTGCTGTGTTTGGAGAGATTAGGAAGAATTGAACATGGTAGGAGAACTTGTAATATGCTGGGTACCTGGGCTGTGAAATGTATGATAGGAGCCATGCAGAAAAAGAACTCTTTTGAAAGTCGTGTCATAGAGACAGACAAAGACAATGTGCTACAGAGAGACCCTTCAGGCTGATTTATTGCCACAGTCTTGGAGTCAAAGGAACTGGGTGCTTTGAAGATGCAAGTCTGCAAAAACACAGGTTCTGAAGCAAGAAAATTGGGCAAAATAACCCATTCCAAATGCTTCAGAAACACTCTGAGAGGGCAGCATGAGTCCTGTAAGATTACACCTCAGCTTTTCCTCAGGAAAAGTCCATGGTCTGTTAGCTGTCATTGTCAAGGGGGACAGCAGGTTTCAAACATGCACAGCTTGTATGTTTCTATGGTAGTGTCTAAA
The DNA here is from genome assembly GCA_013397915.1 of Daphoenositta chrysoptera. Taxonomy (NCBI): domain Eukaryota; kingdom Metazoa; phylum Chordata; class Aves; order Passeriformes; genus Daphoenositta; species Daphoenositta chrysoptera. The sequence continues at coordinate 364,899 of VZRO01005665.1, forward strand.
GTTGTAAGTTAAAGGAAAAGGATGTTGCTGGCAGACACTGAGCTCTTCTAGGCAATGCTGAGAGAGCTGCACTCAGCATTTGGAGGGGTTGGTGTGTGAGGATGGGCATGCACAGCACAGTAGCTGTACTCTGCCTCTGCAGCTGCACTTGCTTAGAGCCAGTGTACAGTTCATTGCAAGTGCATGGAAATGTCTTGGGAGCAGCTTAAAGGGCTGAAATCGGGACTCAGAGGGGCTGTGTTGCTGCAGCCTGAGGAGGAAAAGGAAAGATGCAAAATGGATGGGTGAACATCTGTGAACAAAACATGGCCATAGTAAAGAGAGCTGCAAAGCCACCAGGGCAAACCTGAGGAAGCTGCTGCAGTTAGGAAATACATCAGCCTTTAGGAGACCCACAAACTTCAGGAGGAAGAGTTTGCCATGTAATTTCCTTGCAGTATGAATGTTAGGCATTTCAGCTTGGGAGCTTTATTTTTTCTTCTTCTTTTTTCAGTATCTTGGCTTGAAAGAGATTTGTGAAAGTTCATAGTGGTACCAAAACCTCAGCCTTTGTATGAGATGAGTGCCAGTTCTGGCTGTTGATGTGAAACATAAAAGAATCCCGTAGAAGTGGGATGAAATCCCATTTAAAATTACCATGATGGCTTTAATGAAAAGGATCACCAGTCTCCCAGCTCTTTTCTACTGAGCCCTCTAGTAGCACTGCATTTCCATGGAGGGACTAAATTGTAGACTTGTATTATCCTGGGTGTGCAGATGCCTGTTCTGGTTATATGGTGTTTCTGTGGTTTTGACTGGAAATACGCGTTTTGGCAAGCTTAGTCTCCCACTTCAATGGCAAAGGGCTTAATTATTTTTTGAAAGTAATACCTGTTGGTCCAAATACTATCAGTTATGTCTTTCAACAAGAGGTAAGTTTTCAGATCCCTCTCCTTTCCTTAGCATTTTTTATGGCACCTAAATACCTGTTCAAATTTAGCTCAATGTGCCAGACATGTAAGTAGGCTTGTACATAATTGTGGCTGCTGCATCTGTAATCCTCTTTAAGAACTTGCATTAACTTCCAAGTTCCAAAGAGCAGCTGGAAGGAGAGATTTCAACTCAAAAAATTAATCAGAGCTGCTGAAAGCCCCATTAGACATTTCCTGGCATCTGTTAAAAAAAAGCCAAAGAAACTAAAATGCTTCTGTATACCTGGTAAAGCTGTTATCATAGACAGGCAGATCACACTCTGGGTTTTCCAGTTCATCACATGAAATGGTAAATCCATCATCTAGAATTGCCAGTAAAGGATGGGCTGTGTCCTCATTAAGGTAGAAGCAGGTGCCTGCAAGAGAAAATGCCTGAGGATAACTCCAGTAATTCCTTATAGCATTAGGATTTGCAGCAAGGGTGTGGTGAAATGTTTGGATCCACAAAAAGATTCACCAATGCTCTAGAAAGTATCTGTTGCTGACATTGGGAGGACAAGATCATCTTTTTTAGGTTTTGTAATAAATGGGTGTTTTACAGCTTAACACTGTTTAGTTTCAGCCTTGTGAAAAGCAGGGGACTTAGCCTGGTTTTGAACCCCACCAGGGCTCAAAGCTGCAGGCATTTTGCAGGAAGTAGCTATCCAGAGATGAGGGGTCATCCCTGCAACGGACTGTCTGGTTTTAAATAATCTATGTTTAATCACTGAAATGAGAAAGGGGCCTTAAAGGACTCTCCATGGCCTCACTCATCCACATAAATGCTGGGCACAGTTTGAAGAGAAAGGATCCCTCATGCTTCAGCACCTCCCTTGTCAGATCAGCCCTCAGAGAGGTAAGTCCAGCCCAGGATGAAAGTGCTCCTGCCTTTTTCCCTGCAGAGACTTCACAGAGCAGCTCTGACACACTGGGCCCTGAGGAGCAGCCACGAGTGGCACAGCTGCTGTGTGTAGTTGGTGCTTGTTTATCCACCCCAGAGAGGATCAAAGGCCATTCCTGGTGTTGGAGGTGGGTTCTTGCAGCTGACAGATCAATGTGCATCAGCTGTTTGCATAATGTAGACTCCGAGAAGATAAATCTCCCCATGGCAATCCCAAACGAACTCATTATAATCAAACTGCAAGTTACTTCATTGCAAATACAATACAAACAATGGCAGGGCAATTACAGGCATGTGCTGCTGAAAACAAACACATGCTGTGCAAACAGAACGGGCAATTTCAAATATTGAGTTTGATTTAAGCAGTTGGAATACACACAAACGATGGTAACACAATGACGGTCTCCCTCCCCAGGAATTTAAGGATGAGCATTTCTCTTCTGTGGTGTCACACTTCTGTGTGGCAGACAGGTTTTACTGAAATATAACCATGTGTGGTCATCTTGCTGAAGAAATACAATTTGCAAATCTCTCACAGAAGGTAAGGGCAGAAGAGACACAAGTAAGGTGTGAGCAAATCTGTGAGTGGTGTGGGAGATTTGAGAGGAGCCAGTGAAGTTGCAGTGTCATTGCAGCAGTGATGAAAGTGAGCACTGGTGTCTGCTAAATGGCTCCAGAAAGTGCTGTGACACAGCAGTGTGGCTGAGGCCACACCTTCCAGCAGCAGCTTCATTACATGGTAATCTCTGAAGGAAAATCACACTACAGCTTCCCTCACTGGTGTGTCAGTACTTTGCAGGCTGGCAATATGTGGGCGTTGGGTTTGATACTGTCTTTTAAAATGTTTAGAAATTAGTAACTTTCAAGTATCAAATGTACCAGACAGCAATAATATAAATTACAGAGCTAAAGCAACGCACTTATTGTTACAAGAAGTTGTTTTTTTCATTCCTAAAAGGTTACCAGGTGTGTAATTAGATGACAGAGATTAGGACCTGATCCAGAGGCCATTGAAACCAGCAGGAATCTTTCTGTTAAGGCAATAGATGCTACAATAGGCTGCTGGAGTTGTTCCAAGCTGTACAGTACCTGTGGTGTGTATCAGGACAGGTTCACTTCTTTCACTGGAGCCACCCAGGTTTTGGGCTCGGACACAAACGTGGTACTTCTGAGTTGGCTGGAGGTGAATTAGGACTTCACAGTTAGGGATCCCAACAATGGATCTACAGAAAATAAATCCATGGAAAATGATAGGGTAGAAAACAAAGGTAGACCTTTGTGATTATTTTTCTGAGCAACAAAGAAGAAATGACACTTCTCTTGTAACCCATCAACAACATTTTACCTTGTACAGCTGTCAGTAGCAGGGCAAGAGAGAGCTTGTGACAGACTGCAGATTTTTACATTTTACATTTGCTTCTGCCCTTTTCCCATACCCATAGTTCTCATATAGTCATTTTTGATTAACATTTATACAACTAATTTTACTAAGAGGATTATTTATAAATGTCAATTCACCAGAAGGTCATGGGTCCTTTCTTAGTCCTATCTGATGCCACATGATTGAAATGGTTTCATCTCTACAGGTCATGGGCTCAACAGAAGAGTAACTCACTCAGTAATAATATCATCATTTTCTTCTTCTGTCAGCTTGGACAATTCAACTGTGTAGGAATCAACTGGGTTTATGTCTCTGGATTCCCAGCACACCAGTGCTGCATTTTCACAGCTTCGGATCCTTTTACTCTTTATGGTAGGTGGTGAAGGAGCTAAAAAGTAGGCAAAAGAACAATTCTAAGCTGTTGCTTGAAGATGTTTGTAACCAACATGCTTTGAAGACTTAAAAAAATAGAAAACCATTGTTTACTAATACTATATAGTTAAAGAAACCTGCCTCCCCAGTGGACAATAAACAGCAGGTAGAGTGATTAACAGTACTAGTTAAAGACTTAATTTGCACTATAAAGGTCCCAAGAGAATTAAACAGAGAAGTAACATAAAGATTGAATACACAGCTGTTTTCAATCATTAGTTTTATCTTTGTCATAAAGGTGCATCTCTTCTCTGCTCTGAGATGTCAAAGACATCTGGAACAAGTCCTTGAAGGTCTCCCACTGACTTGTTCAATCTGATGTCAGGATTTCACACAATGTCCTTGACTGAACTGCAGTTAAAAAGAACAGCATAACAGGTGAATCCACAAAATACCTATACTCTTGCAAAGTATAGGCCAATAAAAGAAGAGCTGGCAGATGATTTTTGTAATTCATCTGGCAGAACCAGGAAACTTGAACCTTATTCACAGCTGGTCTATATGGTTGCATTTAAATAAGTTATTTTGTCTCTCTGCTTCTGTTTCTTCCACTCTAAAACAGGGACAGTTGGCATGACAGGCTCTCCAAATAAAAGTAGGGAATTCCCTTACATCAGAAGAAATAAAGTGCCCAGAAAGCATTACTGGCATAAAATTCAGAGATGGTTTCGAATTTCACTATGAAGGTCACAAAGTCATATGAATAAAATACTTTTACCTGTTACATAAACTGCTCTTTCACTTGGTGGACTGATACCGGAGGCATTTAAAGCACTGACCCAAAATTCATACTGTGTATTTGGCACCAGATCAGTAATGGTGCAGTATGTTTCTTTGACTTTTAGTGTGTGCTCTGAAACGACAACAACAAAACATTTGCAGTGCCTTTACACAGTGGCCCACTCTTCCCCAAAGCTGCATCACACAGTGGAATTGAGGAGCATTGTTTTGTGTGCTGAGTCCAGGAGAGCCCCTGGTGCTCCACACCCTTTGATCAGCTGTCAGGCAGTTTCACAATGCCCTCCTCTAAAGCAGCATAAATCAGATGGGACAAGAGCTGAACGTATTTTACTACTCATTTCTCATTCTTCAGCTTATAAAATTTGGATAGCTTCTGCTTTTCTTTCTCAACTGGCCATTGCCACTCTGCTGGCTTCTACTTGTGAAGGTTCTGCAGGAACAGTATTAGCAAAGGCAGTTTTGTCACAAGGCTGGGACATTTTGCGATGGTTCTGTGGTTCTTTGTGTGCCTGTGCATCTTAGGGAGTTACAGCCTATTATTAGCACTAAGATAAGCTGTAAAATCATCTGGGGGTTTCAGTGGGTGTGCTGGTGATAAGATGATTTGCTCTTTAAAAATACTGTGCTTTGCAGTGGATGCAGCACACGTGTGTCTAATGCAGTGCCCACCCTCCAGAAATGCTCCTGCCCCTTCCCATTCCTGCTGTCCCTGCTGCTGCCATGTCCTGTCTTTGCTCCTGTGATGGGGCCAGTGGAGGGCTGAGGTGTCCCCTTGGGCCCAGGCCTCCTCACCTGCCTGCTCATCGCTGTGCCTCTCGCTGCTCACGGGTTTGTAGCAGAGCTGGTAGCACTCCACAGTGTCATCTGAGAAGAGGCCCCAGCAAACTCTCAGTGAGGTGCCAGTTGCTGCATTGGGAGCCTGTGGATTGATCACAGGGGCACAAGGAGCTGCAGAGGGAAAAACAGGCCAGTTTTTGAATGGATAATCGTGGTATGTTGTACCTCTCCTCTCACAAAGGTGTTTGCACAAAGCCTTGGCACTGAACAGGGTCATATTCCTCCCACATGGAGCAAAGTCAGGAGCTGACTCTGTGAACAGTTGCAGATAATAATCAGGTCACTGGTGTGTGAGAACTAGTCTTGCTTCAAATCAAAGTCAAAACAACAAAATAAGTAAGCCTCAGTCTATCTCTTCTCTGTAAACTTGGCCTCCCCTGCTCTGAGGGCTGTTCCAGTGAGCCCAACATCTGCCACTGCTGCCAACCACCCCAGGGATCAGGGAAAAGCTCTAAACAGGGGGTCAGCAGCACAAGCAAACAAGTACCAAATGCTGTTTTATGTTAAGAAAACACAGCATTGGGTGTAAAAAAAATATTGTTCTTTCTGACCATTTGTGATGCACCAGAAAAGATTTAAATTTTTGGGGGTTTTTTTTAGTTATTCAAAATTTGTTTCTGTTGTGCTGTTTCCTGTGGACTATGGGGGAAAAATGCTTGCTAAATAGCAGAGGATTAAATCACTGAATCTGTTTATCAAGAGAAGCTCTGTAAGTTATTTAAAGCAGTCTAGGGCTCCTCTCTCTTTTGTTCAAGCAACTACAAGGTAAGACAAGTTATCACCAACTAAGCATGCCTGACCCCTCAGCAGAAGGGTGTAATCTTCATGATTCTTCTAGGAAATCATGCAGCAAAAGCAAAGAAGTTCCAATTTAGCAGTAATTCTGGTAATTTTATATTGAAAACAAATGGGAAAAAAAAAATCCAAAAATATCTTCCAGTGTCTCTGTATATATAGGCAAACAAACAAACAAAAAAAACTGGAAGAAAAATTAGGAAGAAGTTAATTCTGCCTTTGCAAATCTCCTTTAAAAGAAGATGTTTAATACATATCCTTACTTAAATGTAAATAGGTCTGACATAATGATCAGTTAGGAAGAGTACCTGGAATAGCATTAATGGAGTTCATTAGTTGTTCAACTTCAGAGACATCTATGACCCGCTCTTCAAAGTCTGGCAATGTGGAAAGCTCTAAATCCACCTCTTCCTTTAAGAATTCTTCCAGCCTGTAATTGTAGGGGACAGAAATGAATGTCTAATTGGAAGCACCATAGTATTGGAGATACCTGTCTGTGATGACTATTTGTAAGAGAGTAAGAACAGCAGACTCCAAATTAACATCTATTTCCTTAAAACACCATTTCATAGCTGTACAAGCTCAGCCTCCTCGTGCCTACAGCTTGGAGATGTGTGGCCATCAGTGCTCCAAGATGCCAAGGAGAGCTGGCTGCTGCTGGCACTGAGGGCCACCCTTGTGTGCCCTGGCTGCACTCACCCAGCTCCCCCCGAGCAGGGGAGTGGGGTGTGCCCAGCACCTCGCTGTGGGAAGCACCCTATGGGCTCCATAACTTTCATTATTTCAATTTACACTGTTCCTAATTCAGGACCTCGTGGCTCTAGTTGGTGTAAATTTGAAAAAAAGGGGTATATTTTCTCTGTGTTTTCATGAGTAATAACAGTCAGTTAAGAGGGTGATTATTGCATATGGTTTAGTGTGCCCTAAAACTTCCAATTGCTCCAAGATTTTTCAGGATCTGTTTTGAGCTCCCACAGCTTGACTTTCTACCCCACTATATTAATGCATACATAAGCCTGTTACAGTATATTTAGGGAGCTCAGTTTTAGTCTCATTTGTATCCAGAGCATTTCTTTCAAGACCTTAAGCAATCCTGTTTCTCAGTGAAATTAGTTCCTTATTACTAAGCTGAAAACACTGATTTATTCAAGCTCTAACTCTCCTTTCAGATTTCTTGAAATTGGATCCAAACAAGGGTTGAGTGAAAAGTTTCTTAGAGCAACTTTTTCTGATGCACTTTAAAACAAAAATACTAAATATTTCAGTAGCTCTAGTGGCTTAGACAACATTTGTGTGCCTGAACAAAGTCCAGAACATGCAAGCGTCTCCAGTAACCCATCCAATTAGCAGGAAGAAATGTGACACAAAATCCCAGACTGTGATACTACCTGTCAACCATGGTTACTGCTGCCTGTTGGGGAAAAAAAGGAGAGAGTGTTAAAGATAGAAAAGTCCAGAGTCAGACTACATCATGCTGTTGACCTGTCTTACATAAATTGCCCCAAATGCAGCCCTCGGAGTGAAGTAAATGGCTCTCACCCAGCCCTGAGAACAAAGCCAGCCCTGTCTGTTCAAATGGACAGATCTTGGCTGAATTTGCAGTAAGATAATGAGCAATATCAAGTAGTCATCAGTGTCTGCCTATCTAGACTTTAGACTGATTCCTCCCTTGGTTGTCCAAAGTGCCAACAGATCCCTCACAAACAAAAACCAAAATCAGCTGGGCAAAGGAACGCAGTGAAATGGTCTGTGCTGGAGTCTGAGCAGTGCACGTAACTGCAGGACAGATGTACAGTCCCTGGAGTCCCTAAGCTGCTGAGAGCTCATGACCAACAGCTATTCACTTCTTGAGGAATAATGGTTCTTAGGGGCAATGTAAAACTGTTTACAAGCTAAGGAGAAAACAATGCAGAAAATCTCTGCATTTCAGAGATGCAGAGGAATGGGAAAAGTCAGTTCATGTGAGGAACTCGGCGGGTTGGAGTCACACAGCAAACTGACCCACTGGAGTAGACTGGAGGTGTTAGGAGATTTGTTTGTTGTCCAGTTCAGAAGTTACTGTCACTGTGGTACAGAAATGCTCCCACCCACCTGGGTCACAGGACAGCTCAGGTTAGAGCAATCACTCATCATCAGTGAAAATTTTCAATTTTTTCCAATTACTTTTCTACCTGCCAAAGCAAAACACCTTCTTGACACCACCTCAAGAGTGGGATTTCATCCATCACTTTGCAGGAGCTCTTGATGTACTTAGTTTGGAGCCTCCTGTTCAGCTGAACTTTCCTCCAAAATGAGCAAGAAAAGGAAACATCTTCCTAAGTGATTGCATCAGCCTGCCTGCTGTGAGCCCAGAATAGAGCAAGAGAGCTGAGCCTGCACAAGGCAAGGAACACTAAGTGCTTCCAGAGTTCCCCAGATACGCATTTCAGCAAGATATCTTCTCTCTGAACCCCAGTCTGACTCACAAATCAATGAGCATCCAAATTACAAACTTCTGCTTCTGTGTTTCCCCATTGTGTTGTTGCCCCCATTGTGTTGCCCTACTGAGTCAATGCCACCATGCCAAGCACCTGGAGCAGTGCCAGCACCATGGACTGAGCATTCCAAATTCTCCCCAGCAATAAAGCTGCTTGGGACTTCTCACATGGGGACTACTTGCAAGCAGCAAAAAGCACTTAGAAGGGACTTTGACAGTTAAAGCTCTTTACCTTCATAAATTCAGCTTTGTCATTTTCCAGGAAAAGCTCCTGAGTTTCATCTGTCAGCTCCTTGCAGGTGTCAAGATGCTTCCCACAATTGACCAGCTGCTCATACAGAGCTTCCAGCTTCTGCCTCTTCTCTTCTCCCAGTGCTTCCAGCTGTTCTTCATACTTCTGAGCAAGCACTTGCACTGCATCGTTGTAATGCACCTCAAAGTTCTGCTCCTGCCTCCCAAAATTCTCCTGCAAGGCATTTGAGGGTTTGTAGCTTGGCATAAAGCCTGATCCATAGGTCATCCAGAGGAAAATCTTACTCTGGTCTGCCTAAACTTCTCCTTACCAGAGAGGTACTGTGTCATGATTTAATTCATGAAACTAGAACATGGTACCAGTACACAGAAGCTGTAATTTGAGTAATGTGCAATTTTAGGGGTTTACTCTGATCAGTCACCCCCACTGAGGCACAAAAGTGTTGGATTTTGTTCCAGGCATAAGAGCAGCAGAAATTACAACAAGAACAATCATGTCAGGCAACCTAAACCCAGGGAGCACAACTAGGATATATCCCAGCCATAATCTCACAAGCGTTTCCACCAACACAGTCAAGCACATCCTTCCATGAAAGAAACCATGGCAACTCAGTGGGGTCCATGGATTTGTGCTGAGGGAGCTGAACAGCTGGTATCCTCACTCACCGCTGGAAAAAGCATTAGGAAGGAAGATTTAAGGAGCAGGCAAGGCTTTACTGCCACTGCTCAGGCATTGATGTCCTCCTGTGCCTCATGCAGCAGAGAAAAGAACGTAGTGCCTTGAGTTACTGCTTCAGTTTGAACCTGCTGCCAGCTGACCTCCTTCCCCTGGGGCCAAGTTGACAGCAGCTGAGTGGGAGCACAATTCTGGAAGTCATCAGCTTGAAACAGCTGCTCCAAGGATTTGCCTGGATCTGACACTTCTGTGAATGGAGCTGAGGGAACACAAGGGCTGCACTCTGGATGGAGACTTAGATCACAGCTCTTTGGCCATTTAAAACTAAGATGACAAGAGTGGTGGTCACTTTATTTCTGAATGCAAATTTCTGTGCAAATTATAAATGTGGTTTTACTAGCCCACTTGAAAAAAGTCATTAGGATGAGTTTTCCTGAGTACTTGAGTCTAGACAAACCCCAAGATAACTCTGTGCTCTGTTACTGTAAGTACTCACCTCATTAACAACTGAACACTATGAATGTCAGTATGACTGCCAAAACTGTTTAACCCCACTACCATAAAGTTAGCCCAAGAAAAAATGCCTTACCTCTACAGTGATGAAGATTTCCTCCAAATGGCTGGCAACATTCTCCATCTGAGCAATCTGTTCTTCCAACTTGCACATATTTTTATGGATCTCCTCCTACAAAATATTCAGTGTGATTCTTAGTATGTCTGAAAACTGCTTTAGAGGCACCACAGTACACCTGTGTTACTCTCACCTTTTCACTTTCCATGGCACTGGGGAGCTGAGCCACCTCGTGATCCTTGTGCTCACCAAAGAGTTTGTCGAAAGCTCGGATTGGTATTTTGCAGGTAGAACAAAAAACATCTGCAGCTTCTTCCTCTTCCTCTTCCTCCTCCTCCTCACTGACAGCCTGACTGTTCCACTCATCTGACATGCCACCACTGCTTAGCCCCCCTCTGGACCATATGTTGCTCTCAGCCTCATCATCTGCTCTGGCTTTGCTCTGATTTTCACCTTGAGAAGCCTCATCAGGAAGTCCTTGTTGCTTTGTGCTTTGACTTGGAGCTTTCACTGAAGAGCTGCTTTTTGATGAGTTATATATGGAGCCTTGTGATCCTGCTTTTTCTGTGCGAGCAGGTGGCCATCTGCTCTCCACCTTCTCCAGATGTCCTTCAAGAAGCTCAAGCTCTTTTTCTCTATCCTCATCAAGTCCATACATCTTAGCCAACTCTGCGACCTCCTTTTCCAAGTCATAGCCAACTTCTTGCGGGCGCTGCACTTTTTCACTACCCAATGCAGATTCCCTTCTCGTATCCCCCAGAGATCTGTCTCCTCGACCAGAGAGCTCTTCAGGAAAGATATCAAACCTCTCCTTTGATCCATAAAGATCCATGTGATAAAATACCAACCCTTCAGTCTCAGTGTCACTAGACTCTGGGGCTGGTGGGGAGGCTGAATGATGGCGTGGCTGGCCACTGGTCTCATAGTCTCTCGTGCTGCCAGATCTGGATGACATTGGTGTCCTCAGAGAGGCTTTTGAGATGCTGAGTCTCAAGCTTGTAAAAGATAAGAAAGATCTTTAGCTACATACTTAGATATCAAGCATGAGTTTTTCTTGCTTAAAAGTATACAGATGGAATAGATTTGGCAGAGGACTGCTCAGGTCCTGGAGGTAGGCGTGGGGAAGACCAAAGTCAGTAGCTTCACTCTGTAAGTGAAGCTTCTGAAGGGAAGCCACAGGAAGCTTGTTTTCTTCTCACCTCAGTGCAAAGCACAACAGAGAGCTGTCTCTCTGGTGTGCATCCTCTTTTCTGAGTGGCTCATCTGTGACCCTGATGCCTGATTCCCAAACTGTGGAGTAGTCCTCTCCTCAACTCAACACTGTGGCTGTGCTTCAGGCACAGTTAGTGCTGTTCTGTGCAATTGGAAATGCCCTGGTTTGAAGTCTGCTCACCCTTCAGCTGCTGTCAGTCAGGCATAATGTAGAATGTCCTCTGTTGTGACCACTGATGCCACAGAACACACTAGTAAATGCCCTGAAAAATCCTGTTCTGGATTTTTCAAGTTGCCGTTCTTAATACTGAAACTTGAGTCCAGGTCTTGGGTCCTTTCTAAAAAATACTGCAGAGAAAACATACTGCCCTTTGGGGCTTCTCATGTGCTGTGAAAAATGTATATATTTTAACATATAAAGCATACAGTAACTAGGGAGCAAGGCAGGGCATTGACCTCTGCACTGAGAGACGCCTGCTTTGATCCAAACCTTGCACATTTTGTCCACTCTGTGCTAGGAGGGAGGTGTGAAATGAGCATGTGCAGGTGACATGCAAAGCTGTATGACAAAGCAGATGCACGTGGGACAACATTAAAAGTGCAAAGGCAATTTTAATGCTGATTCCCCAAGCCCAGTCTTTCCAACCAGCCTGTATTAACAGCAGTGAAATAATGCTAGTACAGAGTCAGAGATCTCTCTGAGCTGAAACCTCCCCGCAGCCCTCCACTGCTCACCAGCATGAATGGAATCATGGCTACAGAAGTACTCAGATCAATTTTATCAGCAGTTCAGTACCACAAGCAAAAGAGTTCATGGAAAGATTTCAGCTGAATATCAATGAACCTGTAAATACATCTAGTCCTAGGTAAGTGAAGCATATGAAAATTTTAAAATCACTTTCTTGCAGAAAACAAAAGCCAAAAGATCAGTCAGACATTAATGTTATCAGAGCTTCTGGATAAGCTTTCACATAAGTTTGCTTTCAAACTACTTTTTATGGTCTTTAGTTTTGAATAGTTGCTATTACCTCAGAGTTATTTCAGCAATATTTCACTAATTTTCCTGAGAATTGCTTAGCTAACAGAGTCAACACAATCAGTGACTTATTAGAAAGCAACTTCCCAAACCAGTGAAAAACACTGAGACATTTTGCACTCTCTGGTTTTATATCCCTGGCTGAGTCCAGCCTTATGGATCTGTAAGAAAACCCACAGAGAAGTTCATCTTTTGTCTTCTGGCACTGCAGACATGGGTGTGGATTCTACAGCTAGCAATATCCTACTACAGACAAAAACACTGAAGTTAGGCAGAAATACTATTTATGCTAAAGGCAATAAAATATATCATGCAAATTCTAACATTTTAAACAGAGAAGAGGTCTTGACACATACCAGAAAATGTTGTCTGGCTCCCGCAAAGACTTTTTTCCCCATAATTATAACAATAAGGCTTGCTTTAGAAGCTACTACTAATTAGAAAAGTGAATTAACATGTAGTTTTCCTACCAAAATGAAATAAAATAAATTAAAATAAGCATAATTAAGCTTGTCTGCAATCCTGCTGCCTAAATAAGATTTTCAGATGATTGCTCAGTGTTTGCTTGCTTTGCAGGCACAGATAAAATTACATGAAGCTCGTTTAAGTCCGTGACCGTCAATTATCGTAAATAAATAACAAAGAACGTTACTACCTAAAAACTTGCCTTCTATCTTAAGACGTCATAAATTCTTCTGATAGCTCAGATGGCATCAAAGTTAACTTCTATTCCCCCTAGTAAAAATTAATTCACACGAAAGCAATTCCTTTCCACTTTCCTATGACTGCAGTTGGAAGACTTATTGCAGTAACCCTACCCTGCCCCTTTGCTCAGATAGGGACATGCCAGCAATGAGCAATGGCACAAATATAGATGTGTCCCCGCTGTCCTTCAGCAGTGTGCTACTTGAGTGGCACCAGGATGAATGTCATACACTGAGAACAGGCTCTGATTCCTGGATCTGAAGTACTTAGAACAGTTACAGAGAGCCCTCACTAAAGCCAGAGTACCCTCTCACTTTTGGAGGTGGTATTAATAAACCCTGCAGAGCTCAGTCATTGCCTCTGGGTGTGATTTCCAAGGCCAGGGTGTTAGGCAGAATATCGTGTGTGGGGTACACAAAACATGCAAACAACTCACATGGCTGGACATGTGCTTACAGAGTTGCACAACTCAATGGAAGTGTCTGTTCTGTTCTTTGCAAGCACTTACTGGTGAAGGCCTCTCTCTCAAGTTAGCAGGAGCTTCTCTATGCGGCCGAGTTGGAATCACGGTCATATATTAGAAAAAAAAATTAAAATTTAGAATTTAGAAAAAAATATCATACTGTTGCATATGATTATTATACATATGCATACATCCTCACCCTGCGTGTGTATGCCAGACCTCTGGAAAGCTAATTATAGTGAAGAAAGTGGCCAATGGCCCCGCTAGGGAGGTTTTCATAGGAACATATCCCTTCAGTCTGTGCTCAGTAGGGGTACACCTGATAAAAACCAGGCTGTGTATTACCACGGATTATTGTGACTGCTGTAGCACTTGAGCTTTGCATATCTGCTCAAACCTACATCTGCCCAGCACACACAGGCTGCTGCTTGGGAACACGCTACTGAGCCAGCCTTGCTGGCAGCAGATTTTTAAGCACGTTTGAGAATGTTGTATTATATATGGCTTGAGCTCAGGGGATACCACAAGGGACAATGTCTATTAGATCTTGACACAGCTCTGCTTTTTCCTCCTTTTCCAATTATCTTGGTGTCATTTCCTCACTTTTCTAGCTGTGCAATTGTTTGCTGTTTGGTGAGGAATCACAAGTTAATTGCCCATGGAGGCACGATCTCATTACTGCTAACAGTGCTTCTATCATCTGTGAGATTAGAGTAGAAGCGTTTTCACAAAAGTGATGCAGCCCTTGCTGAAACGTTAACATTTATGCTGTCTGACAGATTTGATTAATTTTTCAAACGAGAGCTTACTTTTGCTTTGTGTTAAGCTACACTGTCTTGTAGGCCTTAATTTCTCGAAAAACTAGCCGTGTCAGCTTTGCTGCCAAAGACTGGAATATAACATTCGGTGGATAGTGAAATACATTGTGCCTTGGACACAGGGCGTGAGTAAGAGAGCAGTGGCACTGCTGCTGTTCAATCACACCGCTGCTCTTTGCTCCCCGGGGTGCCCGTGGGGCAGCGTTTGGGTGGCATTTACACAAAGCCCGGTGGCCTTGGGGCTGAGCTGGGTGTCAGGACCAGCACCCTTTGCCTGTTCGTGGGCACAGGGCCCCAGGGCTGTGCCCCGTGCCCCCTGCCCACCGCTCCTCACAGAAACAGCAGCTTATTTCACACAGCTCTCCCCTTCCCGTCCCTGAAGGAAACACACGGGAAAGGTGGGGCAAGACTATTGGCAAGAGCATGTGCTGACAGGAGAAGGGGGAATGGGTTCAAACTGAGAGTAGTTGTAGATCACATACTGGGAAGAAATTCTTCCCTGGGAGGCGAGGGTGGTGAGGCCTTGGCGCAGGTTGCCCAGGGGAGCTGCGGCTGCCCCATCCTTGAAGGTGCTCAAGGCCAGGCTGGATGGAGCTCTGAGCAGCCGGGCCTGGCGGAAGGTGTCCGTGCCCATGGCAGACGGCTTGGAACTCGCTGTTCTTCCCAACCCAACCCAACCCATCCCACTCCACCATGATGTGATAAAAGCCCTTCCCCGCCGCCCCCCTCGCTCCCTTTACCGCCGCACTCTTCATTTTCCACGGCCGCCGTGAGGGCCGCCCTGGCCCCGCCCCCG